>CM070841.1:28906067-29378567 GCA_036326025.1 Chrosomus eos
GTTATGAACATAAGGGTGAATAAAATGGATATGGTTATTGATGGAAACACACCCTAACCCTCTGTAATGTGGGGGTTGGGGGAATATTCCTGTACTAAAGCGTTTTATAGCTCTTCCTCTCTGTACATTCATCATTATCATAATTAAATGATTGTCAGCTTGACTGTATTTATTTTTGAGATGGTGTTTGAGGATTGCTTTTATATGGATGGCTTTCCAGGGTTCTTTCGGCCAATGACAAGCTCCAAATGTGATAAATGACAACTTATAACATGTGATATTTATTATATTTTACTGTATTTAGTGTCAAAACAGGCAGTTTGGTTTGCATGTATAATTTAGAGAAATAATCTCACTAGGCCTATACTTTTCAAAGCCAGTTATCTCTTTACTGGTTTTTAAAACATACATCAAATCTGTCTTTTATAATATTCCTTTTAGACATATTTTTTAAAAATGGGGGGAAAATAAATAATTTATACCGTAATATCGGATCTACCGATACATTTTCAAGAATATTTCTAAACACTAAAATGTTCACAGGGAAACTCTTGCTAATTTAATGTACTGTTCACGTAATTATATAACATCCATTTATTAACATAGCATTTTAAGATAAACTATTTTATTTTATAGTTTCGGTTGCAAATAAACAAAAATACTTACTTATTATTATTCATGTTTATATTGTTGTAGTCTAATGAATATTATTGTGGTAAAAACAGAATGCAAACAAAAAAGTAATAAAACAATAACCATATCAAACTAATTTTATTGTTAATAAATAAATAAGTTTCAAATTCTGCCATTTATTTTTTTAGATATTTTTGTATGCGTGTCCACTAACCATTATAAAATATAGCTATGTAAATAAACTGATATAATTATTGTTTTATGAATTTTTGTATGCACTCTGTTTTTTTTACCACAATAATATTCATTAGACTGCAACAATATAAACATGAATAATAAAATGAAGATTTATTAGTGCAGATAAATGCATGTTTGTGTAGCTGTTTGTTGAAAGCGTGTTTCCTCGTTCCAGATGGCTGCGGCACAGAAAGAAGGATCTGACCAGAACTTCGATTACATGTTCAAACTGCTGATCATCGGGAACAGCAGTGTAGGAAAGACGTCGTTTCTCTTCCGGTACGCTGACGACTCCTTCACGTCAGCGTTTGTGAGTACGGTGGGCATCGATTTCAAAGTCAAAACCGTCTACAAGAACGACAAGAGAATCAAACTGCAGATATGGGTGAGTGAGTGTGTCTACATTAGACCGCAGGTTTCATTACACTAGCCTTGTAAAAGTTAATACACTAAGCTTTACATTTTACATGAACTTTTTTTTCCTTAAAAGTTAATACACTAGCTTTTAGTTGCATAAATTAGCCTAATTCTGCGTCAGACTGTTTTGAAATGATTGTGGATGGACTTTAATGTTGTGAGATGGCCTAGGATGCTCCAGAAAATATTTAATATGATTGGTAAACTAACCTATGAAAAGATACTCACTATCTAATGTACATTTTCTATGCTTGGTTTTATTAAAACTAGTGCTGGGCAACGATTAATCGCATCCAAAATAAAAGTTTGTGTTACATAATATATGCATGTGTACTGTGCATAATCATTTTGTATATATAAATACACGCATATGGATGTATATATTGAAGAAATATGTATATATGCTTTATACATCATTTTAATTATATATAAATTAGGGCTGTTAAAGGATTAATCGCGATCATAGACTGTAAAAAATATGGACGTAGTGTCCGTGACGTCACCCGTAGGTTTCTGAAGAGCGTTTTTGAAGCGTAAAGTGGGCGGGGCCAACCGTCGTCATCTCTCGTCACTCCCGGACATAGATATATACACTAGACGTCACCTGGGGGTTCTAAGCATGCGTCAAAACCGCCGCCATCTTGGAACAGGGGTCTTGTCATAGGAAGTATCTAGGTAACGCTACTATCTCCGCCTGTACTTCAAATTCATGGATGATGCCGGACTTTTGTGCTGCGTATGGATGTTCACGAACGAAATCTGAACTAGGAAGAATGTTTTTAAAAAAAAAAAAAATTTAAATAAATTTCTCTGGACTCGATGATAAATACATGTCTGACTGTTGGAACGAACCACAAAACTAGAAAATCGCATTTATGACGATTTATGGTGATTTTATTTCCGTTAGACCTTTGCCTATACATTGACGCTGATGCATAAAGAGAAGGGGCTCCCCTGTTCAAAGATGGCGGCTCTGTTGACGCATTCGTTCCAATGAACTGCTGTAGCCAAGGTGACGTCTAGTGTATATGTCTATGACTCCCGGATAACAGAAAATGGGCAAAGAGGCGGGACATGGGTGGAGCTGAGGTGCTACTGGCCTCGCGCTAAAGTGGCAGCAACAGTCAAAATTCATGTTTTTCCCCTTCGAAATACTATAAAAGTTAAAAGACGTAACTAAAAGTGAGATTGTGTATCGTGATGCATTATTATTCTGCTAACGTTATTAAAAATGCAGATTCAGTAACTTACAATATTGCTCTGAGTCTGAGCTTGTGACAGTGATTCATGCGCATACATGTCAGTCAGCGCGGCATCGCACGTCAAGTTCAAAAATAGATTTATTCAGTCCATTTTAAAATATGATTTTGGCCGCCTCACAATTTCTCAAATGGATTAAACCAAAGATATTACCTCAGAAGTTCAAGTAAATGCATTAGAAATCCGCGCTCATTCAAGGCTGTGCATCTATTGCATGGACGGACAGAAAGCACTGACACCTGCAGGATTTCATCTGGCCGTACTTTTTATTTAACACAAAGTTAATTAAGCATATCTGTTCCGTGAGCGCAACAGTAACTTACCGCATAATGAGTGTATAGTCTCTAGACGTTTTTAAATCTAAACTCCAAAAAGCAACAACATTTTCAGACATCCATTAGTGGTGCATGCGAGGAAAACAACTGGAAATACAGCGCTGGTTGTTCTCTCCATACTCGACGGAATCCAACAGCATAGGCGAAGGTATAATGCGTGTATTAAATTGTATGAAATAATCCCGAAAAAAGCAAAAACACGGCAGAGATGGCAGATGGCGAGTACAGCAGCTGCTGGAATTAGCTGAGGACGACGCTAACAGACACCAGACAAACGGCTGTCACTCAAGTGACCACGGCCTTATTTATGCAGAACTTTAAATATTAATCAACTAAACGGATGAGTTATAAAAAAATTCACCCCCCTCACAGTTGTTATGAAGGGCAAAATTATCTCTATAGACCAAAGCCACATAGAGAACCAGGCTTTAAACATTTTTTTTTCTGCTGTAAAGTTGGTAATTTTAACATGGGGAGATACAGATTTGACTCACTTCTGCAGCCAGCCTCAAGCGGCCAGTCAATGAATTGCAGTTTAACTCACTTCCGTGTTGGTTTCAAGAGAGAGACGGGGAGGTTGCCGCTTGATCGCGATTAATCGCATCCAAAATAAAAGTTTGTGTTTACATAATATATGTGTGTGTACTGTGTAAAATATTTTTATATATAAATACACACACATTTAAGAAAAATTTGTTATTTAAATATAAAATATTTATATTTTTATATAATATAAATTATATATAAATATATATATACAGTATATACATGCAAATATTTCTTAAATATATTCAAGCATGTGTATGTATTTATATCAAATAATTATACACAGTACACACACATATATTATGTAAACACAAACTTTTATTTTGGATGCGATTAATAGCGATTAATCGTTTAACAGCCCTAAAAATATAAATATTATAGATATAAATGACAGTTTTTTCTTAAATATTTACATGCGTGTGTATTTATAGGCACATATATTATGTAAACACAAACTTTTATTTTTGGATGTGATTAATTATTGGCCAGCACTAATTAAAAGTGCAAACCGAACCCTGGAGCGAATAAGCGGGCCGAGACCCACCTTTCCAAACTTACTCTGGTGCGGTTTGACTGAAATATGAACCAAAGACATCTAAACGAACTACAAACAGGAAGTTATGTCACAAGTTGCGACCCTACAAAAGCACAGAATGCTCCAGCAAACCTGTTTTATCTCGTCATAGGAGCTACGATGGCCATTACAGTTCGGTAACGGCGTCGGAAACGTTGCAGCTGATCTTCGTGTGTGTGACAGACGGATTCCTGTCGCTGTTTTGACTCCTTTACACATTTCATAAGCTCTTCATTAGTTCTCAGCTGATCAAAATACCATCATATGTAGGCTACACACATACAGCGAGCGCATTTAGTCCAGCACACATTATTGTTTTGGATGTTCGGTAAGTTCCGTCGCAAAGTATATGTCATAAATATAAATCTTCAGGTTTGGTGTTAAAATGTCAGTGTGAACGCTACATGTACCAGGACTTAAAGGGATAGTTCACCCCAAAATGAACATTCTGTCAGTAATTACTCACCCTCATGTTGTTCAACCCCGTCAGACTTTCGTTCATCTTCGGGACACAAATTAAGATATTTTTGATTAAATCTGAGAGCTGGGTCACTCCTCCATAGGCTTCTAAGGGATTGAAACTGAATCAAGTGACGAGAATACTTTTTGAGCGCAAAAAACAAACAAAAATAACGACTTTATTCAAGTATTCATTTCCTTCTCTGTCGGCCTCGAGTGAGTTCACGTAGTGTAACAGCGCAGCGCTTCTGTGTTGTACGTCACACACATCACACACACATGACTAGCGTCGACCAATAGTGACGTATGACGTACAACCAAGGATCCAGACTGCGACCTTTTTTGAGAATGTGCGAGTTAAAATTGTATGTGGTCGCATTTGTGCGAGTGGACGATCGCGCAACAGAACGTTGTTTTATCAGCAGCTGCTGCAGTCCGTAACTCATGTTCAAATATGAACGAGTAGGCTACATCATGCATCCATTTTCCAAACCGTGTTTTTGACTTATCCTGAATCACTATGGTACGCCTATAATAAGTGTTTATATTCTGACTATTTTATCCCGGGCTCGGCTCGGCTGCGGAGTTGCCCAGTGCTGCGTGACTCGCCATAGACATTAAAGGGATAGTTCACTTTGAAATTAATTTTTGGTATGTTTTAGCTTACCTCAAGGGCATCCAAGATGTAGGTGTCTTTGTTTCCGCAGTATTTCCAATTTTGATATTTTTAGGTCAAAACGTTCTTGTCTGTCAGTCATATAATGCAGGTCTATGGTAGGGATGGGCATTCGATTAAATTTTCTTAGTCGATCGTCGGGAGAATTAACGATCGACTATCGATTAATCATTAATATTTTTTTTTCAAATTCTTTATTTATTTAACTTTTTATAAATTAAAAATACAATTTTTTTTTGTATTTTCTAACACAAAAACTAACGCAACGGAACCTGCAGCTGCGAGTTGGCGTCTTAAACAGAGACCCTCGTTTGTTCCAAAATAATAAAAAAATCATGTTAAACAATAACTTAACCAAAAACATAATACTTAGATCTGACAGGTTTTGTCAAAATGTAACTCTAAACTATCCAAGGCACGGAGTCGAGAAAGGGTGAGAGAGATTAGCCTACCTTACAATCAATTAGCCTAGCTAGGCTACTAAACAAAGCCTCATAAAAAATAACTAGTAACTCACATACAACTTCTACACCAGTCTACTGATTTTTATTGAGAAAGCATGTTGATGACATGATCTGGGGTCAGACGCGACCGCAACCTGGTGACCGTCAAGCCTTGTTTACATTTTCGCCTGGCTCTTCAGCGCGAGTCTCCGCAGAGTGTTCGCGCACCTCCCCAAACGGACGAGGCGTTTATACTCGACGCGCTCTCCTGTGAAACACCGAATACCAAAATGACATCATTTTTGCCGCGCTCAGTCGGCAAAAACTCGGGCGGACGCGTCCAGTGTAAACAAGGCTTCAGTCCAGCCGCTGAAAACACCCGCTCTGAGGGGACTGACGTTGCCGGGATGCACAGGAACCTCCGCGCTAACTTGACCAGCCACTTTCCACTCACACTACGCAGCAGCATTAGTTTAATGATAATCGATAACAAATTACCTTGATCGACGGAATTCTTAATGATCAATAATCGATCGTCGATTAATTGTGCCCATCCCTAGTCTATGGGGTCCACCTCAAAGAGCATACACAGAGAAGTCCAAATTAAACATGATTTAATGACTCGTAAATGTAAGTACACATTGATGGCCTAAGACACGAAACGAGTGGTTTGTGTGAGAAAACGAACAGTATTATATCGTTTTTACCTCTTGTAAACACAGCCACCCCCTCAGATCACTTGGACGTGGCTGTGGTTACCAGAGGTAAAAACGATATAAATATATTATTTCCTTCAGCTGAGACACTTCAGATGCGCACTGTTCGACATGTTGGTTCTGAATTGCTTAAAATATGATTGGAATCACTTAAAAAAAGGTAAATACAGTTCAGCGCAGCAAGTCTGTCATATCAGATACATAAAATTATAATGAGAACATTATACTGTAAGTGTGGGACATGGATTTTAATGGAGAGACTTTTGTTTTTGTAATCAGGCTCTCAAAATTAAATAAAAATTTGGGTTTAGATTTATCGGCCAATATATCGGTTATCAGCTTTCAAAAATAAAGAATTGTCAGTTATCGGGCAAAATTTTCATATCAGTGCATCCCTAGTCTTATTTGATGCACATCTAGGAATTTATTCAGGAAATGTGTTTCCATCGTGGTTTTATCCGACTCAAATGAGCATATGTTTTTACAGTATGTGCATTTTAAGAACTTATGCGCATTTTGTCCTTTCCATCCAGTGCTTTTTTATGCGATATCCCAAAATGCACATAAAAATAGGTGGATGATTGGAAACGTAGCTACTGTCATGTTTAACACCGAACCTACATATCCAAAACAATAATGTGTGCTGGACTAAATGCGCTCGCTGTATGTGTGTAGCCTATATATGATGGTATTTTGATCAGCTGAGAACCAATGAAGAGCTTATGAAATGTGTAAGGGAGTCAAAACAGCGACAGGAATCCGTCCGTCACACACACGAAGATCAGCTGCAACGTTTCCGACGCCGTTACCGAACTGTAATGGCCATCGTAGCTCCTATGACGAGATAAAACAGGTTTGCTGGAGCATTTGGTGCTTTTGTAGGGTCGCAACTTGTGACATCACTTCCTGTTTGTAGTTCGTTTAGATGTCTTTGGTTCATATTTCAGTCAAACCGCACCAGAGTTTGTGGGTGGGTCTCGGCCCGCTTGTTTGGGTTCGGATAACAAATAAAACACACTAACAGAGCAATCGCACCAGGGTTTGCTTTAATTGAACCAAACAAACCCTATAATTTTGTTTTTGGGTCCGGACCAAAAGAACCATGAGAATCAATCAAACTTTATGTGTGAACACCCTAAACCAAAGCCACTTTGTGGCGCAATAGTTCTAGCAGGGTTTGTGCGGTCATTGAAAACCTGGAAAAGTCATGGAATTTTAAAATGGCAATTTCCAGGTCTGGAAAAGTTTTGGAAAAGTCATGAAAATTTGTTTTTCAAAATAACCGTGTACTTGAATTTGTTTAATTGATAATATTGGTTAAACAAATTGCAATAGTTTTTTCATTCGGGCGATCATGTCGATTTATTAATGCTTGACTTCAATCTGAAAAGTATAATGCATGGCTTGAGAAAGACCAGGACCCGGGACGTGCAAAATGTAGACTTTGTCATAAAACGTTCGACATTTCGAACATGGGAGAAGCAGCGCTTTGAAGATATCCTGTGGTAAATTTGAACATGGATTTTTATTCTTATTTCACATGTATACACAGACATTTTATGGAACATTGAAGGGATAGTTCACCCAAAAATGAAATTTAAGTCATTAATTACTCACCGTCATGCTGTACCAACCCCGTAAGACCTTCGTTCATCTTCGGAACACAAATTAAGATATTTGTGATTAAATCTGAGAGCTGGGTCACTCCTCCATAGGCTTCTAAGGGATTGAAACCTGACAGCCCCGAAAAGTCATTAAAGAAATCGTTAAAATAGTCCAAATGGCTACAGTGACTCAATCTTAAGTTTATCAAGCTACGAGAATATTTTTGCGTGCAAATAAAAACTAAAATAACGACTTCATTCAACCATCTCTTCTCTTCCGTGTCATTCTCCTAAGCTGTTGACGTAGTGTAACTGCGCAGCACTTCTGTGTTATACCTCACACGTAGGCTCACTATTGGCCGACGCTGGTCATGTGTGTGATGCGTGTGACCTTCAACCAGAAGCGTTGCGCAATAACACTGCGTAAAATCTCCAGGCGCAAAGAGAATACTTGAATAAAGTCGCTATTTTAGTTTGTTTTTTTGCGCTCAAAAAGTATTCTCGTAGCTCGATAAACTTAAGATCTAGCCACTGTAGACACATTAAATATTTAAACATTTTCTTCAATGACTTTCTGGGCCGTCAAGTTTCAATCCCTTAGGAAGCCTATGGAGGAGTGACCCAGCTCTCAGATTTAATCAAACATATCTTAATTTGTGTCCCGAATATGAACGAAGGTCTTACGGGGTTGGTACAGCATGAGGGAGTAATTAATGACTTAATTTTCATTTTTGGGTGAACTATCCCTTTAAGTCATGAATATTTACCTTTCAGTCATGGATATTTAGCGGTAAAAATGTGTACGAATGCTGTTCTAGACTTATTATTTATTTAGATTTTGGCACAAACATATGAGTCAGTGTGACTCAAAATGAAGTGTTCAAAGCAAGTGGTGAGCAAGCATAAAAGTGGCTTAGTGGATATGAATGATTTCAGAAACGGATGCAGGAATGTTTTTATCTTTTTAAACTAAACACATTTCATTCATGCACAATGAGGGAATTTTTTTCTCTCAATCATCTTTTCATGACACTAGATATAATTGTGCTTAGTATGTTGCCTTTATTTGGTCTTCAATACAGATTTAACACAGATACTGGACCATTTTATCTAGATGATGCACAAGCCGCATGGAAATTAGCCTAAAGCAAATGCCTGTGTTTAAAATTGTGCATGTGTTTTCCGAACTGATTCTCATTCACGTCATTGATTGGAAGAGGTGGCTGATAACGTCATGACTTAAACGTCATGTGTGGAGAGCAAACGCTGATTGATCGCACATTCAGAGTTTTGCGTCAACCTGCAATCCATACTCATTGATTTTATGATGAATCCCTCATTTTTACCCAAGCACAGCTTTTATTATCTGCTCATTTAATGCTCAAATATATTGTTTGTTAATAATCCTTTTAGTTGTGGTTTGTGTTGTTGGAACTGGTACTCTGACATAATGATTAATGGGAGATCAATGGCATTACAAAAAGGTTTTTTATTGGTCGCCTCGAGCTGCAGAAAGTTAAACTTTGGGTAAAACGCAGCGCTCGTCACTGTCACTTTAAACCGTCCAATCACAGTGGAGAAGGGGCGGGACTAATACCACTACGACCAACCGCCACATTCTGCTTGTACAACATCAACAAACGACAACAAGAAGCATAATAACAGAACAAAATAATTTAAAACAAGAGCTAGAGAAATTACTTTTTAATATGGAAACAATACGGACCCTTTGGTGGACATAAGTTGCACGACTACTGATTTCTGCTAGTCGATTTCTTATGAAAACAATACTCAAATTTACTCGACTACTCGTGGTTCATGCTACTGTAAATGAAAGAAATGAAATTGTTCTTATCAGGAAATGTTTATTAATTCATAGCCTAATGCAACAATTACAGAAGTAAACTCTCAAAACATTATAATTATGACATCACATATTTAAATTTTAATGTTACAGAGTAAAACCAAATAAATAGCCGTTCTTGCCTTTCATTTCAGACGCAATGTCCGCTTAGAATTCACCAATGCTCGTTTGCTTCGTGGATTGCGTCTGTGTTGTTGGATGTTTCAATCGTAGGTGGCTGTGCATAGCTGTTGTATTTTAAAGTAGTCTTACAGAGTTGGTAAATTTCAATATTTTTGTTTTCCTTGATGAAATACTTCCACACATCTGATGTTTGGTGTCTATTGGTGACGTTCGCTATTTTTAATTAATTTATGGTTAATGCACGCTCGAGTAGTCGATTGTTTTCGACAGCGACGACTAGTGGTTGAAGTAGTCGATATCTGGACTACTCGACTAGTCTATGGAAGCCCTATGTGGACACATGGCTTTAAAGGGCTGGTTCAGGATTTTGGACATCAGACCTCATTTCCAAGTGAGCCTGTGTGTTATTTATCAGTGGAGACAGTTTTCAAAAATTTTCATCCAGTCCTTCCAGTTGCATAGTTCGCCGGTGCTAGGCTAGCGCGAGTCAACGGTATATTGACATTAAAGTGATAGTTCACTTTGAAATTAATTTTTGGTATGTTTTAGCTTTCCTCAAGGGCATCCAAGATGTAGGTGTCTTTGTTTCCACAGTAGTTTCAATTTTGATATTTTTAGGTCAAACCGTTCTTGTCTGTCAGTCATATAATGCAGGTCTATGGGGTCCACCTCAAAGAGCATGCACAGAGAAGTCCAAATTAAACATGATTTAATGACTCGTAAATGTAAGTACACATTGATGGCCTAAGACACGAAACGAGCGGTTTGTGTGAGAAAACGAACAGTATTTATATCGTTTTTTACCTCTTGTAAACACAGCCACGTCCAAGTGATCTGAGGGCGCGGGCGCTTCGATCTGCGCAAGCGCCGGAAGTGATCTTGATCTGTGTATTCTGGTTCCAATAAATATGGTTGTGAAAAAAATTCAACGTTGTCTGTTGATATATCGAAATCGTCTTCCATTGCGATTTTCTTGTATATCTAAATATGTTTAGATCTTCACAGTGAAAGGTAACACTTCCGAAATCTCTGTGTAAATAATGAGTGACGTACACGCGCGAGAGATTCCGGCGCTTTCCGGCGCTTGCGCAGACCGTGTTTAATTTGGACTTCTCTGTGTATGCTCTTTGAGGTGGACCCCATAGACCTGCATTATATGACTGACAGACAAGAACGGTTTGACCTAAAAATATCAAAATTGAAACTACTGTGGAAACAAAGACACCTACATCTTGGATGCCCTTGAGGAAAGCTAAAACATACCAAAAATTAATTTCAAAGTGAACTATCCCTTTAAAAACAGTTTTACCCACTCCACAGTACAGCAAAAGCAAATACGCCAGACTATTGATGTAAAGGTCTGTTGAGAGAATAATGTTAGAAATCAAACTACCCTTTCATCGCATTGCAATAGTTATACTTTGTTTCCTGTATTTATTAGCACAGTCTACAGCAGCGGCGGAGTGATATTAAGTTACCTAGGACTTTTGGTGACCATCTATTTGGTTTATTGTTCTCAACGGGCCTGAAAATTACAACCCGACCCGACCCGGCCCGTGGCTTTTAAAGCCCGACCCGATGTAACCCGACACATCAACATGAATTATCTGCCCGAACCCGGCCCGCGGCCCGACGCCGCCGTCTTTTTTTCTCATACACATATATCATGACCAGCAGACGGGAATCCAAATCAACCTTTAATGTTCACGCCTTTTAACAATACAAACAACTAAAACAATCAACTTTAAATATATAAATAGGCTATATAAACATGCCTTAAATAAAAATGTATGGCGGCTCAGGCTGGACGACCCTGTTTTTTTTGCTGTCATACTTCATCAGCACCTTGCATTTTGAGCATTGCACATAACCTGTCGAATTTCCACCAGAATCCAGCACCACTCCAAACACTTTCCAGACCTCTGATTTTCCCACTCCTTTAGTAGAGACGGTGAATTCACCTGCGGCAAGTTTACTTTTTACAAACTCCGTCTCCATCTTCTCCAGGCTAAAGGCGCGTGCACGCAGCGGCGTCAGTCAGCTGTCAGGTGGTCTGCTCCCGCGAGCCGCGATGCACGTTGCAATGCACGCAGGCGCGCAGCAGCCAGACTTTCTTTACGGTGAACAGCAGAAATGATTAATACATGTTTTTTTTGTTTTTTTTTTACTGAGTGGAAAAAATTAAGCCCGAGGTCCGACCCGACCCGAGTCATTTGCTTATATTTTCGACCCGAACCCGGCCCGAACCCGCGGGTCCCGTCGGGTTTGTCGGGCCGACCCGACCCGTTGAGAACACTAATTTGGTTATTTTTAAAATTTCGAAATGCACACCATGTTGCCAATTCCTTCGTTTACAATCGAATGTTTCAATATCGTTGTTCAAAGCTACTACTAGCTAGCTAGACGTCCCGACTGTAGTGCGCTTCTGTTCTGTGTTTACATCCCGCCGCTGCTGAGAAACTAGTTCCTGTGAATGTAATGTGATCATTGAAATGCAGGAGTAGTTTGATTTCTAACACTATTCTCTCAACAGACATTAACATTCGATAGTCTGGCGACTGGCGTTATCATTTATTTGCTATTGGTGAACTGTGGAGTGGGTAAAACTGTTTTTAATGGCAGGCTAGCAGATACCATTGACTCGCGCTAGCCTAGCACTGGCGAACTATGCAACTGGAAGAAGCACTGGATGAAAATCTTTGAAAACTGATAAATAACACACAGGCTCACTTGGAAATGAGGTCCGATGTCCAAAATCCTGAACCAGCCCTTTAAAGCCAAACATTTTGTTTGTGTTCAATTCAGTAGTGTCATTGCACTATTTACATTATTTCACAAAACACATTCAGTATGTAGGACATGCAGTTTATCACAGAATAAATGTGCTAAAAACATTCTCAAGGGTCTTTATAGCCCCTGTTGTTCCTCTATTATATTAAACAGGCGTAGAGGACAGGAACAGCTGGGCTGAACGTTTTTGTTCCAGGATCTATGAATCATGCGTCTCATTCAGCGCCGTGAGAATAGCTCATTTAGCATTATAGATCTGAGCAGCTTCATTTTGAGTTTAAAGAATGCCAGTCAATCAATCCAGTGAAAAGCTTTTGAATTTGCCCAGACATGCCATTTAAAGTGACAATGCGCATTTAATGCAGACTGAACATTTCTTATAATTACTTCAGGCCAAAAAAGTAATTATAGGCCAAAAAGTGAAATCTAACTTGTTGAAGCTGAAAAGCTAAACTTTGGCTTTTGCTAAAATGCATCCTTTATAATCAATAGATCTGTATACACTGCCAAGTGCACGATTTTAGTAGTATCGCGTCTCGTCCCATTGCTCTCACTGTAGAGGTTTGACAAGAAGTGTGTCAAGAAACTAGACCCTCTTCACCTCATGCTTGTTTTGGAGATGTTGCAATAAACTAATGACTGGTTTCTGAGAAGAAACCCACATACCCACATACCTTACATTTATTATTAAAATCACTCTGTGATCACTTGACATCTCTGAACCGGCTCTAATTGCACAACCTCCAGTATACAGAGTTCATTTAATTCACAATTTATACTGTGTGTATAACACACACACACACACACACACACACACACACACACACACACACACACAAACACAAACACAAACACACACACACACACACACACACACACACACACACACACACACACACACACACACACACACACACACACACACACAGAAATAAAGTTAGTCAAGAAGGTATGGGTATTTTTTGACAATCTTAAAGTCCCCCTGTGGTCTATAATTTTACTAAAATCACATATTTAAAAGTATTTCCTTGAAATTTCTTAAAATATCTTGAATGTAACTCGACACCCTTGCCTCATTTAGTATACGCTGTTCTATGAATATGCAAATGAGCCCCGCCTCCACTCACTCAGTCACTCAGAGATCCACTGGTTGACGATCACACGTTGATCTGATTGGTTACCAGTGTTGTGCAAGTTACTTCCAAACTGGAATACATTATATATTACATGTTACTGTTATTTAAAAGTAATTCATTACCTTACAATATTACTGTCTCAGAATTGTAATGCGTTACATTACTCCTGTATTACTTTTGAGTTACTTTCACCAAAATAACTATACAGAAGTAGAACTTAACATTCTAAAATGACTAGGGCTTTAACGATATGCGAAATGAAACCGAAATCGCGAAACTCAGATCCACGAACCTGCAGAATCACGACACACCCCTTCCAACTCCAAGAGTTATCCTTCCCGTCCAGATCCAATGCTACCACGTCTTTAAATTACTATTAGTAGCCTATTATTTGAAGTTAACTTAACATTATAAAATACGTAGACCTACACCACAAAACTAGTTGAGGATAAATGATTTAAAATTTGGGAATTCCAGCGTTATGGACATGACATTTGCTGTCAAAACTTGAAAAATAAATTCTCAGAAAATGCATTAATACCAAAATATTGAAACGTGTTTATCCATAGGCTCCTCCCTGAAAGGAGTCCAGACATTAGAAAAATATCAGTCTACACATGCGTTTTACATTTAATATTAGGGAAATAGACAGTCATGCGTGACAAAAATAAATCTTTAACTTTTAGGAGGCAACGATTTTTGTTGTTGTAATTTTGTGAATTACACTGCGCAAATCGGATGAAGAAGGGTTGGCTCTCCACAGAACATAAAATATTCATTTTATTTTATTTTTTGTGTTGGCATTTATGAGGAAAAAACAATGTTACAGACGTGACAGTTTTCCGGGACGCGAGCGCTCTGAAGCGGCACTAAAAGATGCTTTAAAACTTTCCACAAAGACCTTACACAAGACACAAAGCCTTTCTTTAAAGTGAATTTCGTTTTGTATTAATTGTATCTTAATTTTAATCAATGTTTCATCAACCAATTGCCTGGATTTTATAAATAAGAAGGCTAAATATAGCAGACAATTATAAATAATCACGACACGGAGGACAATTCACTCATAAATGAACCGAAACTCAGCGTATAAGGTAGCCTATTCACGGACCTGAAAAATATATCTATATTGAAATGTCTATGTGTAAAACAGAACAATTCAAAACGAAAGAAAACAGACTGCTCTCTGCTTATGAAATGAAATGTGCATTTCTCTCTGGCGCACTCCTACTGCGAAGATCGCGAGTCAGCATCGTCAACTTCATCTTGACTTTATTAATAAACAATTAAAATGTCTCCTTGCTATATTTGACATATTCATAATCATTGCTTTTGCCGGTTCTTTGTGACAGCTTTTAGGTGCTTTATCGGCAGCGCCGCCGCCCTTAAATGAACGCGTCACCACCGCATCAAAAACATGATTGCGTGATGAAAACATGAAAAATACCACATAAACATAGCCTAACTGTTTAGAAAGAAAACACAGAACGAATAGCCTAATGCGCATACGTCCATCTCGCGAATGGACAGTCTTCTTCATGCCATCTTCACCATTAGCCGCTTCTCCACTGGCCAGCGCGAGCACAGAGCTGGAGTCGGGGTTGCCTAGACATAGGCTGGTAACAGGCTTGTGCTAGATGCAGATCACTGGGAGAGTCCACAGACTGATAACGGGATTGTGCTGACTACTAATTGCTGGGCCGGAACACAGACTGGTAACTGGATTATGCTGACTACAGACTGCTGGACTAGTCCACAAGCTAGTGACGGGCTTGTGTTAGTTGCAGACTGATAGGCCGGGATGCAGACTGGTAACGAGTTTGTGCTGACTGCAGGCCACTGGGCTGATCCACAGGCTGGTAACGGGAATGTGCTGACTGCAAACTGCTGGGCTGGGACACAGACTGAAAGCTGATTTATGCTAACTGTATGCCACTAGGCTGGTCCACAAACTAGTAACAGGTTTGTATTAAATGCAGACCACTGAGATCTGGTCCACCAACTGTGAGCTGGTTTAAGTTGGTTGTTGAATGCCAGATTGGTCCACACAGCTTGTAAGCTGGCTTGGGCTAGTTGTTGGATGCCAGACTGGACCACAGATTGTGTGCTGACTTGGGCCGGTTGTTGAATGCCGTACGCTGACTTAAGCTGGTTGTTAGATGCCAAAGTGGTCCATAGATTGTGAGCTCGCTTAGGCAGGTTGTTGGATGCCGGATTATTCCACAGATTGTGAGCTGACTTGGGCTGGTTGTTAGATGCCAGACCAGTCCACAGATTGTGAACTTACTTGGGCTGGTTGTTAGATACCAGACCAGTCCACAGATTGTGAGCTTTACGTGGGCTGGTTGTTGAATGCCAGACTGGTCCACAGACCGTAAGCTGACTTGGGCTGGTTGTTAGATGCCAAAGTGGTCCATAGATTGTAAGCTCGCTTAGGCTGGTTGTTGAATGCCGTATTGGTCCACAGATTGTAAACTGACTTGGGCTAGTTGTTGGATACCGAACTGGTCCACAGATTGTGAGCTGGCTTAGGCAGGTTGTTGGATGCCGGATTGGTCCACAGATTGTGAGCTGACTTGGGCTGGTTGTTAGATGCCAGACCAGTCCACAGATTGTGAACTTACTTGGGCTGGTTGTTAAATGTCAGACTGGTCCACAGACCGTAAGCTGACTTGGGCTGGTTGTTAGATGCCAAAGTGGTCCACAGATTGTGAGCTCGCTTAGGCTGGTTGTTGGATGCCGTATTGGTCCACAGACTGTAAACTGACTTGGGCTAGTTGTTGGATACCGAACTGGTCCACAGATTGTGAGCTGGCTTAGGCTGGTTGTTGGATGCCAGACTGGTCCACATACTGTGAGCTGGCTTAAGCTAGTTGTTGAATGCCAGACTTGTAAACAGGTTGCGAGCTAGCTTGGGCTGGTTGTTGGGTGCCAGACTGGTCCACAAGCTGTGAGTTGACTTTGGCTGGCTGTTGGATGACAGGCTGGTCCACAAATTGTGAGATGATTTAGGCTGGTTTTTGGATGCCAGACTAGTCCACAGACTGTGAGCTGCCTTGGCTGGTTATTGGATAGCAGATCGATCTACGGGTGATGAGCTGTAGATCCAACAACCAGACTTGGGCTGGTTGTTGGATATCAGACTGGTCCACAGAATGTGAGCTTACTTGGGCTGGTTTTTAAACGCCAGACTGATCTACAGATTATAAATTGATTTAGGCTGGTTGTTAAATGCCAGACTGATCCACAGACTGTGATCTGGCTTGGGTTGACAGCAGGCTATCTGACAATTCAACAAACTGTGGGCTGACCTCGGCTGGTTTTGGATGCTAGACTGGGTCATAGATAGTAATCTTGCTTAGGCTGGATGTTAGATGTCGGACCGGTCCACAGCCTGTGAGCTAGCTTAGGCTAGTTGTTGGATGCCTGAACGGTCCACAGACTGTGAGCTGGCTTAGGCTAATTGTTGGATACCAGACTGGTCCACAGATTGTGAGCTGGCTTGGGCTGGTTGTTGAATGCCAGACTGTTCCACAGACTGTGAACTGGCCTGGGTGGGTTGTTGTTGTGCAGACTGTGAGCTGGCTTAGGCTAGTTGTTGGATGCCAGATTTTTCCACAAACTATGACTGCAGTCTGCTGAGCTGAGACCCAGACTGAGAGCTATCTTGTCTTGAATGTAGGCCAATGGATCAGTCCACACAGCCTGGTAACGAACGTAAGCTAACTGCATACTGCTGGGCAGGGGCACAGACTGGTCAGGGGCTCATGCTAACTGCATACTGCTGGGCAGGGGCACAGACTGGTCAGGAACTTATGCTAACTGCATACCGCTAGGCAGGAGCACAGACTGGTTACGGGCCTGCGCAGATCGTACCGCAGATCCCCATATCCCCCAGTAGGACGGAACACATATCCCTTCCCTCCCACTAAGTGACATAATTAATCAGCGGGGCCCAGAGAGAATCGAAGTCAGCCGATCGAAGTTTGTTAAAAGCAAGCATGGACTCCAGACTGATATGATCCGACAGGAGATTTCTATACTGGTTAATGCTAAGATTATTTTTTGTTTTCCAATTCAAAAGGATAGTTTTCTTTGCAACAGATAGTGTGGTGAGGACCATATATGCTTTGTCGATCTCCATATTGATATCATTTAAATCCCCTAATATACATAGTTTTGGGCAAGTAGGTATATTACACTTAAGCCATATTGATAAGTCCTCACAAACCTTAGTCCAGAATCTTTGCACTGGTGTACAAAGCCACAAGGCATGCATGTAATCGTCTGCTGTATTACTTGTGCACTGTGTGCATATATTTGATTGATTAAAACCCATCTTGAACATCCTTTGTCCTGTGTAATAAGTTCTATGGAGGATTTTGTATTGTATGAGTTGTAGATTTAAGCTGTCAGTCATATTAAAATTGTTTAATATTATTTCTGACCAAAACTGATTGGTGGGGTTCAGTAATAGATCCGACTCCCATTTTGCAATTGGTAATGAGATTGTATCATCTAGTTTGGAAATAACTCTATATATTTTCGATAGTAGCTTTGGAGTACCAAGGCTCCTGAATTCTGTAACACTTGGTGGGAGTTCCAGGTTTATTTTCTTAAGTGGAAATGTTTTATTTATTACGGATTTGAGTTGTTGATATTCTAGATATCTGTTATTACTTATCCCATACTGTGAGGTGAATATTTGAAATGGTAAAAAGTTACAGTTATGGATTAAATGCTCTAAATATTTAATTCCTTTGTTTTTCCATTGGATGAAATTGATCATATTTTTGTTTAGTGTGATATCCGGATTATTCCATATAGGGGTGAGCCTACATGGGATCATTGAAGAACCTGTTTTTTAAAGAAATTCCCACCAAGCTGTCAAACAAGTGCTGATGTTAATACTCTTAAAGCATTTATGAGACTTAATATTTGAACTAAAATACAGTAGATTAGAAATTTCCAAGTTATCGCATAGTGCTTGCTCTATATCCATCCATGATTCATCTAATGCACTAGGATTGAGCCATTTCGAAATATACTGTAACTTATTTGCTAAGAAGTAATGATGGAAATTAGGTAGATCTAGTCCACCCCTGTCTTTAGTTTTCTGTAGAGTTTTCAGGCTGATTCGAGAGGGTTTATTTTTCCAAAGAAATTGAGAAATGTGTGATTCTAGTAATCTAAACCACGTATAGGGAGGTTTCGTAGGAACCATAGAAAACAAGTAATTGATTTTAGGCAAAATCATCATTTTTATGGTGGCGACTCTACCCATGAGTGAGATGGGTAAAGGTTTCCAGTCATTTTTTAAAATATATTTTGTAAATAAATATTTAGTGAAATACTATGGTTTATCACTATATATTTTTTATTTTCTACTATAAATTTGAGTATTTTAGTTTCAATTATTTCTTTATATTTTTCTGTTTTTGTTGTATTTAGCTTGCTTGTTTCCTAATCTACACATGGCAATGTATATTATGAGTATTGTATATTGTTGGCTCTTTGATAAATAATATAAAAGGATCTGCCAAATGCATAAATGTAAATGTATTTCATGTACACTGGAAAAAAATAGGAACTTAACCCTCTGAGGTCTGAGCTGTTTTGGGGCTCTTTCGGTGTTTTGGTATGCCCTGACATTTGTGCTTATTTCAGCTACTTAAAACATACCATTTGCCAACATATAAATTTGCTGTATTCAGCACAAACTCTGCTACAATAATATGTGAGCAAAATTGATGTACTTGTTTGCATTTTATAGAAAAAAAATAATATGCGTGGTTAGTACGTTTTGGAAAAAAAAATGTCACTGCAATAAGGCCATTTAACACATAATGAATAGTTGTCCACAATACTTTTGAGTTTCTATTCTTGTAGGCTAGAATTTTTACTTCAAAATGAAGTGAAAATCATTCTGACCACTCTTTCAGAAACATCAATATAATGATTTGAATTTCTTACATCAGTTTTTGGGTCAGCAGTGCTGTATGCGTGGGAGTGTTAATGCCCATGAATATTAATGTGATTTACACCTGGGAAGACTAAAGACACTCCCCCAATGGCTAATGGGCCATCAAGGTGCTTTGAGGCAGCCTGAACAAAGAATGATTCACTGGTGAACAAAAAGTTAAAAAGAACAGCATTTATTCAAAATAGAATTTACGTTCTTTCCTAAGAATGTAAAGACTTAAAGTCATTACTATCACTTAACACATCCTTTCAAAAAAACAAACATAAAAATACCAAACTTGTTTTTTTTATAAAAAAAAATATTTTTATTCAAAGAATACTAAAAAAAAACTACCGCAGGTTTAAAAAACTGTTTGAATAGACTCATGGGCGAATGCGAGTCTACAGAGCTCAGTTGCGGTCCAGTTTCCCGTGCAGGAAGAAATCGCAGTGTCTGTGGAACCATGTCAACATCGGTCTCTGTTTTCCATGACAGCGTGGACTGCATGTTGCTCGTCTGCTTGTTTGCCTTGGCTCTCGTCGGAACTGGTGCTTGGACATTGTCACATCTGTTATAAAAAAAGAAGAAAGAAAAAGTGTGAGCATGCTTATAAGACAATCAAAGAAACTGTATTATTATCATTATCAATCACTAATTACCATGGATTTAAAAAAGACATATTTGTAATTTCACACAAGAATGGGAACTTTTACATTATGACGATGTAAACACAATTAGGCTACATTTCATCTGTAAAATATTACGTCTATGCACTTACTCAGTATTATTCTCGATCGCACTGAGAACTGAACGACACCTGCGTGTCCCTCTGCGAGGTGCTGGAGAAGGAGAACGTGATGCAGCCAATTTCCTAAAAAAACAAAACAAAATAACTGTTAGCATACATTATGTATACAACAGAGTTATTGAATATTCTGTACTGAATATGCATCTGTTACTGAATATTCTATATAGGTATTATTGTTTTTTTTGTATTATGTTTTGTTATTGAGTGTTAAAGCTGCCGTGACAATATAATTTCCTGCAAAGGATCAATAAAGTATCAACAACAACAACAACATCTGTTGATGGCCCATATAGAATGCATGCTGATAACACAATCAAAGAAACTGTATTATTATTACGCTTATCAATCACTAATTACCATGGATTAATTTCACACAATAATAGGAACTTTTACATTATGACGATGTAAACGATATTACGTCTATGCACTTACTCAGTATTATTCTCGATCGCACTGAGAACTGAACGAGACCTGCGTGTCCCTCTGCGAGGTGCTGGAGAAGGAGAGCATGATGCCACATTCCTAAAAACAAAACAAAATAACTGTTAGCATACATTATGTATACAACAGAGTATCTGTTGATGGCCCATATAGAACTCACGCATTTATTATGTACACTCAATGAACGGATCGTTCGCGATCGACACATCGCTACATTTCAAACATTTACACCTGTATTCACAGTGCATAAGGCAGTAAGCATGATAATTAGTGTCATAGGCTAACTAAAACTGAACATTTGCGAGTATCTATGGCCCATATAGACAGCACGCATTTAGGGATAGGCTACACAATGAACGGATTGTTCGCGAACGAACGACACATCACTAACTTACATTTCAAACATTACACCTGTATTCACAAACAAGTATTTACGCATGATGAAGTGTCATAGGCTAAACAAAACTGAACATTTATATATAACATATTGTATTTAGACAGAATCTATCACGTTTTTACCAGAGTCTGAAATATCACATATAACCTAGCAGTTATTCCCCAAAAAATGCATTACACATAGGCTAAGGCAGTAGGCTATTTTAGCATGATAAGTCATGGGCTAACCAAAACTGAACATTTATATATAAAATATATTGTATTTAGACAGTATCACGTATTTTACCGGAGTCTGAAATATATTTATCTCAATCACATAACCTAGAAGTTATTCTCGAACAAAATGCACTACACATAAGGCAGTAGGCTATTTAGCATGATAGGCTAATCAGTGTCATAAACTAATCAAAACTGAGTGAAAAATATGTATGCTATATACAAATATGTTCAGAGAATATCACATTTAAAAAGTTTACACGAGCATTCAATATTAGGGATATTGTGAGGTATTTCCTATGTCAAAAGCTAGCCAAAACTAGGCAAAATATAAAATTCATTTGAGCTCTATATGATAAGAAAACGAATTATAACACTAAAAAACTTACTCCGAACTTCTATCCTCGGTTGGATCAATTCGTTCTTGAAAATGCAGCCTTTTCGTCGTCCGAATTGCAATCTTCCTCTGAAGAAAATGTGAATTCGTCATCACTGTCCAGAATCATCTGAAGGGCCTCTCTGTCGGAGTAGCGTGCTGCTGCCATCCTCCAAACGCGATGAACTAACAGTGAATGATCTGATGAAGAAGCTTCATGTTTTTGTGGCATGATCGCGGGGCGTGCCGCGTGTGCGATGCATAGATCACCTATTTTACCATGTGAAAAGCGCTGGGGGCGTGGCGATCTGAGCTGATTAATGATAATGAGGGGAGAACGAAACAACTGTAACTCTCCTTGGTTTCAAACGGATTACATAAACTGGAAATATAATTTTTTTTAGTAGCTTACTTCATTTAAAAGAAGAGAATCTCAGCTTCATAAAGAGACATCTCTCGTATCTCTGTGACAAGTATTAACAGAGTTACAGTTATTTTTTCGGACGCGTTTCAGAATGGACTTCACTGACGGAGAGAAGGTAAATCGCGCATCATGTTTATTATTCTTTATTTGACGAAAAGCACAACACTTTGTTTTTATTGTGAGTACCCTAAAAAAAATAGAAACTAAACAGGATCTAATGATGTACAACACTTAAATGTAAGATAAAAATCAACAGAGTAATTTGAGTCTCTTTTGCACTGATAAGGAAAAAAGTGAGCTCATCACGCCCCCGTGACGGCCGACCTCAGAGGGTTAAAAATGGTCTAAATTAACTAGTTTTATTCAAGTCAAAAATATTATTTAACATCACTGAATCAACCTAAATACATACATTTTTAATAATACCAACAAAATACATTTTTATAGGTTAAATCGGGTAAAAATAGCTCTTTAAGGTAACAACTGCAGGTTGCCACTTTTACAGTGTAATTGTAAAAACTGCAAAGATTTTACCGCTTTAAAAAGCTACTTTTTGTCAGTAATTTGTCATAGTTTTCAGAAGGGTAGCTTGACTCTAGTTTAACTCCTTGAAATGATGTGTGGTGAAACTCAAGAGACTCCAGCTGCGGTCAGTGAACTGACGGCTAATTAAACCAGACGTATGTGAAAACGCCAGGGAAACACAAAAGCAACTTACTCCAGTCTCCGCATTATCGCTGTGTCATACATGAGCAAACGCTGTAATGTGTCGTGGGCTTTAGTGAATCTGTCTGCTGTTGCTATGGCAGCAAAACAAGACTTTTAAAAACTGAGACGGGTATAAAACATTAGCTTTAATTAGGCGGCACACAGTAAAAAAAATGCAAGGAATTTAAAGGGATAGTTCACTTTGAAATTAATTTTTGATATGTTTTAGCTTACCTCAAGGGCATCCAAGATGTAGGTGTCTTCAATTTTGCCACAGTATCTTCAATTTTGATATTTTTAGGTCAAACCGTTCTTGTCTGTCAGTCATATAATGCAGGCAATAGGGGTTCACCTCAAAGAGCATACACAGAGAAGTCAAAATTAAACATGATTTAATGACTCGTAAATGTAAGTACACATTGATGACCTAAGACACGAAACGAGTGGTTTTTGTGAGAAAACGAACAGTATTTATATAGTTTTTACCTCTTGTAAACACAGCCACGTCCAAGTGATCTGAGAGGTCGCGAGCGCTTCGTTCTTTTCCGGAAAGCACCGGAAGTGAAACCTTGCGCGTGTACAGTATACTTACTGTATGTACATTATCGCGTTTGCATTGGTGAAAGCATTAGAGAGAGTGCAGAAACTGCGTTGTCTCGCGATCTACTGTCAACTGCTTGCTCAATGCTCATCACAGCAACATTTTATGTGATGAAAATAGATTTAAATACTTTAAAAACATCTCACGATTCGTTAATCTCGATAGCTGTAATAGTAAAAACGTATAACAGCTGTAGTAAAAGTATTCGAGAGAGTTTCACATGTCATATTTCATATACAAGCATGTCAGCCAATCACAGCAGTGGCCGGTTCTCACAGCAGACACGTCCCTTCAAACAGAGTGTTCAAACCAGAGGCTAAAATCAGGCTAGGAAAAATGCCTTTTATTTCTAAATTATGACTATTTTTGATCTAAAAAACATACTAACATTATAAGGGCAACCCAGGAAACATTATAAAATAATAAATTAACCCCATTCTAGGGCACCTTTAACAGTCACTTGTCGCCACCTAACGATGAAATTGATACAATTCTTATGTTACGCGCCAAGTAACTTTCAAAAGGTGATTTGTTCTATTTTTATGCTTCTGTTATAAACTTTTATCCCAGTACATCTGTGATAATTTGAATTTTTGTAAGACAGAAATAATGATATAGTGTGGTTGAAAAGACTGTTTGCTGTACTGTACATATGCTCTATAGAAATACAGTATGATTTTGTTTGTTTACAGTAATTTTTCCAATACCGTAAACTCTTTTTCACAGTACAACTGTCAAAACTTGACTAAAATTGCCAGTGAAGTACTGTAGATTTTACAAGAAATGATGCAGGTATAAATACACCTAGTTTGCAAGTAAATGCAGTTTTTAACCTGGAATATACTGTATAACAGTGTATGTTTGCAGATGGAGCCTTGCATATACAATACAGAAATGCATCATCACGCAGTGTTGAAATAATCCATGCACGATGCAGAATGTTGTTTATACTGTATGTGAAGCGTAATTGCATTGTGAGAGTGAATCTTAACATCCTTGGTTGTTTTTATCTAGGTCAACCCAGATAAAGACGTACTCCTGGGACAACGCGCAGGTCATCCTGGCGGGAAATAAGTGTGACATGGATGAGGAGAGAGTGGTGTCTGTGGAAAACGGCAGAATGCTGGCAGAGCAGTTGGGTGAGTTCACTCTTCCTAACCTCATCCCAAAACTATACAAGTTTGATTCCTCCAGGGAAACTTCTGGACCGGTCAGTCAAGGAGGGTCAGCATAACTTACTTCTTAAAGGTACAATACGAGGATTTTTGCAGTAAAATATCCAAAAACCACTAGGCCAATGTTATATATTTTGTTTAGTTGATTACTTACAATATCCCAAATGTTTACAACTATTTGTAAATCGTGAGAAAATTTGAATCTATTTTAACCAAGGAAATGGGGCGTGTGAGCAGCGATGAGGAGTCGCCAGTCAATGACGTCATATCCGCGTTACCCTTGGTTTCCACCATTGTTACCGCTCGTACTGATAGTGACCAGGGCGACAGACGTTGACAACTGGGTTATGCCAAGCAGGACGCTCACGCTGTTGTTGTTTAGTTCAAACATTATGGACCATGGCAAGCTGACTTTGCGACAAAAAGACTAAAACGAAGATCAACATGTTTCGAGATGCGAGAGCTCCACGTCCACGACTAACTTCCACTCGACAGAGACGCGAGTGTTCATGTACTTTATTAGACAGGAGAGCAAATGTACATAAAACTAATCAATGTTATTTAGTTAAACATGATGAAATGTTAGGAATATGATCTGTATGTTATTCTAATGTTGATCTAGCTTACTTAGTCTCATCAGCCAACAAACAACCCAAGCTAACAACATTCAACCACTCAAATGTGTTTAGTGTGATAGTGTAACTGTTAGAGCGAGTGAAACAGCGCTGCGTTACCTCAAGTTTAACTCGTCTAATAAACTGACCTGTGTGAGTATTAATTCAGCACTTGTGTGTAGTTGGGTAGAATGAAATGTCCTTATTCCTTTATTATCCGCGGGACTGGCGTTGCGTGTGGCGCTGGTATACGTCTAGCAATCGCTCCTGCTTCACCACAGTCATGTTAAAAACATCAGTGTATCACTCATCCATAAAAGATCCATCAGCTTGACGACAAGATCCATAATTACGCTTAATGCTTTGCGTCAGAATTATACGCCTTTGTTATTGTAAGAGGTCAGCGACCCCTGGTGGTGAAAAATCCTACATATTGTACCTTTAATTAGGGCTGGGAATCGAAAATCATTTCCAATTCTGGAATCGAATACTTGAGATCAGGAATCGGATACTTGTTATAAAATATTGATTTCTCTTATCAATTCCTTTGTGAGCATATAAATATGATTTTAAATCATTGAAGTGCGAGACGACCCTGTTCTCTGTGCTTTAGGCCCAGACATGTGTAACAGTATATTGGATCCGTGCAGCTCTTAAAGTGACAGTAGCCTAATGTCTCTATAATAACACTAATCAAACAACAAAAGACAGAGAAAATTCACTCGTTCTTGACTGAATAACTTATATTGTAACTATATTTCTAATGTATATTTTATTTATAAAGTGCAGTGTTTTACATGTGATTACAGTTTCTGTACCTGAATACCTGAAAATCTTAACACACTGTTTATTTCAATCATATCATTTGGTTTAGTTGTATCTATTTGTTACCATGCTAATTTTTATTTGTTCTATTTAATTGCTGAGTGTTTACTTGTCTTTAATAATGCTTGGAATTTATATTAGTTGTTTTTCTATGGTGTTTTTAAACCACAGGAAAACGTTCATTGCATAAGTGTTCTTTAGCCTGTTGATTTTTGTTCATGATATTCAGCTTCAATTAAATGGTTTGCAATAAAACTAAATTTTAATGATATCCAAGTTTTTTTTTTTATCTTATTGGAATACTTAACTAGTTTTGCTTCAAGACCCAGATTTTGCAGTGGATATTAAATAGTGACCCACCAGTCTGTGATATTTTCTTTTGGTTTAAATTTTTTTTTTTTTTTTTTTTTACGTTTTTGAGGATGAGAGCATGTCGTGCTGCTACCTACTTTACAAATAAATCTGCACCAAAATATTGATTTTGATCGGATATAACCTTTGACGTCAACAACAAAGGATGAGAACTGTGTTCTCCGTTTTTTAAAAGTTGAAAGTCTATTTATTGTGCTTTTCTAACTATGCACCATTATGTGGTTGGTTGCATTTCAACTTTTTACATTAAGACTTTTATTTTCCCTTGCTATTTGTAACCTTTGCTATCAACCCATTGGTTAGGACCTACTACAAAATTGCTACAAATCTCCAAAATGCACCAGACTGGAAATGAATCTCATCATGCATAAAATGCCCCACTTCTGCTCCTATATAAGCACTGTAATATAATATATACCTTAGATGGCTCACGTATTAGCATATGTTCACGGTGCATAAATTAGAGCATATGGAGGGAATTGCAGCTTTTGAACTCAGGCGATAATTAAACGCATATAATTGGATGACACCAGAATGTGCAAACATCCGAGTAACGGAAATAGGCTCTCTTACTGCGAGAGGACATTCCCTCTTCACTCACATACTGTCAAAGCAATTATATCTCATTGAGGATTGTCACGCTTTGTAAAAGAGCGCATTCTGCCTACATAGGCAACTTACTTCTAAGGCAATATCCATACAGAACAGAATTAAGACACTACATAGTCAGCAACTTTGTGCAAAAATAGAGTGAAGTTGCACATGAGATTCGATTGAAGAGTTTGACGGTTACATGCTACTAACTATGCAATACTCTAATAAAAATATAGTTTAAATATAATATAATTAACTAATATTATGATGAATAAATATTTTTTTAATTACTAATTAAAATGTTCATATATTTATAAAATACATTTATATTTATTAAAAATATGTATTAATATATTAAATTATAAAAAATTATTTAATATATTATTAATAAGAAATATTGTACTATTTACTATTAAATATAATTAACTAATATTAGGAATTATGATGAACAAATATATTTAATTACTAATTAAAATTGTCATATATTTATAAAATACATTTCTATTTATTAAAAATATGTATTAATATATTAAATTCAAACAAATAATTTAATATATTATTAATAAGCAATATTGTGTTATTTACTAGTAAATATAATTAACTAATATTATGAATTATGATGAATAAATATATTTAGTTACTAATTAAAATGTTCATATATTTATAAAATACATTTATATTTATTAAAAATATTTATTAATATATTAAATTATAAAAAAAAATATTTAATATATTATTAATAAGAAATATTGTACTATTTACTATTAAATATAATAAACTAATATTATGAATTATGATGAATAAATATATTTAGTTACTAATTAAAAACAATGTACTATATTATTAATAAGAAATATTGTATTATTTAATATTAAATATAATTAACTATTATCATGAATTATGATTAATAACTATATTTAATTACTAATTAAATGATTAATATATTTATAAAATAAAATTATAAATAAAATATTAAATATATTTATTCATATTTTACTGTGATTTGGTGTCATTTCTGTCTACCAGGTTTTGAGTTTTTCGAGACGAGCGCCAAGGACAACATCAACGTGAAGCAGACCTTTGAGCGTCTGGTGGACATAATCTGCGACAAGATGTCAGAGAGTATAGAGACTGACCCAGCCGTTACCTCAGGAACCCAGGGGACGGCCCGGCTAACGGATAACCCTCCGCCACTACAGCAGCCTAACTGTGCCTGTTAGTGCTCGGTTTACATGGTAGCATAAGTGTGTGTGTGTGTGTGTGTGTGTGACACCTTTAGATGGATGCATATATCCTTTAATGTCATAGAATGCAGGTGCTGGAACAGCCAGCTGAATCTATATGGTGCATGTCAGGAGTCATGTGACCCTTTACAACGACACCCAATGGGAACAGAGCTGTCTCAAGCAATGGCAAACAGCTTTTCAGTGTTTTAGAAAGGAGGATATATATACAAAATATTAATATGATTTTTTGGTCATGGGTTTTTCAGTATACGTGGCTTGTGGGTAACAGTGTAAGTTCTGTTGAGCCACTAGAGGGCGTTCTTTTTAAAATGATAGATGCAGTCTGTCTGATGCATGTGAACGTGGTGTATGAACGCTTGTGTATGTTCCAGCACCTTTGCACTAGAGTCACGTCTATCTTTAATGTGACTAGTTTATTCTGACACACTGCTTTCTTAACTGTCAATCAAAGTCTTAACATCATACAGTTCTGTTAGACCTCGTCTACAAGCATGCATCGGCTGTTGATGACTTTTCGCTAAGCTCCGCCTCTCTTTTAACACGAACGGAACGGAATAAACTGGAGATTTCTGTGACGGTGTGAATTATTTTATTTTTTTGTCAGATATTTAGACAATAATGAAGTAATTAGGGATGCACCGATATGAACATTTTAGCCGATAACCGATATACATTGACCGATAAATCTAAATCCAAATTTTTATATCATTTCTTTAAACCCTAATTACAAAAACAAAGGTCTCACCATTTAAAAGCCATTCTCATTACAATTTTATGCACCCTTAATGACAGACTAGGATGCGCTTTATATAAGTACTGGGAAAATACCGATATATATTTGATTTCAAGATTTCAAGCGGTACAATATCATGATTTTGCTAATTTCGGTACTCGATACTCTGTTTGCGGTTCTGCAGTTCACCGCTGGGTGGCAGTGTGCAACCCAATCCAACGCGAAAACAGCAAATATTACCCCAATAGATAAACAACAAAATAGATAAAACAGTTGTATCTCACTCAACACTCTCAAAACTAATTAATAAAAATGACAGTAGAAGTGAAATCTAGAATTACTTTGCTGATTAAGCATCTGTCACGTGCCGATCCTGACTTGTACAAGACATTAAGAGATCGACTGGCATCATTCAAACAATCTAATTTAGGCATTTGTCTTTTGATCGATACACATACGATCATATAGTTTAAATAACACAAAAGCTCAGGCGTGCATTTGACACGTTAGAACAATGATCGTTTGATCTAATAATATTTGCACTTAAAGGATTAGTTCACTTTTAAAAAAAACTTTTGCTGATAATTTACTCACCCCCATGTCATCCAAGATGTCCATGTCTTTCTTTCTTCAGTCGAAAAGAAATTAAGGTTTTTGATGAAAACATTCCAGGATTTTTCTCCATATAATGGACTTCAATGGGACCCAAACGGTTCAAGGTCCAAAAGACAGTTTCAGTGCAGCTTCAAAGGGCTTTAAACGACACCAGACGATGAATAAGGGTCTTATCTAGCGAAACCATCGCTCATTTAAAAATAAATAAAAAAGTTTAAGTTTTATAAGCACAAATGCTCGCCTTGCTCTGTTCTGTGATGCGCGTTCGTGACTCTCCTGTTCGAACTTGTTCATCAAAATGAACAAATCTTTTTTCGAGTCATTTAGTTCATTTCGTTCGTTGAATGAATGAAATGAATGAAAGATTTGTTCATTTTGATGAACGAGTTCGAACAGGAGAGTCACGAACGCATCACAGAACAGAGCAAGGCGAGCATTTGTGCTTATAAAACTTAAACTTTTTTATTTATTTTTTAAATGAGCGATGGTTTCGCTAGATAAGACCCTTATTCATCGTCTGGTGTCGTTTAAAGCCCTTTGAAGCTGCACTGAAACTGTCTTTGGACCTTGAACCGTTTGGGTCCCATTGAAGTCCATTATATGGAGAAAAATCCTTCATTTCTTTTCGACTGAAGAAAGAAAGACATGGACATCTTGGATGACATGGGGTGAGTAAATTATCAGCAAAAGTTTTTTTAAAAGTGAACTAATCCTTTAAGTTTAGGTAGCTAGGCCTAGTATTAAAAAAGTAATCAAATGTGAAATAACACTGGATAGACTTCACTGTTAATACATTAAACAGGCAAATCCTTAAATTTAGTTATTAAAAAAGTGCGTTTTCTTTATCAAATATTTACATTGGCGTAAGACATTATAACCAACTGTCTTCATGTGAATACTCACCAAGACACGAGCTCTTTACATGCGTTGTTAATATGCAGAAAGAAAACAGTCTCTCAGAGAGGTCCAGTAAGTTTCTAATGAATGATATAAAACCACTTGCAATGTTCAAATCAGCGATGTTTAAAAAGACGTGAGCAAGTGAAAGTGTATCGCAGCGCTTAAAGTGTTTTAAATCCTGAAGATTAAGAGGACACACAGTTTTACTGAAATTACTTCTCACAAGAAAGTTTTCAAATGACTGATTTGATGTGGTAATCTGTTGATTAATTTTGCGAATAAACATTTGCGGTAATTTCCCGCTTTATAAGTGCGAACCCTGCAAGAATGAGTAAAATAATGCGCCAAAATTCAGACACTGTATGATATTCAATCATATTTCAAACAATTCAAAAGCATGTTGAACAGTGCGCATCTGAAGAGTCTCAGCTGAAGGAAATAATATATTATTTATCGGCTTTAATATTTTCTTATCAAGCGATAACATTACAAACTAACATACATCGGCCGATACTGAATATGGTAGTTGATATATATTGTGCATCCCTAATTGTAATTATTAACATGATTTTTTTGTAAAGCTGCTTTGAAACAATGTGTATTGTGAAAAGCGTTATACAAAAAAAAAATGTGATGAGTTGATTCTAAATTTACAAATAATTAATAATGTAAATATAATTACACCTTGTTTTTGTAGATCAGGAATTCATGCCATATTAATCAAGTTGAAATTTCCCATCTAGCAGCGGCTGTGATATCAGCTGTGTGTGTGTGTGTGTGTGTGTGTGTGTGTGTGTGTGTGTGTGTGTGTGTGTGTGTGTGTGTGTGTGTGTGTGTGTGTGTGTGTGTGTGTGTGTGTCGCGCGCGCGCTATAGATTATTAAAGAATATTAAAGTCACCTCTATGAATATGATATATATCTAGTGTACATAGGTTTGTATATACCTCAGTCAGATAAATATAATGTTGTGGATTCAAGTAGCTTTTCACTACAGGGAAAAAGATGTGCATTAAATGTTTCTACGCATTTCATTTGATCGCTGAATTCACTCTGACTTGATGAAATGAGATATTTATTTATCTATTTATTCAAAGAAAAAGAAAAGTAGATGTGCGTGATGAGTGGCGTGTGTCTGAAAACGAAGCGTTCTTCTAGATGAAGTTTGTGTTTCCCCCAATCCCTTTTTCAACATTTCTCAGTGTTTTATCGCTGTCGTCGTCGTGTGTTTTTCTCTGCTGGCTGTAGAGGACGTGATTGGCTGTTCCTGCTCTTATCTTGTTTTCTGCTCATGTAGGATATGGCAAGCCGTTTTAATTTTTATTCATGAATCCTTGATATCAACAATTCAATTTTCACTAGTAAAAATGATAATTATTGATATCAGGAATAATATTTCTACTAGTAACAATGGCAATTTTTGATATCAGGAATTACATTTTCACTCATAACAATGCTAATTCTTGATATCAACAATTGAATTGCATCTAGTAAAAACTATAATTCTTGATATCTGTAATTGTATTTTCACTAGTGAAATGTCACCATAGGCTGCCATTCAAAATCTATTGTTGATATCAATAATTTATTTATTTCCAGTTGAAATTCCAATTTCACGTATCAAAAATACATTTCTTACTAGTAAAAACCTTTATTTTTGATATCAAGAATTAAATTGTCACTAGTTGAAATGTCTATTCTTGATATCAGCAGTTGAATTTTCACTAGTGACATTGTTCATTTTTGATATCAATAATTTAATTTTCACTAGTGACAATGTGATTTTTTGGTATCATAAATGTGATTGTTACTAGTAAGAAAGCAATTTTAGATATCTGAAATAATATTGATATCAGAAATACATTTTCAGATATCAAAAATGAAATTTAGTAGCAATTCAATTGTTGATATCAAGAAGAATAGACATTTAGACTAGTGACAATTTAATTATTGATATCAGGAATTCACATTTTTACTAACAATGTAATTATTGATATCAAAAATTATATTTCTACTAGTAAGAAATCAATTCTTGATATCAACAATTGATTTTGAATGGCAGCCTATGGTGACATTTCACTAGAGAAAATATAATTGTTGATATCAAGATTGATATCCTGGAAATTAATAACAGTTAAAACGGCTTGCCATAGACCGGAGAGGATTCAGTGATTAGATATCAGTGATATCATTTATTATAAGGAATCAGAGCTTGTAAAATGATGCAGTGATAGCCAAGGAAATGTGTCGGGCAGCTATTTTCAGAAGTGCATCAATATTTCATCCGACGAACCTTACATGACTTTGGCCGTGGACATATTTTTAAATGTCAGAAATATAACAAGCGTGCCGTGTGTTGCTGAGGAAGAGCAGATCTAGGGGAACGTCTCGAAATCTGACGATACATAGATCATATTTCATCTCAAAATGAAATGTATTCTTTATTATTTAATCATTATATCTATCTATCTAAAAAAAACTATTCCTCGTAAAAATAGGCGTCATTCTCTTCATATAAAATATAATTCTAATCACTCCAATTTATTTAATTTTGTGCTGAAATATGACCTGGACGTGTTCCTGAGGGCTTTCATGCGATTCATCTTCTAGATGTTCTTATTCGTTTCTCATCCCTAGAGATTGTCCAACTTCCATTGTGATGTATAATAATAATAATCTAGGTAAAACTGAAAACACGTAGCCCTTAAATGATAAATCTACATGGTGTGGTCTGTTTATATGTGTGGTCTTGTGAGTGTAGTGCATATAAAACTTTAGGCCGACCATATCCGGCGTTATTAAAATATATCATGGTCACAGATGTACTGAATATGCCGGTACGTATATTACTAATAGTTCATTGATGTGTCCTCCGAATATAGAAAATCAGTACTTCGTTTCCCCACCACAAGCCACGGTTAGCATCGACCCTGCATGAAACTCTACAACATCTCTATTTAGATACTTGTATCTCTATAATCTTATTTATTTCTTCATTTATGCGTCCCTCAGTATGTGGGGCGCAGTGGGCCAGCAAGTGCAATATTTCGAATCCCTATCTCTTGTATATAGGTGTGTGTGTGTGTGTGTGTGTGCGTGTGTGTGTGTGTGTGTGGAGCGTCTCGATGTGCCATGCTGATTTTGCACACTATCTTATCCCACGTGTGGATGATCGTTCTGCCTCTCCTTCTGTGTTAAACTATCTTTATGCTGACATTAACACAAAAATACTGTGGAGTTAGCCTAGGTGTGTGTGTGTGTGTGTGTGTGTGTGTCGGTGTATATATTAGTATGGAGCAAAGTAAACGTGTATCTTGTTGCGAGTCATCTCTGTGGTTTTTCTTTGTGTGTGTGTGTGTGTGTAAATCTCACTCAGTTAGAGCATGCATAGGGCTATATATGTGGGATCAGTCTCTGCTAAGGGTCTTCAGTAGTTTTATAATCGCTGCATTTCAGGCGGACCGCATGCATAACAACTGCTTTTAAATACAAGCTCAAAAAAGGAGTGTAAAACATCTAAACAGGCTATACAAAAACACTACTTGTACTAGTTCAGTTCAGTTTCAGATGATACCTGTTCTTCTATGAGTCTACCATGTCCAAAAAAACACAAAAACAAAACAAAACATGGATACATAGCAAACCTCTTTGTTTGCATTTAAATCATTTATGGTCATAATTGTATCATTAACACTACATATTCACCATGTAGGAACATCATAATGTTTATTTTAATTTTCTTTGGCGGTAAGCTACATGTGTAAATAAATACTAATATAAAGATTTTACATTAGTTCTGTACTGTCCCCAAAATACAGTTGTTAAATATTGTTTTATGCTGTTGGACCTAACTTGTGATATATCCGCAGTGAATTATTATATTTTAGATGATTGAATCACTAGAGCTGGTTATTCTGTATGTGTGGAGTGTGTATGACATCATTACTGTTGAAAATATTAATAAATATTCCTATTGTGTTGATACTCCGGTGCTCTTTTGTTGTATTAGTACAACTTTTGATTGTTTCTTCTGGCAACGCAACACTGTTAATGTTTATTTTAGGGCGGCAGTGGCTCAGTGGTTCATGCAGATTGTCTGCAAACCGAAAGGTTGGTGGTTCAATCCCCGGTTCCACCTGACCAAGTGTCGAGGTGTCCATGAGCAAGACACCTAACCCCGGCTGCTCCCGACGAGCTGGATGGCGCCCTGTATGGCAGACACCGCCGTCAGTGTGTGAATGGGTGAATGTGAGGCAAATGTAAAGCGCTTTGGGGGCCCATTGGGTCTGTGAAAGCGCTATATAAATGCAGTCCATTTACCATTTACCACTGTTATATGACTATTAATTGTGTCCTAAGAGGCTCTGATATGGACAAACGCATATGTTTGGCTCACCTGGATCATCGCGGAGAAAAGTAACAGGTACCACATGACAACGGAGCTGGACAATGATTTAATTTACATTGTAAATATATATTTTATCCTATACTCCAATTCAACCTAAACGTAGGTTTGTCTCCACAAAATGCTTCACGACTGTCAGGTTTGATGAGTTTAACGAAGACGTGCGTTTTTAAAGAGTACAGATTGTACTGTACAATTATCACATCTCAGAATATCAAGGGATATTTGATTCGTAATTATTATTATTTTTAGTCTATGGTCATGAATGATGCATCAGGTCAGTAATGTTGACTTGGTTTCACTGCCTCCTGCCGGCAGTACGAGGTTATGACGAGCATGACAAAGCACATTAATTTTTATCAATTTTGATCTCCTAATATCCTATCCAAAGACAATTAAAGGCAAGCATGCAAGGTAAAAAAAAAAAAAAAAAAAAAAAAAACACACACACACACACACACACACACACACACACACACACACAAAAAAAAAAACACCGGTATGCGGAAGTAGACCAGAGGCCGTTTTTAAATGGATGTCAATGGAGAAGATGCGAATAAACTGTTTTTGTGGGAAACGGCTAATCTTCTACATGTTTGTTTTTAAACATTCGTTTTGGATTGATTTATTTTTTAGATTTTAGCCTACACAGTATAATTTTTTATTTATTTTTATCTCTGAGCGAAAGTCAATGACGTCAATGTGGTTGGTGTTTCTCCAATAAAACCATCTTTCTTATCTGTTTGGTAAGAGTTTTACGTTTAATCACAATACTTCATCAACAGCGTAATTTCTGTAGTCAGCATCAGTCATAATCTCTGGCAATCGCTGTTTGACGTGTTTTCAGACGGAAGTTAATTCGTGGTAAACGAACATTTTCACTTCTGCTTTTACACATGTGGTTTAGGCTACATACAACATTTTCAACGCACATTTGTGCGTATCATACAAAGATATATTTTCGATGACACTCGTGTTCAGTTGCTTGTATTTATTTGTAACACTAACAGTGTCTGGTGTTCTGGCAGAACCATGGTAAAAGTGGTAAAAAGAAAGGTTTTGAAGTTATGAACATGAACAATGGAAGGCATAGTTTTATATTCCCCTTTACACACGTGTATGTATGGCACATTTATAGACGTGATATTCTATATTAAAAGCATATTAGGGTTGATTATATTCAAAAAGTTGGTATAACCGTCTTGGACCAAGAGTTGTTAATATGCAGCTGTTACTCTATATGGCCACTAGGTGGAAGCAGAAGCTCAGAACAACAGCGCACTGTCAAATAGAAATGCAAACAAATAAATGTGCCTTCTAAACTTCTTTAGAATATTTACTTAATATTTCAGATCCATAAAAAAAAAAAAAAAAAAACGGTCAGCATGTTTGAATAAATGATAATAAAATAATGTATATTAAATATTCTAAAATATCATCAACATCAGTCAATTATTCTATCTTTGTGATTTGTCCATTCCAAAATAAAATCTTATTTTCTTTTGAGATTACTTTTTAGGGCCAAAGAGGGTGCATCTGAACCCATTCATGTTATTCTGTGTATAGAATGTACACTTTATAAACACTTTTTAGCTGTTTTTTTTATAATCAGCAAGGAATTTTATTAGATTTTAAATGTCTACCCTGCTAAAGTTATAAGCTCATTATGAACTTATGTAGTTACCCTGATATGTAAGCTAACCAGGCATTGTTTATACCGGCAGGAACAAGTGCAAGAAGATATCTTACAGCGTATGCTAACCAAGTTCAACTCAGAAAGAACTGGCTTTGGCAATTAATGCGTCAAATCATGTTAACATCCCAGAGGATTTAATTAGGGGTTTTCAGGAGTTAATCAACATAGTTAATATATCTCTGAATTCAGAAGAGACTTCAGGAAATGCATCAGAAAATGTAACTTACACCTGGGTAACATGGGACGCCCACGTTTGGAAATCAGCAGTGATGACCTTAAAGGGATAGTTCACCCAAAAATGTAAACTCTGTCAGTAATTACTCGCCCTCATGTTGTTCAACTCCGTAAGACTTTCGTTCATCTTCGGAACACAAATGAAGATATTTATGATTAAAGCTGAGAGCTGGGTCACTCCTTCATAGGCTTCTAAGGGATTGAAACTTGCCGGCCCAGAAAAGTTATTAAAAACATCGTTAGAAATTAGCTCAATCTTAAGTTTATCAAGCAACGAGAATACTTTGTGTGGAAAAAGTAAAAAGTTAGTTACTCAAAACATGTAGAACAATATATATATAAAGTTGAACATTTTTCAACTCTCGGCGACCAGTAAAAACACCGCGCGTTCAGCACTTCAGCGTGAAAAAAACGCTCAGCGCCTCGTTGCGCTCATGGCGTTTAAAAAACGCGGCGCTCCCATTGAAAACAATTGGAAATTTACGCCAGATGCGTGAAAAAACGCTTTGGTGGACACACGGCCTAAGTGTTTTTAGCTAAGAATAAACTAAAAAAGTTACACAGTGTAGCTTTAAGTACTTTTAAAAACAAGTACTTCTATACTTTCACTTAAGTATCAAAAGTAAAAAGTAAATGTCAATGCATTGTTTTATTATTGTTGTATGTAATACTTACAGTACCTTGTGCCTCTGAATCTATGCCTGCCTTCCCTCATATCAATATCACATGTATTTCTAGAACACAGTTCCAGTAGTGTGATTAAATGTGAGATTGAATAAATGCACTCAATAACATCAATAATGGTCTCGGACACACAAATGGCTGTTCTCTCAAATAATGCCCTATTTAAAGTTTTTGGGCTTTTAGTATGAATATGTTAGCCTTACTGTTATCTACAAGCTAGTGTGCTCCAAAACAATGAAAAAAGACCAAACCCAACATTAAAAATGAAAATCAGGTTGATGTCAGAATGCAGCGTCAGATTGACGTTAATCTCCAACGTTGGACAGACGTTGTATTGTGGTTGAAAATGAAATCGGGTTGAGGTCAGAAACCAACATCAGTCGGTGTACACAATAATTCAACATCTGACCGACGGGTTCTGACGTAAATCTGACTTTCATTCCCAACTAAAATCACCCCTGACTGACGATACTACTTTCTACTTAAGGACCTTGACAGAAATGTAGTGGAGTAAAAAATACGATATTTGTCTTTCAAATGTAGTGAAGTTAAAGTAAAAAGTTTCCAGAAAAAAATAATACTCAAGTAAAGTACAGATACTCAAAAAGTGTACTTAAGTACAGTACTCAAGTAAATGTACTTTATTACGGTCCACCTCTGCCTGGATGATGCTACCACACACACACACACACACACACACACACACACACACACACACACACACACACACACACACACACACACACACACACACACACACACACACACACACACACACACACACACACACACACACAGACCAGCTTACTGGTGGAGAGGAGACAGAGTGATGAAGCCAATTAGCAGTAATAAAGTACATTTACTTGAGTACTGTACCTAAGTACACTTTTTAAATATCTGTACAGTACTTGAGTATTATTTTTTCTTGAAACTTTTTATTTTAACTTCTACATTTGAAAGATGAATATTACTTTTTACTCCACTACATATCTGTCAAGGTTCTTGAGTAGAAAGTAGTAAAGTCAGTCAGTGGAGGATTTTGGCTGGAAATGAAAGTCGGCTTGACGTCAAAGCTAAAACACTTTAAATAGGGCATTATTTGAGAGAACAGCCATTTGTGTGTCCGAGACCATTATTGATGTTATTGAGTGCATTTATTCAACCTCACATTCAATCCCACTACTGGAACTGTGTTCTAGAAATACATGTGATGTTGATATGAGGGAAGGCAGGCATAGATTCAGAGGCATAAGGTACTGTAAGTATTACATACAACAATAATAAAACAATGCATTGACATTTACTTTTTACTTTTGATACTTAAGTGAAAGTATAGAAGTACTTGTTTTTAAAAGTACTTAAAGCTACACTGTGTAACTTTTTTAGTTTAGTCTTAGCTAAAAACACTTAGGCTGTGTGTCCACCAAAGCGTTTTTTCACGCATCTGGCGTAAATTTCCAATTGTTTTCAATGGGAGCGCCACGTTTTTTAAACGACATGAGCGCAACGAGGCGCTGAGCGTTTATTTCACGCTGAAGTGCTGAACGCGCGGCGTTTTTACTGGTCGCCGAGAGTTGAAAAATGTTCGTTGTTTTCAGCAGAGCGTCTAGTTTTCAGCTGGCTAAAAACGCTTTGGTGGACACACGGCCTTAGGGTGTTTCTCAAAACCAAGAATGCAAAGAACGGACTTGTGTTCTTGGAGATCGCTCTTGCTAGTTGTTCTTGGAAGAATAAACTTGCAAGGTGACGAGCACACAGAACGCTGCTGACCGTTTGAGACGATGTGTTCTTGTATGAGGCGCCGGCCTGGACAAAAGCGAAGCGAACTGTGCGAGTTGCGGGTATTGCGCAATAGCCTCATACAGAAATCAAACATTTACGACTCTCCATACATTTTCGTAAAAATGCCAATATTTGAAATCTTCACAGTTGATTTCTCGCATCAAATGTTCTCAGAAGTGAATTGAGTGATGAAATAGCATACGAAATTGTATATTTTAGGCAACAATGAAACGAAATATGCTACAACTCTGCCTTTTTTCGTCAACAATAAAACGAAATATTTTAGAAAACACCACTCTGCCTCTTTTCATAAAAAATAAATAAATCTTAAAACATATTAGCCTAAATGGCCACACAATTGTTGTTCAGGCAACGTGTACATTAATTATCTTCACTGCATATTTATAACAACATGAAATATTAAAACACAACCCTGCTTCTTTTTTTTATTTTATTTTAAAAAATATGAAACATTCTTGATTTTTATTGCCATTTGCCAAAGAGAGAGGGTTGTGTCATTTTATTTTACATATAGTGAAGAGAGTGTTAAAATAAATATAAAAAATATATCTATTTTAAAGTATATAAAATAAAATAAACAACCCTGTCTCTTTTTGTTAAATGTCATGTTTACTGATCAATAATATCCAGTATAAAGGTATAAGACGCTAATTTACAATGAGAAATTGAGCAAATTTAGCACAGGTGACTACAAAGTTAAAGTTAAATAGCCTAAATATATAAAGTTATAAAACTTCACTTTGCCCTCAGCCAAAACGATTTGCCATGGAACAAAATAGATTAATGAGTGAGACCAAAGATCGACACAAGACGAATATACGTCATGTTTATCCACTAGAGACACCAGAGTCAGCGACACACGTCAGAAGCACTAGCCGAGGAAAAGCTGTTGCAGTCGGGTTAATGACGCCCGCTGATCGCCTGGATCTCACAACTCCGAAAGTGTCAGATACATTTTTCAAATAGGCGCTATCTTTATAAACAAACCACAGATTTGAGCTTTAAACAACTACATTCTCGACTGAAACACTCTTAAAATTACATTGCATGACACAATAACATTAATATTTTGATATTACGCGGGTTTTCTCCTCTGCTATTGACGCTTGCTGGTTGGTGCGAGATGCATTCTGGGATACATGCCTGTCTCAAGTCCGCACAAGTCACCTCTCGATGCATCCTCGGTAAACGGGGCGGATCAAGAACACATCCGGGGATTTGAACTGTTCTTGGCTAGATGTGAACTTTGATTTGGGACAGTACTTGGGCAGCGACTGATGACGTTTCACAAGTCCACAAGAACACAAGTACAGACAAGAACGCATATTGAGAAACGGCCTTAGTTCTTTCAAAAATATATGTGCTCATTAATGTATATTTACTTTAAAAGTATTCTCGTGAGTGTATAATATGCCATTGAAAATACATACGGGTAAGGGGTTCTAATGTCGGTCACCATGTTGCCCCTCTATCTTGAAAGTACATTAGCCAAAGAGGGACATAGGCCGTTAAGTCAAGCGTCACCTTTCGCGTTTTAACACTCGATGGCACCGTGTCGAATGTGGACGAGGTCGAACTGGAAGCCATGTTAATCTTGGACTACATTGGCCACCGTAGGAGTTAAAACAAAATCGGAATTGAGAGGAACAGAAACTAATATTCACTGGATGGTCATATACCTTTTCACCGCTAGATGGGGGTCAAAATCACACAGTGTAGCTTTAAGTAAAAATCGGTCTTTACAACTTTTACTTGTAACAGAGTAATATTTGACCAGTAGTATCTGTACTTTTACTCCAGTAAGGAAGTTGTGTACTTGGTCCACCTCTGCATCCAGGTGATGCTGCACATTAGTGGCGGTTGAGGAGATGCGCATGGAGTGCCGAGAAAAGCGCAATATAGATGTAATTAATTACTTTTAGTATGAATATGTTAGCCTGTTATCTATAAGCTACTGTGCTCCAAAACAATGACCAAATTCACATTTATAAGATATAAGCATTCAAAACTTAGTTTCTCATGTCCACCAATATGGATCAATGATTTTGATGACATAACTCTGCACTTCAGCTTCTCATCAGATGTTCTGTCCAATCAAATGCTCTCTAGAATCTGAAGCTCCGCCCCCTACACTATAAATAGATGCTGAAGCTGCGGCTGAAATCAGTCACTCTTCACACATTTACTGTTTTCCATGTGGTGACCGGCACACGGTGCACTATATAGGGGATAGGGAACAATTTAGACAGTGTATATGTGCTTTCCATTGTGGTGAACAAAGTCTGGTTTCACGTTAGTGTCACGTTATCCGTATCGTCCAGAGAGACGATACACGAAGCAGATCATATAAACCAATCGGACTCGTTTGAATTCTGCACAGAATGATATTTTAAAGTGATATGGAGGAAACTACAACTCAACGGCTCTGATATAAACTAAATGCTATTGGCCATTTAAAAAAAGGGGAGGAGCTGTTCAATATGTCCCGCCCCTTCCCGTTTCAGTAGAAATTACTCAACAATTGAATAAAGCACATTTCAAGGCACTTTAATGGGACTTTAAAGGGCACCTATTATGGCATTTCAAATGTTCCTAATATTGTTCTGGGAGTCCCCATCAAGTTTTACGAGCATGCCATGACAAAAAACACTTTTGTTGTCTTATAATATGCATTTATTTTTACCTGATTTGCTCACCGACTCCCAAATGATTCGTTCAATGAGTCATTTTTCCAAACCCCTCCTTTGCGTGACGCTAATCGGCGGTGATTGGTCAGATGACACAGTCAGTTGTGTTTGTAAAGCAATCATCATTAAAATGAGTGAACACAGCACAAGGTTGGGCTATATTTGTGTGGTTTAGTTGTAAATATAAACTCTAGCCACTGATTCTTTACATGCTCGTCTCTGGGCAGTGAAAAAATGTTGCTTTTGATTCGCACTTCAGAACAGAGTCTTGTTGTCGACATGATGTTTTCAGGTTTTTCCTTGTGTCTGCGTGCGCAATAAGTGGGCGTGGCCAATTTGATAATTTTTCGTCTTGACGTCACAACGAAAATGACTCATTGGAAAAACGATTCATTAAATTGAGTCAGAGTCGACTCATACTTTTGAGAGACAATAACTTTGTATACGGTGAATTTTCATATTTAAAACTTGCAGGATGTTTTTGTTCACTTAGATCTATCTCACACACTACATGAAAGATAATTTTCAAAATTCCATAATAGGTACCCTTTAATGAAATGGCTGAGGTGCCTGAGGTTGTCATTTGCAGAGCGTCCACTAGATGCCAGCGATTCACAGAAGAACTGATGACGCACCACATGATGAACCACATCTGGAGGAGCAACCGTTAACCAATGAGCTTCAGATCCTCAACACACACAAACATGCGACACACACGTGTGGAATCAACCCATGCTTTTATTTCATTCGTTGCATATAAAATGATTTTTTTTCTGTCTTTTTTTTTTTTTTGTAGTTTAAAACCGATTGGAGATGGATCTACAGTACCGGCAAAAGACTGTAAGAGACAAAAGTGTTTCGGTTTTTAATCAGCAGAACTTAGGAATCAAATCTTAAAGTATCCCTTTAATGACATTGAAAAAATACCAATAATAGTAATAATAATAATAATAGCCACGATTGGCTTTGGTCCAGGGCTGCTAAAATCTACAGTATGCGTGTCAGAAAGTATGCTTATTAACATCTGAAACTCTTTCAGTTCGTGCACAAGCACATCTACAAGGCTGGATGAGATGATGGTAGCAGACGGTACCTGAACTAAGTTAAAGAACAGAAGATCACAAGGGCAAAGCAAACTGTCCTGGGTCTATTGCATTCGCTGTGTGCCACTGTTTCAGACCTACAAATGAAAAGAAGAAACCCGAGGCGTCCTAAATGCAGCACATAAGATGCCCTGATACTCGGACACACTCTCTAAAACACGTAAAGAGACCAAACGCACACACACACACACACACACAGATGTTTTAAAGTTAAGGCACAGCCCTGGGGCCAAACGCCAGTGGCGACGCGTCTCGTACGGTTTGGTTTTCCCCAGATCTCCAGAAACCCGCTCACTTTTATACAGAATATTATTTTTTTTGTTTTTTTTTTACATTGGATAATATCTATAATAATAAACATTCTCTCAACAAGAGTTTACCAAATACAGCAACTCCATCCGGGATGAAGTTTAGAATCTGTCATCATTTACAACAAACATTACAATATATACAGCAAAATAAATACATCGTTGTAAACAGCGGAAAAAAATATATAACAACAAAAAAAATCCATAATCAGGTAAGGTCATCTGGTGAGGAAAGAATATCATGGCACAAAACTTAAATAAAAATATTTATAACAAAATCAGTACTACTCGAGCCAGGTTTCAAGTTTCTGTGAGCGTATTATATTTCATACAGACTTTAAAAAGGCTTGTTCTATGTACACGACCAAAGACCTGTAACTTGCAAGTCCACACGCTCTATGCTACAGTTGATGGTCTACAGTACTGCTTTCAAACAGAAGCCAAACAATAAATAAAAATCATATACTGATATATAAATAAGTCGTTGTTAAAAGCCACGTGCCGCATAGTGCACGTCCGGTGCGGGAGGGAAGGTTTGGCATGAAATGAAAATGCGGATTTTGACGCTAAACTGCATCTAGCCCTAAGAGGAGATCTCCGATCTAATGAGTGGATGTGGGAATGAGTCCAATCGAAAGGCATCGAACATCAACAGATACTCGTGTCGAGCATTCATGTGTGACGTACATGTTTGGGGGATATTGGTTTTAGTCTCATAATGAGATCCTGCAAATAAAAGCAGAAAAGGCAAAGAAAATGTGTCACACACACATTACAGATGTCCTTACAACAGAAGTGCTTTGAGAGGTTTAAGGTTTAACATCTGATAACAGGATGTTGTCATCAGGAGAAGCTTGAGCTGGAGTTATGAGACCGAACAGGATTTTCATCTGAACTGCATTAAAGACAGAAAAGTCTTCGCATGGTGATTAAAGTCAACAATAAAGTCCCTAAATGAAGGTTGGTAACACTTTACTTGGTGCCTGTGATGATATATATATATGTGTGTGTGTGTGTGTGTGTGTGTGTGTGTATTTAAACTTAAAGGCACAATAAAAAAATAGAAATAAAAATTATATATATATACACACATGTGTGTGTGCCTGTATTATACAGATTTATATATATAATTCATAATATATATTTAAATATTAACACACACACATATATAAATGTGTTAATATTTAAATTTAATATTTTGGATTATATATATATATATATATATATATATATATATATATAAATGTGTATAATATGGGTGTGGTTTGTGTTATGTGTATAAATGCTTTATGCATACACAAAGCGTGTATATATATATATATATATATATATTATATATATATATATATACACACACACACACACATATATATATATATATACACACAAACACACACATATATATATATATATATATACACACACACACACACACACACACACACACACACATATTATATAAACAAACTTATGTTAGATGTGATTAATCATGATTAATCGATTTGATAACACACACATATATATATATATATATATATACTGCATACTGATGTGTTTCAGTGAATTTAACTATGAATAGATAAATATTATAAATGTGTTTATATGTTTATAATCCAGGCTTCAAGTGCTGAGAAATCAATCCGAAAAGAGTCAAATGAACATGAAGCATCTGTAGGTGATTGACAGGAGGTAAAGTGTTTGATGAAGTCATTTGAGGTTCTGAGAGGAGTGTGTGTGTGACAGCAGTGATATGAGTGTGTGGTGGCGAACGCACGACCCACGTTGCGTACTTGCAAGTTACCCTTCGCGTCAAGTTTCAGTGAAAACGCAACAGCTGCTGCTTTGATATTAAAAGTAACCATGTAAAAATCTGTATGTATACCGTACAAAATCATCGAAGAGGCCGTGACAGCGCTGAGCTGTTGTTGTTTTGTGTCTTTTGTGAAATTTTGTCTCAGTCAAAGTTTAGGAAGACTTAAAACGTAGAAAATAAGGTCTCTTTGAAATCCAAGGAAACGTGTTCCCGCGTGGATCCCCGCTGGCGTCTCCTCCGATTGCTTTGTGTCGAATCCCGGAGGAGGAGGAGGAGGAGGAGGAGGGGGCGAAGTAAACAAAACCAAGCTCGAAAAAGACAGAGGACTAAAATGTTATTCCTGAGTGCAAATAAAACGACAACCTACCGAAGTCTTAGTGTCCTCTGGTCTCCAGGCAGCTCGTGGAGAGGAGTCGAGGTCTCGGAGTGCAACGTGCGCTTTGGAACTCAATTTCATAGTCAATTATTAAATATTAGCTACGTGTCTGTCGGCTCCTCCTCGTCTTCCTCATCCTCCTCTTCCTCCACCATACTGGGCTCAGTGGAAACCTCCTCTGAAATGCCCTCCTCCGCCTCTTGAATCTCTGTGGATTCGGAGTCCTGTGTGATGAGAGTTTTGGAGTCACTACAGCTGTCCTCCTCCTCTTCCTCCTCCTCCTCCTCCTCTTCCTCGGCCTGGCTCCCGCTGTCCTTCTCCGTGTCGGACTCTCCGTCCTCCTCCAGCGTCAGCTCGAACTGGAACTTCTCTGTCCCGGACCGGCTGCTGTCCTCGGGCTGGTCGGGGGCGGGTGATGGGCTTTGGGGAATGGTGCTCTGGTACCACTCTCTGTTGTCCTCTAGCGTGTCCAGGATGTCCTGAGCGTCGGGGTGCACGAGGTCGGCCCACGTCTCCCACAGCGGGTGCACGATGTAGTCGATGAAGCCCACCTGGAGACAGGTGCAATAAATCAACGCTCAATTTAACCATCATTTCTATAGTAACAGTTGCTACATTTAGGCCTTGTCCACACTAATACGTTTTCATCTTTTTATCTACATTTTGGCCTTTTATCCACACTGAGTTTGGAAGTGTTTTATGCCCGGGTTGATGGCGTGATCACTGGTACCTGAGACTTCTCCACCGAGGCGTTGTGTTTGTCACACATGGGGCTGATCTCCATCCCTCGCTCTCGCTCGCGGTCGCCCTGACTGAAGAACTCGTCCATGATGCGGTCCGTCCACTGCTTGTACAGCTGCAGGGGTTTGGTTGGGTTACTGAGATCTGCACAGTGCACCATGTTCTGAAGCACCTGACCAACAGAAACACACAACTTCAGGAACTAGCCAGACAGCTGCATTACACAAACACAACATGCCAATGGTCTATGCACGGCGGTATTTCGGGTGAAGGGTTAAGGATGCTCATAACTTCCGCCGATCGTAGAGTCCAATACAATACCAAGAATTTATATTGAATTTTATACTCCATGGTTATACAAAAAGAAACGTTAGTCACAAAAACAGACACCCCTCGTTGTGTTTATGCTTCTTTTTAAAATTATATTAAATAAACATAACTATACATAAAATTGCATCTAAACATATGACAGTTTCGTTTCAAAGACGAGAGGACAGTACATTTTGAAGACTCTGCCATAATCCCGTTTTCCTCCGCTTTAATCTCCCCAACCGGAAACGGAAGAGCATCCTTGCGTCAAATGCGGAACTTATGCGTGCATATAGCCTATTTGTTTATGCTTTTAACTTAACTTCAATCCTTCGTTCATTTGTTAAAATGGTATATTTTCATTTATTTATTTATTATTTTCTCTGTAATCTATTTAATTTAAAAGTATAAATTTACTGGTGATATTATTATTATTAGAACTTGTATTATTTAACTTTGAGTAAGAAACGTAGGTTAGTGTGAGGGTCGTGTGAGTTGGTGAGAGAGTTTGTGTATGGAATGAGTTGTGTAGAAATGAGCTTTGTATGTCTGTAATGATGTTATGTAATGTTTTTTTTGCGTGTCTTTTGTAGTCTGTATTTGTGTTTATAGGACCCTCTTGAAAATGAGATGATGCATCTCAAGGCTATCCTTAAATAATAAATTCAAGTTATTCAATAGTTAAATGGAATTTACTGGGTATAGGTGTTGCTTAATTTGCTATTTAATTCCTCCTTTATAACCTTCGAGTTTATATCTTATATCTCAATTCGGAGAAAAAAAGTCCGATTTGTGAGATAAAAAGTTGCAGTTATCTTTTAAATGGTTTTATTCTGTGGTAGAAACAAGCTTCCATGCATATAATACAAAATCTGTTAAATATTAAAATAATAAATGTTAAAGTAACATCAAGTAACTTTTCCTCTTCGGTCGCCCTACTGGTTAGAAACGAAATTGTCCATTGCCGCTGTCGTAAATAATTTAGCCTACCGTCGCACGCACGCTCGATGTTTACCCAGCACCGGCTTTAGAATGAACGATGTCCACAGACAAGGTAGAGTATGTTCAGGCATGAAAACGGGTCAGGGGTGAAAAAGGTGAGAAGGATATTACCCTCCTAGGGGGGTCCGTGGGCATGCTCCCCCGATAAGAAAAATTTAAATATTCCATATTTTAAAACATCAATCTGATGCATTTTGAGATGCATTTTTTGCCATCCTGGGGAGAGCTGGAGAAACTTAACTTCAGCCATGAGTCAAAAATATATGGCCTCCGTAGCGTTAGCTAATACATTTCCACCGGAGCTTTAGCTAGCTGGGTAACGTTGCGTTCTCTCCTGCTGTGTTCAACGTCTATATTCATCAAGCTAGCCTATGTCAACAGAGCTCCTGGGTAACTTCGATATATAGCCGACCAGAAAATATTAGGGATGTCCCAATAAAAAAAATTTCTGAACCAATCCAATACCAAACATTCTGAGTATCGACCGATACCGATCCGATACCAGTGCAGTTTTTTTAAAAGAATCAAGTAGAATTTCTTTCTATAACTCTGTGTTTAACACACAAGTGTTTATCAGTGATTATCAGTTCAACACACAATCTACTTAATACAGACATCTTCATTATAAAGAAAAATAACAAATCAAAAAAAATATATGATCATAACCTATATGACAAAAATTATATTATAAACTAGATTAGTGGATAACTAAAATTTAGTCTAGAAAAACAATAATTGTATAAAATCTGAACATTTAGTGAAAAAAAAAACATATTTAGTGGGGGACAAATAAGAGACAATAAGTGTAGCACTAAATCTGGTCAAACGTCACACCTTGCTCTTTGTATTGTTGTAAAATACATTAATGAAAAACAAGATAAAATCAGAAAGATCAATTATTTTATATAGTCTACTATAAAATTAAGACATTTTTAAATGTATAGCACAGCTGTTTAACGAGGCAGCAACATATGATAGATAGGACAGAACAAAAAAGGCTACTAATAATCTTTCATTGCGCAAAAGTATTATGATATGATTATGAAAGTCTCCAATACAGTGCGGCACAAAGCGCTTATGCGCATCCCGAGCGCAGAATGATGGCTTGAAGCAACACGAGCCACCGCGCGCAGCAGAGAGAGTTTCATCATGTTGACTGTCGGAACCGAACGCGACGCGCTGTTTGAACACTGAATGGAGAATGATTGACAGCCGCAGCAGAGGGAAAAGTTTATGTGTATTTAATGACTTAAACATTCATTTCTATCTCACATTATACCTATAGTATGGCTTCATATAGTATACCCCCCCCCCCCCCCCCCCCCCCCCCACCAAACATTTTCTCATCGAATCTACACGATTCAGTAGGTCACCTATTTTGGTTTCAAAACGGCGAATTTCGCCGAAAGGTGAGTGATTTTCATGCCTGATGTTACATGATTTCATGAAAGGATGATGTATTGCGACATCAGAAACGAAGAAAAACGAAATAATGACTATTGTAGCGCTTGACGTAAAGCATCGAATTTTGTAGTTCTTTTTGTGGTTGGGTTACTACCCGAAACCCGGAAGTTACATAGTGCCAGTAAAAGCGATACAGACCCCGTCAGGCGATGGCAGACGAGTCATTTAACTTATTTTAAGTCGATGTACCATCACAAGGGTCTTGGAAATATATTATGAAGGTTGAAAAACTACATAGTGTTACTTTAAACTTATTTATATCCCATTAGATGGTTATAGAAGTTCTATGAATTTAAAAATTATAATTGAAATAATGTATCAAATGGAGCTGAAAGAACTTTATTTTACATTTGCGAAAAATCATAATTGTCATAAAAAAAGTAATTCTGTTGTTTTAGAAGTTCTAATTTCCAATGTATTGTCATTAAACAAATAAATGATAATGATCAAATGGGTTTCTTAAACACGATTGGTCAACAAAAAGAAAGTCCCGCCCCCAATTCACGCCATTGGCCGAGACAGAAGTCGTGGTGATTGCTCACTTGTATCCTGTCGGAATAGTTATCCAAGAGCAACACTCCAGAACTGGTGACCTTCTTCGTCTCCACCATCGTCTTCAGATCGGCCAGCAGGTTCATGTGTTTGGACATATCAGTCGCTAACACCTTGGAGAAACATGAGAAAACCTTCAGAATAAACCAGATACACGCTGGATGTCATTTGAGGGCGGTGAAGCAAACGTACAATATCTATGACCATCTTGCGCAACGATTGTCTCTGTTTTTTGTTCAGGTTCTGGAAGATGTCACAGTTTTCCTCCTGCAGGAGTTTGAAGCCCACTGCCAGATGATGGTTTTCCAGCACCGATGAGTCGTTGTACATGAGGGCCACTCAGAGTCTGCGGACAACACACACCACACCCACACACACACACACACACAAACATCAACATTCACGCCCTAACCTTGTGCTAATCTCTGCATCAGCAGCAGGACTCCATCACTGTCTGCCAGAGATTACAGCGTGTGACGTGTTTATCACATGTTTATATGTGTCATATCAGTGCTGCTGATGTCCAAATAAACTTATGTAAGGGGTTTTGAGGACAGATGTGCGCTGGTCTGTCTGTCTGTCTCAGAGCTCATGGGATTTAGTTGTCAACACACAACAGTGAGCCGTGGTCAACCGTTTCACTGAATATATAGATCATCCATAACCACACAAAGGCTTTTAAATACATATATTGTTATTTATAAAATACACAGTGCCCTTTCTGGATGCTGATTGGTCGAATAATGCCTTCCAGTCAAAGTAACTATTAACCTTAGTTATTTATATAATTAGATCATTATTTTTAGCAATTTAAATAATTTGATTATTATTTTTAAATATTTAAAAATTAGATTATTATATTTACACATTTAAATAAATAATTATATTATTCTATTTGGAAATGAAAATAATTTGATCATTTAACCTTGAACAATTTTCACCAAAAGCATGACTGCAGAAAATCTTTATTATTATTATTATTATTAATAGTATTTATGGCCTAATCCAGTAACAAGTAATCAAATACATCAGCAATGTTTAGTTAATTTGAATGATATGCATCATGTGCTGAGATGTTTGGGTGTAGTTTGTATTAAAGCACACTTACTGGTGTTAATGAGGAACTGGTTTGAGACGCCCGGGTGGTCTACGTCGTGAATTGCACTGGCGAAAATGGCAGCGAGAATTTCAAGGTCTGTGAAAACCGCCTGAAAGAGAACATGTGGATGTGTGGTGAGAGAGAGCAGACATTACCTTCACCACATAACCTTCATTAATACAATTATAATGTCAGTCAAGGTTTGTTGCACTAAAAACATTCATAATTCATGTCCATTTTCACCCTCTTTATGTACAGTAAATACCCTGTTATGGACCTCTTGATGTGGGCGGTAAATATTCACAGTTGTGACGTCAATACAATGGCCATTTCTAAATGAGCCGTTTTTTTCGTAGTTTCCGTGAATGTTGCGGATGTAAAGTGTGCGATGCATTATTTGAGGGTCTCACCTCTAAAGCCGGCGTGGAGAGCAGCACGTGTGTCGACTGGGTGACGTCAGCAGCATGAATGTTATTGTGATACGCAACATCAGCATGGTAATGGTCTTCTAAGGTCATCAGGTACGTTATGAAAGTGTCCAAGGGAATTTTAAATGTTTTGAGCAAGTCCCTCTCCTGTGGGAAAGAAAACAGAGAGATAAGGGAATACAAACATCCACTTGGTGACTCACAGCATGTTACATAATGCAGGGGCGGGACTCAATTTGATTGGATCATGTAAAGTAAGCTATTATATTTTTGTTTAATGCTATTTTTTAGAGGTGAGATAATGTATGAAAACACCGTGTCCTAACCAGATGCGATAAGATTCCAGCAACAAGCAATTTGTCTGTCTACACCAGACACGACTAAGACGCAACCAAATCAATCAAACATCACAGCCAATCAGAACAGAGTGTGGGCGGAGTTTCTCTGCAGCACACTGCGCTCGAAACCAAATCAATCAAACATCACAGCCAATCAGAAGAGTGTGTGGGCGGAGTCTCTTTGCAAGTGCACTGCACTCGCAAGCAAATCAATCAAACATCACAGCCAATCAGAAGAGAGTGAGGGCGGAGTCTCTCTGCAAGCGCACTCCACTCGCAAGCAAATCAATCAAACATCACAGCCAATCAGAAGAGAGTGTGGGCGGAGTCTCTCTGCATGCGCACTGCACTCGCAACCAAGTCAATCAAACATCACAGCCAATCAGAAGAGAGTGTGGGCGGAGCCTATCTGCAAGCGCACTGCACTCGCAACCAAATCAATCAAACATCACAGCCAATCAGAAGAGAGTGAGGGCGGAGTCTCTCTGCAAGCGCACTCCACTCGCAAGCAAATCAATCAAACATCACAGCCAATCAGAAGAGAGTGTGGGCGGAGTCTCTCTGCATGCGCACTGCGCTCGAAACCAAATCAATCAAACATCACAGCCAATCAGAAGAGTGTGTGGGCGGAGTCTCTTTGCAAGTGCACTGCACTCGCAAGCAAATCAATCAAACATCACAGCCAATCAGAAGAGAGTGAGGGCGGAGTCTCTCTGCAAGCGCACTCCACTCGCAAGCAAATCAATCAAACATCACAGCCAATCAGAAGAGAGTGTGGGCGGAGTCTCTCTGCATGCGCACTGCACTCGCAACCAAATCAATCAAACATCACAGCCAATCAGAAGAGAGTGAGGGCGGAGTCTCTCTGCAAGCGCACTCCACTCGCAAGCAAATCAATCAAACATCACAGCCAATCAGAACAGAGTGTGGGCGGAGTTTCTCTGCAGCACACTGCGCTCGAAACCAAATCAATCAAACATCACAGCCAATCAGAAGAGTGTGTGGGCGGAGTCTCTTTGCAAGTGCACTGCACTCGCAAGCAAATCAATCAAACATCACAGCCAATCAGAAGAGAGTGTGGGCGGAGTCTCTCTGCAAGCGCACTCCACTCGCAACCAAATCAATCAAACATCACAGCCAATCAGAAGAGAGTGTGGGCGGAGTCTCTCTGCATGCGCACTGCACTCGCAACCAAGTCAATCAAACATCACAGCCAATCAGAAGAGAGTGTGGGCGGAGCCTATCTGCAAGCGCACTGCACTCGCAACCAAATCAATCAAACATCACAGCCAATCAGAAGAGAGTGTGGATGGAGTGATCTGTATATAATCAAATTCATAATATAACACAATTTTAACATTATTAAAACATACATCCTGAGTGACTAAAACATTCTTCATCATAGAGCACACTTGTTCAGTCTCCATTTATTTGCATGATTTCTAAGAATTATACATTGTTGTTTTCAGTTAGGCTATAAAGGAGACGCAAAATGATATTCAAACTCACATTAAATTATTTTAAGATGAAATAAAGCACATAATCAGTACCTGAGATTATCATGATCATATTGTATGTTGTTGTTTCAGACGCGACCTCGCAGAAATAGAAACGCTTATCGTATTAGACAAAAACTCTGATTAAGATGTAAAAGACGGCTTTAACGGCATGTCACGCTGTCACGTCTGGTTAGGACACAGTGATAGACATTTATCAGTAAAGGTCATCGGTGAATGTTTGCGATTGGTCTCACCTGAAATATAGTGTACATCATCACCGTTAAAGGCCTGTTGCCTGAAAACTCTGTGACTTTAAAAACATTAAGGCCCCATTTGTTTACGTCCTCCAGTTCCTGAAACAAAGCAGCATATCATTAGACAGTCCCGTTGTGTGTGATGCCACCAAACTAAACGCTTTCATAACTGATGAACCGCAACATCAACACTGAACAGATAATGGCACTACAAATTATTTATACATTTAAATAAATAATGATATGAAATGTAAATAATGTGATAATTTAACCTTGAACAATTCTTCTGTAGAGCTGCGTTATACCGTGGTTTACTTAATAATTAATAATTGCAATAACATTGAACATTTAACAAAAAAAAAGTTAAATCAACACTAATAAATTAAGCTGAAAATGACACTAGTGTATTTTAAGAGCTGCTTTACAGCTGAAATTGAATGAGTTTTTTAATTGATACATTTTCCTGTTTATTAACGTGAAGCTGATTTGAAGCAATCTGTATTGTATAAAGTGCTATATAAATAAAAGTGACTCGACTAAATCCATATTGTTCGCCTCATAGCATAATTGCCTAAGACATATTTCAAATAAAAATGACTTATATTTATCAGTATGCAACAATATGCAAAATGCATAAAATAAATAAATCTTGGTTTGGCTTTCACACAACAGCCACACAATGTTCTGGAATGATCCAGGAGTTGTTTTTATGAAAACCGAAGAAATTGATCTGAAAAACCTGCTGAAAAGAGCAGCATTTTTGTGTTGCATCCTCGTGTTGATAAATACTAGCATAACCAGTGAGATATTGTTGGTCAAACGGCCGGTCGATGAGCTTCCTGCTGAACAGCATGACACTAACTAACATGGAAACTCATGCTGGTCCAAGCTGGTCTTTCAGCAGGGGACCAAATCTTTCCAGTTCCACGTCATCAGACGAAAAAAACCCCAATGACCTTTCATCAAGGACTCCGAGAGTCTCTGATATCAGATCCAATCAGGATTCAATGGAGGTTTGAAGTGCTCTCTCGCTCACCTTGGCTAAGGACTCTTCCGTCTCCGTCTTGACCCCGAAGCGAGGGATGTTGGAGTTGGTGAGGCTGGTGCTGTGCATGAGTTTCTTCACTCCACTGATCTGACACATGGTCTTTTTGTTCAGCTCTTTCTCCTTCTGCATCTGCGGGGAGGGCATCTCCACATCGTGCTGTTTGTCTGGAGGAGAACGGCAGGGAAGAGAGAGCGTGAACGTCTCAAAAGCTCACGATAACACTGACATTGATGTTTTTGTGATTGACGGTTTACCTAGGAATGTGTTGGAGATGTACTCTGAGACCTGGTTACCAGATCTGCTCATCTCAGACAGGTGCGTCAACTCCCTGTTCAACATCCGCTTGAACTGCAGACGAGACAGAAGACAGGTTTAATCAGTCACAGTGATGCTTTATGATCAGGTGACACGTAGACGAGGAATAAATCAATCAGCTGTAACCTGCTATTCGTATCAGTTTGAAAACAGACGACCCTTAAATAAAAACATCTAGAAATCAGGAACATTTAGAAGACGTGTGAGCCTGTGATCTCACCGTGAATACAATATAATAATAATAATAACAATCTTTATTTTATATAGCCCCTTTAAAGCAGCTTCTCAAGGCACTTTACACAATAAAAATACATAGAGAGAGAAAAAATACACTGGAATACTAAATAATTAAAACCATCAAGAAAAAAACAAACCTAAAAAATGAGTTTAAAAATGCTTATTTATCATGAAAATGTTGTGTGTGATAATAAATATATGAAAATAATGTTGCAATGCACAAACATTCTAAACTCATTTTTTTTCTCAGACTAACCTTTTAAGTGTCGCACAATTTGCAGTGTCTTACATTAAACAGATGCACTGATATTCACCATTAACACTGAATATATCTGTGTAAGTATACTTAGAAAAGATATTTTATAAAAGATATATTTAGGCAGTTTAGCAAAGATCCAGCTAAAGCCTTCAAAACATCACACACAAATCAAAAACTTGTTTTTTCTCACACCCTTCAGACACTGTCCTGTTCATTGCATAAAATATTAATCTCCGCTAATTTCCATATAATTTCCATGTGGCGTACCGCACATTATTTGAATACATCAGTTCATGACGACACAAAACCCACAACTAAAAGAACAATGGTCAATGCAGAGAGGCCAAAATGCATTGTTTAGTTAACGTTGTACATCCAAAGCCTGTAAAACCATCTTTAGAAAAAGCATACCTTTATATATCCCCATGAGACCGAGCGCAAGTAATTGGCTTCAGGCATCTTCGCTGAAGCTCCAAAAGCACACAAACGCAAGAAATGAAGCTCTGCTAAATCCTGCAGGCGATGTGACGCGAACGCTTCTGTTCTCAGGCTAAGACTGCATCTGTGATCAGGTGGAGGTGTGATGGAGGAGTGGAGAAACACACTGTGCTGCTCGACACCTTCTAAATCTGGGAGCGCTCGTATATATTATCGAGCCCCTTCTGCTCAGCCAATCACAGCTCATTACTGAGAGGGAGAGACGGACACGAGTTTCACAGCTCACCTTGTACCTGGCAGAATCGTGTTCAGTCCACTCAGTGTTTCTGCTCACGCTATCTCTAATATCAATGAATGAATGAAAGAATAGCTGTATTTGAGTGACTAATGTATATTTTGTATTGTAATTCACCTGCAGATGGGAACTAGCTCAAGCTAAATCTGGTGCAAAGCAGCTTTAATTTATGTTTTTTTGCACAGTGTCCCTGTAGAAATAAATAAATAAACAAACAATAACAAGTAATGATAGATAGATAGATATATGGATAGATAGATGTATGTATGTATGTATGTATGTATGTACAGTATGTATGGATGTATGTATGTATGTATGTATGTATGTATGTATGTATGTATGTATGTATGTATGGATGTATGGATGGATGGATGGATGGATGGATGGATGGATGGATGGATGGATAGATCAGAAGTGGGAGCTTCAGCAACGTCGAGATATAATAATCAATTTTATGCAATTTGAGAATTTTTTTGTTGTAAAATTGAATAGCAGTGTTTCAATGATCACTTTAAACATTTTTTTCAAAAATTTAAACATTTACATTTTATTATGTTCTATTTCATATATTTTAATTAATACTTTAATATATATATATATATATATATATATATATATATATTTTTTTTTTTAAATAATTTTAATTAAGTATTATTTATAATTACAATAAAACAAATTAATACATTTAACTGGTATTAAGTATTAAACTGGACTTTAAAAAATAGACATAATAAAATTGTATGGCAGCATTTCAATTGTAACATTAAAAAAACAAATATGCATATTTAATTATTTTTTATTTAATATATTTTATTAATACTTACATTTTGTAAACATTTTAATTATAATATGAATAATACAAATAATTTAAATAAAATATGTAATTGAAAATAAATAAATTGAATTTTAAAAAGTATTAAATACACTGGACTTACAAAATATAAATAATAAAATTGTATGGAAGCGTTTCAATGATAGCATTAAAAAATAAACTAACTACATTTTAATATTTTTTTATGTAATGTATTTAATTAATATCTTATCAAAGAATTACAAATGTAAATGTAAAAAAATAAAATAATTTTAGTTAAAATAACTCTCCATTTATTTATTTGATAAGGCTTTTTTTTTAGATGCAATCATCAACATTGGCCATTGAAAAAAAAAAAAAACTGCCATTACACCAAAGCCCAGCCTTTAGTGAGGAAGTAGTTAAACTTCTTAGACGGTAAAACAAGCCTGTATTAGTGTAAATATTGACCTGCTGATAAACAGGCTCTGGGTAATGACCACTTCCACTTCAATTCAAAGGCTAATCAGAAGTGTGTGTCTGAGATGACACTCGCTAACTGGAGATCTGAAAATAAAACCCACACGTCTGGAACAATACAGCAGCATTCACATGGAGATATCGACACGAGGCTTTCATGTGGCCAGGGCTCATGCGCTCATCTGAAAAACTAATGGACAGACCAGTGGATCTTTTATGAAAGCAATAGCCATTGGTCGGATTTGTTTGTGGCTGATTTGAATAATGAACCTGAAGCCTTTAGCATTTGGCATTGATGCGATACTATCAGGAGAAATATGAGTCCTCTGCGGTGGCGTATTACGTCAAAGCATTTCTTTATGCAAAGCAAGACATTATGTGCTTCAGCTTAAACAAGGAAATATAGCTTGAGAGAATCCCTGTGTTTGTCAATTTATCATTGTTGTATTCCCAAGAACTCCCTATAATAATACTTTTAGAGACATTTTAGAGAGTTGCAAGCTTGCAGTCGGAAAAGTTACGATTTTCACTGGTTGCAAACAATCGATAGCTTTTTTTATGCACATTTTAGGATATCGCATAAAACAACAATGGATGGAAACGCCAAGTTCCCCTTCAGTCGCTCACGTTCGACGTGACGTCGACGTGACGACGTTAGGGGATCACTTCAGGGAGCCCTATCAACTTCGAGTATCTAAAGAACAAGCCAATGAACGTTGGCGTGCGTGAAACGCGTCACGCGCCCCGCCCCGCAGCGCGGGTATAAACAGGAAGCGGACGCCGCACTCATTGTCTTTCGCTTCGGAGCCGAGCTTTGTTTGACTCTGAGACTCTACAGACTGCTGAACGTTGTTTCTGTCAACAACTAGAGGGAGAAGAAGAACTCTGCTGCAGTGCTGGTGTGACGGCGCGATCAGTGGTGGCCGCGAGCATCTTATCACAACTGCCGTTTTCACGGCACTGTTTATGTGTGTGTGTGTGTCGGTCTCGTGGGCGTTCCTCATCTGAGAGTGTACCCGATTACACCGCGGCTACCCCTGGGTGCTTCAGCACTAAAGAGTCTATTTTCTTTCCTCTGTTTGTTATTTTTACTAAAAGAGCAACACAAGCGTGACCCTGCGTCCTTTTCAGGATGTCATTCCGCTTGTGCGTTTCTGGATGCGGTCGTTCCCTGGCGCCAGCAGATGGCCACAAGAGTTGCCTCTCGTGTTTGGGCATTCAACACGCTGAGGCAGCTTTTGTGAATAGTTCATGTTCCCATTGCGGGAATATGACTATGGCAGCGCTTAGATCGAGACTCGCTTACCTCACGGGAGGTGCAGTCCCCTCGCCTATGCCCCGATCTAGCGTTTATTCTGCCCTGCAGAATAAGCCTACTTCGGCGCATGACCAGGGTGATCTGAGGATTACCGTGAGGGCTTCCCCGTCGAGGCAATCTCCGCGGGCCCCTCACGCCTCTCATGCGCTGTTGCCATCCGCGCCCCTTTGCGATCGACTCGGTCCTTCTCCTGAACGGCCGGTCGTTTCCTTTGGGGCGCCAGCTGACGATCAGATGTCGATCGCAGCATCGGAGGGGGAGCTTCACTCCTCTGGAGATGACGACTCGGCTGCGTTGCCCCCGTCTGGGTGTGTAGCGTTGTCCGAGCCGGATCCAGAGTGGGCGGCTATGCTTTCCCGGGCCGCCGAGAAGGTCGGGCTTGTGTGGAATCCTCCGCCACGTCCCGAACCTTCTCGGTTGGACGATTGGTTTCTCGGGGCGGGCCGTGCTGGTTCTCAGTGCGCCGCCCCGGTACCTTTCTTTCCGGAGGTGCATGAGGAGCTCTCTAGGACGTGGAAGGCACCGTATAGTGCCCGAATCCGTTCTAGTAGCTCCTCCCCCCTCGCCACCCTCGACGGCGGGGCAGCTAAGGGGTATGTGGATATCCCCCCGGTGGAGCGGGCTGTCGCGATGCAACTGTGTCCGGCGTCCGCCTCCTCCTGGCGGGGTAATCCGCGCCTCCCGTCCAAGGCCTGTAAGTTTTCGTCCGGTCTCACGGCGAAGGCTTATAAGGCCTGTGGACAGGCTGCTTCCGCCCTCCATGCCATGGCGCTCTTGCAGGTCCACCAGGCCCAGGCGCTCATGGACATGAACGAGGGTGGTTCTGACCCAGAGCTCCTCCGGGAGCTCCGCGTGGCTACTGACCTCGCCCTCTGGGCGACGAAGGAAACCGCGCGTTCCGTTGGTCAGGCGATGTCCACCTTGGTGGTCCAGGAGCGCCACCTTTGGCTCAACCTGGCGGACATGAGGGACACCGATAAATATCGGTTCCTGGATGCCCCTCTCTCCCAGGTTGGGTTATTCGGCGATGCGGTCGAGAGCTTCGCCCAACAGTTCTCGGCCGCCCAGAAGCAGACGGAGGCTATCCGACACATCCTGCCCCGGCGGACCCCCGCTGCTTCCTCCCGTCCGCCGGCCGCAGACCCTCCGTCTGCTCGTCGCCGAGGCCGTCCTCCTGCGGCGTCCTCCGCTCCCGCTAAGCCTCAGCAGCAGCAGCCACCATCCAGGCCTCAGCGTGGAGCAAGCCGCAGGAAGTCGGCCACGCCCGTCCAGGCCGCTACCAAACCAGGTGGTAAGCGCAGGTGCAAACGACCCTGAGACGGGCGACCCAGAGGTGGATCGAGTTGCTCTCCAGGAGACGGTGAAGGCACCGCTCCTTCCCCCGGTGGAGGGCCGGGTGGAGAATCCTTTGTTTCTTTTTGTTCCTTTTCCGCCACTGCCTTCAGTGGTACCCACTTATTCAATAAAAGAGCAATTTCTGAAACCTCTGGGTCCCAAGAGAGCGCGCTTGACGGTCGACGACGCTATGCCTTGTCACCCTCGAGCCCCTCTCTCATCGCCAGCGAGCAGCAGTGGCTGTGTTCCGGACGCTCCGCCGCCTCCACACACTCACTCTGCCCTTCGACGGAAGCAGGTACGTGTTGCACCACACATTCAGACCCCACTCCGGGCCGCTGTGCCGCCCGAGTCGGGTCCCTGCATTCCGCCGCGCTGCCCCACCCCGGGTACGTCTGTGGTGCCGTTGATTCCGCTTACGCGGTGTCTGGGAGCCTGGCTAGCGCTTCCCAGCCCGTCTCGCTGGCTCATCCGTACTGTCAGACTCGGCTATGCGATTCAGTTCGCCCGGCGCCCCCCTGCATTCAGGGGCATTCTGTTTACCCGCGTTCCGCCGGACAGTGCCCCTGTGCTCAGGGCAGAGATCGCAGTCCTACTGGCGAAGGACGCGATCGAGCCGGTCCCTCCAGCCGATATGAAGACCGGCTTCTACAGCCCGTACTTCATTGTACCCAAGAAAGGCGGTGGGTTACGGCCAATCTTGGATCTGCGTGTCTTGAACCGGTCCCTTCACAAGCTGCCGTTCAAGATGCTTACGCAGAAACGCATTTTCAAGTGCATCCGTCCCCAAGATTGGTTTGCAGCGATCGACCTGAAGGACGCGTACTTTCATGTCTCGATTCTCCCTCGACACAGACCGTTTCTTCGCTTTGCGTTCGAGGGTCAGGCATATCAGTACAAGGTCTTACCCTTCGGGCTGGCCCTGTCGCCCCGTGTCTTCACGAAAGTCGCGGAGGCGGCCATTGCTCCCATGTGCGAGCGTGGTGTTCGCATTCTCAACTACATCGACGACTGGCTTATTCTCGCCCAGTCGAGAGAGCAGTTGTGCGAACACAGGGACATGGTGCTCAGTCACCTCAGCCACCTAGGGCTTCGGGTCAACTGGGAAAAGAGCAAACTCACCCCCGGGCAGAGGATCTCTTTTCTCGGTATGGAGTTGGACTCGATCAACATGACAGCGCGCCTCACCGAGGCCCGCGTCCAGTCAGTGTTGAACTGCGTGAGCACGCTCAAGCGCAGAACAGCGGCTCCCCTGAAACTGTTTCAGAGGCTCCTGGGGCATATGGCATCTGCAGCCGCGGTAACGCCGCTCGGATTGCTTCATATGAGACCGCTCCAACACTGGCTCCACGATCGAGTCCCGAGATGGGCGTGGCAGAGCGGCTCGTGCCGGGTCCAAGTGACTCCGCACTGTCGCCAAACTCTCAGCTTGTGGTCAGACCCTTCGTTCCTGCGGGCAGGTGTTCCCCTAGAACAAGTGTCCAGGCACTCTGTGGTCACCACGGATGCCTCTGCCACCGGCTGGGGGGCCACGTACAACGGGCATGCAGCTTCAGGTCTGTGGACGGGGCCTCAACTGCATTGGCACATCAACTGCCTCGAGTTGTTAGCAGTACATCTTGCATTGGGCCGCTTCAAAACGCCGCTTCGTGGCAAGCACGTACTGGTCCGTACGGACAGCACTGCGACCGTTGCGTACATCAACCGTCAGGGTGGTCTACGCTCCCGCCGCATGTCACAACTCGCCCGCCATCTCCTCCTTTGGAGTCAGAAGCATCTGAGGTCGCTTCGTGCCATTTATATTCCCGGCCTGCTCAACTGTGCAGCCGACGAGCTCTCACGGCAGCAGGTGCTACCGGGAGAATGGCGACTCCATCCCCAGGTGGTCCAGCTGATTTTCAGGCGCTTCGGGACCGCACAGGTAGATCTGTTTGCCGCCCCGGACACGTCTCACTGCCAGTTGTTCTACTCCCTGACCGAGGGGACCCTCGGCACGGATGCCCTGGCACACAGCTGGCCCCCGGGCCTACGCAAGTATGCGTTTCCCCCAGTGAGCCTTCTTGCACAGACTTTGTGCAAAGTCAGGGAGGACGAGGAGCAGGTCGTGTTAGTTGCCCCGTATTGGCCCAACCGGACCTGGTTCCCCGAACTTGTGCTCCTCGCGACAGCCCCTCCCTGGCCCATTCCTCTGAGAGAGGACCTGCTCTCTCAGAGACGGGGCACCCTGTGGCACCCGCGTCCAGACCTCTGGAAACTCCATGTCTGGTCCCTGGACGGGACGCGGAGGTTCTAGGTGACCTACCCCCAGCGGTAGTTGACACCATCACTTCCGCTAGAGCCCCCTCTACGAGGCGCCTCTATGCTCTGAAGTGGAACCTATTCGTTGACTGGTGTTCTTCTCACGAGGAGAACCCCCGAACTTGCTCGATCAGAGCCGTGCTTTCTTTCCTGCAGGATGGGTTGGAGCGAAGGCTGTCTCCCTCCACCCTTAAAGTGTATGTTGCTGCCATTGCCGCACATCACGATGCAGTTGATGGTAAGTCGTTGGGGAAGCATGACCTGATCGTCAGGTTCCTGAGGGGAGCAAGGAGACTTAATCCTCCTCGCCCACTCTCTATACCCTCTTGGGACTTGTCTCTGGTCCTTTCGGCTCTTCAGAGACCACCCTTTGAGCCTTTGCAGTCAGCTGAGTTAAAAGTTCTGTCTTGTAAAACAGTACTCCTGGTTGCGTTGGCCTCCATCAAGAGGGTAGGGGACCTGCATGCATTTTCGGTCGACGAATCGTGCCTAGAATTCGGCCCGGATAACTCTCACGTGATCCTGAGACCCCGGCCCGGATACGTGCCCAAGGTTCCTACCACTCCCTTCCGGACCAGGTGGTGAACCTGCAAGCGCTGCCTTCGGAGGAGGCAGACCCAGCCCTGGCTTTTCTCTGTCCCGTCCGCGCTCTGCGTCTGTACGTGGACAGAACGCAAAGCCTCAGGACCTCAGATCAGCTCTTCGTCTGTTACGGAGGCCAGCAGAAGGGGAAGGCTGTCTCCAAGCAGAGGATGGCCCACTGGATAGTGGATGCCATCGCCTTGGCTTACGAAGTCCAAGGCGTGCCTTGCCCGCCCGGGTTGAGAGCCCACTCCACTAGGGGTGTCGCTTCTTCTTGGGCGCTGGCACACGGCGCCTCGCTGACAGATATCTGTAGAGCTGCGGGCTGGGCGACACCTAACACGTTCGCTAGATTTTATAGCCTACGTGTTGAGCCGGTTTCTTCCTGTGTGCTCGCTTCCAGCCGGTAACACCGAAGTTTCCGCTCTTGTGTCGGCTTGCTGCGCCACTCCCCTCCACATGGAGCGGATACGTGCGCTTTTTTGCTCCAGTCGAGTTCCCCACTCTGGCGAACCCTGTGAGTTCCTCCGCACCCCTCCGGCAGTCGGACGTTGCGGAGCGTCCGACGCCAGGCCTAGTGCTCGTATGCCTGTGTAACTTGTGCTAGGCTGGTTCCATATGTGGTGATTCCTGCGGCGATCCCATGTGAGTATTCTTCCACGACCAGCTCCCCGCGGTGAGCCCGTGTCTTCCCTTGGCAGAGTCCGCTCTGCCGTCACTGCCTGGTGCTGCCTCCCCCTTCTCAGGTGGAGCCACCCCAGTGACATTCCATATGTTGCACTGCCCTCCGGCCAGTCCATATGTGTATCCTCCACATGTTACCTCCCTTCGGGCAGGATGTGGCTTCCGCAGCGTCCCTCTCCCCTGGAAAGGCACGCTTTCCCAGTGTTATCCAAGAGTTCCACTGTGTGGGTTAAAGGAACAACAGTGAACTCCCTCTACGCAGGTCTTCCGCCCCAGCCATTGGGGGTCTGAGAGCCTTCCGTAGGGCGCTGGATGTGGCAGCAACCGATGGCGTCTTCCATAGGGATCCCCTAACGTCGTCACGTCGACGTCACGTCGAACGTGAGCGACTGAAGGGGAACGTCTCGGTTACTAATGTAACCCTCGTTCCCCGAAGGAGGGAACGGGAGACGTGACGTCCCGCTGCCACAGTTGCTGACCATCGCTGTACGGCCGACTCAATCTCGGCTCCTCAGCGAAAAACAATGAGTGCGGCGTCCGCTTCCTGTTTATACCCGCGCTGCGGGGCGGGGCGCGTGACGCGTTTCACGCACGCCAACGTTCATTGGCTTGTTCTTTAGATACTCGAAGTTGATAGGGCTCCCTGAAGTGATCCCCTAACGTCGTCACGTCGACGTCACGTCTCCCGTTCCCTCCTTCGGGGAACGAGGGTTACATTAGTAACCGAGACGTTTCTAAAAATGTGCATAAAAAATTGAGATGGATGTATTTTTTTATCCGATAATAAGACATGCTCATAAAGTACAATGGTAACACATTTAACAAATAAATCCCTCGATTCGCAGTAAAAAACTTTGGATGTGATACTGGACTAACCAGTGGACCAATCGCATTACACAATGTTGGCTTGATCAGTTCTGAAATCAGCCTGTCATCAAAATGCTTTGGTTTGATTGGCTCCCAGAAGCGTCTCATATGATTGCGTTCACAAACACCATCATCCGAACGCAAGAGAACATGACGGTCATTTATGATGGAGGAAAAAGAGTCACAGTGACTTTCCTGGATTGCAGCAACTTCCATTTTTATTACACAACTGATATCTTGAACACATGTGGTGGAATTGCTGCTTTATCCACAAATGTTTTATGCGATATTCCAATTTTGCACATATAAGTCAGTCCCTCCAGAAAAAACGTGATTATGTGATCGCATGATTCAATGCATAATCAGGCATTTTTTCAAATACGCCGCATAAATTGCAGATTTCCGCGCAAAATATGCGGGGCTTGCATGATTTCATAATCCCCACATTTTCATTGCAAAAAAAGTCACAAATATCTTAGCAGAAAGTTGAAAAGTGTTGCGTTTGCTTCACACAAGAGCCACCGTTACTCCTGTTGCCATGGGAGCGTTATGAAGTGACGTAATTATGCGACGTGAACATCATCGACAAGCTGTAAAACAGGAAGAACGCTTTTCATTTTTTTATATTCATTTTTACAGAAGCTGTAGCATATTCCTTTTGTAAAACTACAGAACTCGTTTGACTAGTTTGAGTCATGTGTTTATTAAGGTCTGAAATAAAACAAGATGAGAACTTAAATATTCCCATAATATTCAGATAATCAAGGATTTTTGCCCGCAACAATCACAAAAAAACTCGGCATTTTTCTGGAAGGACTGATAAGTTAAATTCACAACTTTGAATGGAAACTAAGTGAACAAAAACATCCTGCAAAGTTTTATATATGAAAGTTCACCGTAAAAAAAGTTATTGTCTCTCAAAAGTACGAGTCGACTCTGAGTCAATTTAAAGAATCGTTTTTCCAATGAGTCATTTTCCTTTTCGTCGTGACGTCAAGGCGAAAAATTATCAAATTGGCCGTGCCCACTTATTGCGCGTGCAGACTCCAGGGAAAACCTGAAAACATCATGTCGACAACAAGACGCTGTTCTGAAGTGCGAATCAAGAGCGACATTTTTTCACTGTCCAGAGACGAGCATGAGAAGAATCAGTGGCAAGTATAGCCCAAACCTTGTGCTGTGTTCATTTTACAAACACAACTGACTGGGTCATCTGACTAATCAACGCCGATTAGCGTCACGCAAAGGAGGGGTTTGGAAAAATGAGTCGTTGAACGAATCATTGAGCAAATCAGGTAAAAATAAATGCATATTATAAGACAACAAAAGTGTTTTTTTGTCATTGCATGCATGTAAAACTGTTGTTGGGGACTCCCAGAACAATATTAGGAACATTTTAAATGCCATAATAGGTGCCCTTTAAGTGTTTAACATTATATAGGAAATATTTTAGAGGTTGGATTTCCAGCTAAAAATTTTTTTTTTGAAATTGTACATTTTGGCCATATCGCCCGCCACAAGAGTGAGTGATATGATTGAACCACAAACACAAAAACGCAGGTGAAACATGATCCTGTAAGAAACACTGCCATACATTACAGCAGATTATGATTATGATTAATAATAGACTGGCTGCAGAAAAACCTCGGACCACACCCCTAAATCTCTCCTCTTTACGCTCATCATCATCAGGCAATGCTATTTCTGGAGATCCAATTATCGCCACGTCAACTTTTATTGGGAACATGCAAACTCATAATAACACATAATTTCAAACAGATTTGACGGATGCTAATTGAATCCTGGAACTAGATGAAGTAACATCTTAAGTGCACAAATCCCAAATCTGATGAGCTCTGATGTTGAATTTTAGGTCATATTATATGTCTGTTTGGCTCATATAAAGCCGTAATACGATGCGAGATGTAAATGATATTCCCTCTTCAGTGAGGAAACAGACTCTGTGAGGTTTTCTGTGAAGTGGATCTGAGCTTGATTAAAGCCATCGGTGAACTCTTTGAGTATCGTTCAATGTTTGGTGCGTTGCGGTCGCCGCTTCAGAGAGGACCAATGGGACGCCAGAGGCTTTACCACAGCGCGCATGCAGGATCCAAATCATTCAAGAACCCACTGGCCACAGAAACCCCCTCTTCAACCCCTACGCCAAACCCCCTCTTTAACCCATACGCCAAACCCCCTCTTTAACCCATACGCCAAACCCCCTCTTTAACCCATACGTCTCATTTTTCTCCCGTCTGTCTTCTTTCGGGTCTCCGCACCCCTGGCACTGGTGTTTATTTGTTTTATTTTATCAGGAAGGTTTCATTGAGATACAATATCTCTTCTACCAGGGAGTCCTGGTCATGATAGGCAGCACAAACAAAAAGTACAAAGTAATACATAACACAACATAATAAACAAACGAAAGTACCCATATCTGAGAAACATTACTAATCCTAATCAACTGTTAAAACATTTACACCGTTCAATAAAAACAGACTTTGAGAGGGTTTTAAATAAAGCGAGAGATGGTACATATCTCATATGTGATATACCCTGAAGCTCATTTCATAAGGAATAATTAGAAATTAATTAGAAATAATTAAAAAAGGCTGATCTATATTTCTGTATGGAAAATTGGATTCTTGAGTAAAAGTTTGACTGTTGATCTAGTATTATAAATACTAGTACAGTATGTCAATAAACTGGATATATACTGTGGTAATTTACCCAGCTTTTAAAATAAAAATCAACATATGATGTTCCTCCTCAAGTTCAGTGAAGTCCAATTTGTCAATGTATATAAGTTACAGTGATGTGTACGCACAGTTGAACTAGTCACAAACCGTAAAGCAGCATGATAAACAACATCCAATTTTTCGAAGTATTTAAAGGCGCATGCATGTATATTACATCACCATAGTCCAATACTGGCAAAAAGCTACTTTCTACTAATCGTTTTAGAGAAACAAAGGAAAAACGTTTTTTTTTTCAAACGAAAATAAAAACCTAATCTTGGTCTCAATTTCTTATATCAATATGAGGACTAAAAGTAAGTTTATCATCCAGACAGATTCCAAGATATTTAAAGGATGCTCTCAAGCAGAGTATTAATCAAAAGTTTTAATCATAAAATAATTTAATGATAATCTGGAGCAGGTGAAAATAATGTATTATTATTTTTTTTTTTTGTGCTGTGTGTGTGTTTGAAGAGGATTCATGGAAGGGAAGTGTGTAACTCCAGATTTGTTGTAATGGGAAGTCTTTAACTTAGTAGAAAGATAAATATATATTGGCAACACTGATTTTTACTCACATTTGGCACTTGGCGAGTGTTACAGTATATACAGGGCCTAAAATCAACACTCGCCAAGGACCGAATGCGAGTAAAAATCGGTGTCGGTAAGTATATGAAATGGTGTCAATCACTAGTTGGCCGGTAACAGTTTCATGAATTCTAACATTGCAAAAATGTTATTGTTATAAAAATGTTAAATGAGAACATGAATGTGAACTATAGTTGTCAAAAAGTACTGAAATGTAAAAATGTGACGATACCAGCATTTTGAGCGCTGTTGAACGGGTTCTTAAACACCTCTGATTGGCCATTGTGTTGACGTGCTCAACATATATAATTATATATATGTGTCTATTAGGGGTTTGTTTAAATCTATAAAATCCTCTAAACCTGAGCCATAGTTATGGGATTATGGGATTAGTTAGTTGATGTTGGATTATTTTCATAGTCCATAGAGATGAGTCTGATTCCTAATATTTCTAAATAAACACTGCCAGTACTTTCATTTGTTGCATACTAGACTCATTGAATGTTTAAAGACACAATATATGTTATGCAACAAGGTACTTCTAAGCAACCAGAGATCAGATAACACACTTGAATTTGCATTCGCCGTGCTGATATAGCGCCCAGTTCATTTCTAAGCAATGGCTTTATTTGCATCTCTTCGCATCGAATTATGATGATCAAGTGTGTGAGGCGTTTTACATTACACAACCCAGCTCTCAGTCTTCTGGTTTGTTTTTGAATGAACTGAGCATGCTCAGGAATCACCGGCATAGGCCTGCCACGCTGCATACTGATGACCAGAATACCTACAGTACACACACACACACACACACACACACATCAACATGCCCTCCGTCACAGCGCAGACAAACAGGCCTGTGCAGGATCCCACATGCTTGCAGTCGCCATGGCAACGCAGACAAATTCAGCCCTGCAGTGTGTGTGGAGACTGGCAGCGCAGACGATACACACACGCAGCACATTCGGCACACAGACACCCAGTGGAAAGGTTAATGAGGTCCATCACGTCCTCTGATGTGCACAGTGTTTCTCGACCAGGGGGTCGCAAGACTTTCTCTGTGTTCTCAATCACACCGGCACAGCCAATAAGTGCGCTTCACTAAAGGCTACGTTTACATGCAACCAAATAATTCGTTAGTAAACGCATTGACGGCTCAATCGGACTGAAAAGCCTTCATGTAAACACCTTAATCGATCCTAATGAGCTCGATGTGAATGAAATTTCGATCGGATTGAAAGGGCTGGTTTATTCCTTTTCTAACCCAATCGAGAGGACATCGGCACAACGGTTCATATGCTCATCATCTCCAAATCATGACCAGAAATGGATAAATATTAAGTCTGCTGTATAAAACAAATAAAGAACCAATGTAGGAGAATAGTTAGTATGCGCAAACATCGGGAAACTCTGTATATTCGTGCAGTGTGCGCATGTCAAAAATATATATTCCCATTTGAATCTTGTGACGTATAAATGTACACATCAACCTGATCATGTTTAGCGTTATTTAAACACATTTTGAATGAATTCAGTTTGATTGAAACAAAAGTGCATGTAAACATAGCCGGGTCCTCCAACGAATCGTATTTTCGAAAGTCGTACACTGAATCATTATTGCCGTAACTTTCTAGCGCTGTTTTTCATCTGTCCTATCACAATAACGGCTCTTATCCTCAAGGTCCTACTCTTCTTTATACGTAATGTTTTGATTAAAATTAATTAACATAGATTCAGGTTTATCATAAAAAACTTTTGCTGATAATTTACTCACCCCCATGTCATCCAAGATGTCCATGTCTTTCTTCTCAGTCGAAAAGAAATGAAGGTTTTTGATGAAAACATTCCAGGATTTTTCTCCATATAATGGACTTTATGGGCCTCAAACGGTTCAAGGTCCAAATGACAGTTTCAGTGCAGCTTCAAAGGGCTTTAAACGACACCAGACGATGAATAAGGGTCTTATCTAGCCAAACCATCGCTCATTTCAAAAATAAATAACAAAGTTTAAGTTTTATAAGCACAAATGCTCACCTTGCTCTGTTCTGTGATGCGCGTTCGTGACTCTCCTGTTCGAACTCGTTCATCAAAATTAACAAATCTTTTTTCGAGTCATGACTAGAAGGGTCCTAGATAAGACCCTTATTCATCGTCTGGTGTCGTTTAAAGCCCTTTGAAGCTGCACTGAAACTGTCATTTGGACCTTGAACCGTTTGGGTCCCATTGAAGTCCATTATATGGAGAAAATCCTGGAATGTTTTCATCAAAAACCTTCATTTCTTTTCGACTGAAGAAAGAAAGACGTGGACATCTTGGATGACATGGGGGTGAGTAAATTATCAGCAAAAGTTTTTTTAAAAGTGAACTAATCCTTTAAGACTGCGCTTGTGAGGATACTCGATAAAATGAAAATTTGACACAATATTGGGTTTTTGTCAATTCAAGCACGAAAGAGAAGCGGCTTTCTGTGAGCACGTTTCGAGTGTTTGTTTCTGCGTCTTTTCGCGTTTGAATGATTTAATAGCACTTAAATGAATAATAGCATGATCATATACTGTAGTGCAGTGTTTCCCAACCCTGTTCCTCGCGGCACACCAACACTGCGTGTATTCTTTGTCTCCCTAATCAAACACACCTGATTCACCTCATCAGCTCATTAACCCATGTGATTATGAGCTTATGAGATGAATCAGGTGTGTTTGATTAGGGAGACAAAGAATACACGCAGTGTTGGTGTGCCGCGAGGAACAGGGTTGGGAAACACTGCTGTAGTGCAGCCAAAGATGACAGAAAAAACGCATGTTGCATTGATTGTTCAATATTTTTAATGTGTTAAAATGAAAAATAATAATAATAATGTGTTAATTTTGACAGCTAAAAAAATTAAATAAAAATAAATGTTCTATATATATATATATATATATATATATATATATAGTTAATGGGGTTTGCCGATTTTTTTTTTTAACTCCTTGGGTCAGGAAGCAAACAGGCAGCAACTTTCTAGTCTGACCCAAAACCAGTTCTACAAAGCGTGTTTTCTGTCTATTCAGCAATAAAAGCTGATGGTGTTACGGTGAGGTTATATCATCAGGTGAGACTGTAAACACAGTTTGCATAACGCCCGTAGGATGCTACTGGTGGGAAAACACAATAGTTAGCAGGATCAAATTATACTTTTAAAAATATTTACACGTAAACCTTGCCTTATATGGGATGTTTCAAAAGTGTCTCAAACAAGATAATTATAGTACTGCACCTTTTATACAAATTTATACAAATTGCCCACCTGGTGCATGATAAAAAATTATCTCTAGAGAGCAGAATATCACAGAATCTTGAAGGTGGGCAATTCACACGAGACAGCCCAGAACCGCCCAGCAACCACCCAGAACCCCCCTAGCAACCCCTTAGCAACCACCCAAAACTCCCACCAACTGCCTTGCAACAAACGAAAACTCACAGGTAACCAACAACTGTAACCACTACCCAGAACTGCCCAGCAACCCCCTAACAACCATCCAAAACATTCTACCAATCACATAGCAACACCCTGGCAACAATCCACAACACCCTAGCTTTAAATCAGGCAAAAACCCCTCACATGTTCTTTAGAAAATAAAAATAAAATCGAGTTTGTGAAAAGACTATTCAATGCACCAAAGTCAAGTCGACATTTACATGACAGCAAACATTATATCACATAATTCCAATGTGAAATATAATTCATGACCTTCAGTACCCCTCCTCACAGACCTGCACCAAACACATCAATCAAAACACATATTACAGGGAAGCTTTGGTGGAGAATGCAGCACTGTGCCACATTAAAAGATTCCTGTGCAGTCATCAGCAATGCTAAACACGATCCCCAGCAATCTGACCTCCCTCCCACAACAATACACCCAATGACAATGATGCTTCAGTCTGGATAAAGGTCTAAACTGACGATTCCAGCATGGGAACACGCACACATCCACGCACGCATAAACAGAAACCAGTGTCAGTCGTTAATACTCACATAGTGGAGAAACAAGCATATGGATGTTGTATTGGCTGATGGTCAGGATACGTGATGGACATCCTGACTCACAAAACTGCACGTACATGACTTGTGTGTGTATCTCCCTGAAATTGCACCCCCCTGGGGCAGCCATCTTGGCTCTACGCTACCTGATAACGTCTCTCATCTGAGAGCCAACAGCCCTGCCAAAATCACAGCAATTACCTGAGTTCCCCTGGGCGTCAGTAATGACATTAACTCAAGGGAAGCCCTTCTTCTTAGGTGTGTTAGGTGTGAGTTTAAGCGTGACTCACCTTGTTGGAGGCCATCTCGCTGACGGAGTGTCGGGTCTGCAGGGTCTCCAGCTGGTCCAGGCACCAGTCCAGCTCCTCCAGGGTTTCGGTGGCCAGTTTCTGGTAGGCCTCCTCTGGAGGGAGACAGGGAAGGGGGTGATCAGTTTTGAGGCGTTTGACCGGGCTAGCCGAGGCTTCCCGAACATCGTCCACATCGTAGACAGCCATGCTGGGATGTCCACATGGGTGACTCTTCATGCTGTGCTAAAAAGATCAGGGATAACGGATCAAATGTGAGATGCCCTCTATTAACTCCTGATCCGGGCGAAACAATAAACAGAGTCACAGCGCTGTCAGTCCAGCTGTGAAGGGCTCCTGGTGTAAAGCGCACCAGAGCCCCATGCTCCTAGAAAACAAAACACATATACAAGCACAGAGAATCCCGCTTTAATCCGCTTCTACCGATTCCTCTCGACCCGCCGTAATAATTTCACATCCACATGCTGGTTTATAACCAGTCTCCTCCACAGGTCCATGAACTTCAGATGTCTTTTAGCTGACGTTCTGTCTCGCAACAAAAGAGAGACAATGCAAAGGATCCCCCTTCAGCACCTCCCACCGGCTTTCAAATCCCCCTAGTCAGAGATCCAGACTCTTATATGAAGCAACGGGCGTTCCTGGAGAGCGAGCGAGTGAGCCGTAAAAAAAAAGGGCAAAAAAAAAAAAAGCTTGCACAAGCGACACAGTGAGAGCGCAGCACCTCAGCTACACAGACGTGACATAGGAGGCATTGCTTTACACAAACATGAGCGGCTTCCTGTGAAACCACAAACCTACAGAGCTGGAGAGCACGACGCAGAGAGAGAGACGGAAGATGTGGACCGGAGCGCTGGAGCCGGGCGTCCCTGCAGACTCACTGCTGTCAGCAAAAAGCGCACGGATCTGTGTTACAAATGTGGATTAAAAATGCATGCAGCAGTTCTGTCTTAAACATGACACGGCTCAGGGTTTCACAACATCTGAAAGCAAGATCGAATTAACCACAACACATGTTCGTATATTGAATATAAAATGTCTAAACATATTTCATTTCAATTTACGTATGCAGCATATGCATAGTTTGGAAACATTAATATTTTTTGAAAGAAGTTTCCTATGCTCATCAGGGCTGTATTTATGTGATCAAAAATACAGAAAAAAGTCATATTGTGAAATATTATTACAATTTAAAATATTTGTTTTCTATTTTAATATACTTTAAAATGTAATTTATTTCTGTGATCAAAGCTGAATTTTCATCAGCCATTACTCCAGTGTCACATGATCCTTCAGAAATCATTCTCGCCTGAACGTTATCACTAACTGAATACAGTAGATAGGTAAACGATAGAAAAATGTCAAATTAAAAAGAATTATAAGTGATCATATCTAATTATTTTTGGTTGAAAAAATTATCTATATCAGTCTGATACTATAAACATATTTTAAAGTAATATTCTTTTTTTTATCTCTTTTTTAATTACGTGTTTCAAAAGTAGGAAACAATTATTATTTTTTATGCTTTTTACATTTTTTCTACAGTAACTTATCACATTTAGATAAAGCCTCATTTCACTTATGAAGCATGTGATTTCAAACCTTAAAAATCAGGCAATCAGTATGGATTAAAAATATTGGTCATTATATCAGTTATCATCTAAAAGAAACATTCTCAGTTATCAGTATTTGCCAAAAGTGTCCTAAGAGAAATAGTAGATAGTATAAACACAGTCTCTAAAGCAAAAGCAGTGCTACACACACACACACACACACACACACACACACACACACACACACACACACACACACACACACACACACACACACACACACACACACACACAACACACACACACACACACACACACACACACACAGGAGAGCGATTAGCATCACACTGGGAGAGGTCGCTTTACTCATGATAGACAGATTGCTTGAGATAGCAACTGCTCTTTCATGTCCCAGAATGCTCCTGGGAGGTTGTTTACTTCAGCTGTACTCCATTCCAGCGCACAAACACAGATCCATTCACTGTGATGCTTAAAGATTACGTGACAGTCAATCTACGCAGATTACGCTGGAAAATTAATCCTGGTTACGGGACTGATGCAGTCGCCGGTCCGTTCAGGGCCACATTTCATTTTTTTCTCTCATAATCCTGGATTATGTCAGGGCTTTGCAGTTGTGACTAGTGCATTTAAAACCTGAACCTGCGTCACAGGACATGCATGTGTTCATACCGCACAGGTGGATACCGCAACAATAACCCAACTCTCGCGTGTGTATTGAGTTACACAGGGCCGTGCAGAAGTTACAAGAACATCTTTCATCAAAACAAGCGTGACACAATTACACCGCACACTTCAGCGTTTTACAGGATCTTGCTGCTATTGTTGAGTGAATGTGACATGCATCTCTGCATAGCGTTCGCCAAACCTCACGCATGGGTCAGAAGCAGATTTCTATCATAATTCAAGGGTCTACGAGGGAAACGCAGCTGGGTGACACACTGAAAGAAAAAATGCAATTAAAAAAAAAAAGGATAAAATGCATAGATGAAAGGTTTTTTTTTTTAAAAAAAAAATGTGGGAAAGGATCACATCATGTGTGGCATTATCTCCACCCCAACCCAACCCCCATATCTTTAGCCCTCGTCTCAATCTCTGTGAGGAGAATTCAAGAGCAGGGGTCCACTGTCCTTGCTGACAACATCTCCTCTGACGTCAATGGCATTCTTCTTGTGTTCAGTGCGACACCAGAGGCCGGCCCTCAGAAGCTGCTGGCACTGAGAGAACAGTAAACTCTGGACTGGATTACACACTGCACTGAACACTGCACTGAACAATGCTAAATGCTAAGTGCTCTTTTTTATATGCAAAATATGCAAGCAGGTTGGCAGGTTGAATTTTATATATAATATTTACATTTTTAAATTGTAGTCTTTCAAAAATGCATCTGAAACAATAAACTAAGTGCAATGCAGTGTTGTCACAAATGTAAATTTTGATGCAAGTTTGCTAGTATTGTGCAAATATGCGGTCCAAAATTTTGATGTAAATTATGCAAGCAATCTATTTTAGGTTAATCAAAATAGTTTGCATTTTTTTCCAGCCTGTTGCAAATAATCAGAATGCTACTTTAACGTGATATATGTGGCCAAAAGTGATGTCGGGAGGGGATTTTTCTATTTTATGACCCTACAAGTTTGATTAAACTATCAAAATATGAGAATTTTTTTTTTATATCTTTTAAATATGAGGGAAGAACAAAACACTAAACTTGGTTGAGTTATTTTATCTGAGAAAATGACTTGGCAGAAAAGGGAAAACAACAGCTACAGGTTTAATTTGACTATGCAAAAAAAAAAAAAAAAAAAAAAAAAAACTTCACAGGAAAAGCATTTTTCTTTTTTCTTTTTGCATGAGTTCATAATTTCTTTGTATGACATTCTGGCCAAAAATTATGTTGGCACAATTTGTCATGTTTCATTGCGTTATCATCACTATTAAAACAATCGACTCCAAGCACAACTATGCAATATGCTTACAAAATCTATAACACATTTTTAATGGTATTTGAATAAAGGGTGAAGATAAAAACTTTTCGCCACTATATATATTTTATACTATTGGCTACTATTTGTTGCAAATATTTTCTATTTCAAATAAATGCTGTTCTTTTGAACTAGAATCCTGAAAAACATGTATCATGGTTTCCACAAAAATATGAAGCAGCACAACTGTGTTAAACATTGATAATAATCATAAATATTTCTTGAGCAGCAAATCATCATATTAGAGTGATTTCTGAAGGATCATGTGACACTGAAGACTGGAGTAATGATGCTGATTATATATTAAAGGCACAGTAACAGTAAAAAAATTGAATGGTCCTAAAATTGGCTCTATTTAAAAAGTTTGATTTTGGGGTGAAATATATCTTGTAGTATGTTTAATACTGATGTTTAATCTCTTGCGCTGCTAAATGATTCTGAATCACTGTGGTAAAGAACTGACCCATATAGTTCCTCAAACATCACACAAACAGGTCTGAGATGTGTAAAGCTCTTGAGATAAATCACCCACGCTTTCTGAGAAACCCTTAACGTCACCCGTCAGTGGGTCAGCAGTCTTGAAATACTCTCCAGTAATAGTGAGAACGCAGGCGTGGGAAACATAACCCAGGGCTGACGCAAACACCTTCAGATCAGGGCGCAGTCTCTATGTTTAACACACATTCCAACCCAAATCCTGGGTTGAGCCTTTTGGGTCAATTTTTTGGGATATTTTTTCAGTGTTTGGGTAGTTTTTGTGTATCCCAGATCTTGGGTCAGCCGTAACAACCCAGGGGTTGAGTTATTTATTGCGAGGTTTTTTTGCGACCTCTTCAGGATTGAGAAGCGCAGCTCTGTCAAATTGGTGCATGTCTTCTGTAAAATACAGATTTGTGTACATTTTATTTTATCTACGAATTTGTTATAGTTCTGTACATCATTTCATCTTATGCAAAGCAACAGGCAGGGGCGCAATGTGAGTCACGAGTGTCGTGTAGATCTAACATTTTATGATTTTATTCAAAAAAAGATACAGAATACAAATAATTAGAAAGTTAAATATGTTCTCAGAACACTGATAGTTTATGGACAGGTTATGAATCAGTCACAGCATATTTTGGGCTACGAGTGAAACGCAGGGCGGTAAAGTTACGTTACGGTGGACACAGGACTAGAGACTCGTCGATTACACTTGAATTACTTACAAATGTTTAATTTTTACTTCTAATATTTGTTAAATGAGCTTAAATGTATGCACTATGTAGTCAAAACTACAAAATATGAAATATAAAATACTGTAAAATATGAAAATAAAGGAATTATCATGCAAACAAGTGTTTTTTTTAAGTTTAGATGATTTAAGTTAATCTGTAAACATTAATTCATGTATGAAGAAAAAAAGAAGCTAGTATTATAGTAAAAATTAATCAAACCATTATCCTGGGATAAATAAACAACCCAATTTGCTGGGTAAAATTAACCCAACATGTGTTTTGTCCTATATTTTTGTGTAGAGCAGCCAAAAGTGGTTCGAATGCCACTGATTTAAAAGTACATCTTTGATTTTGAGGCTTATTTTGGTCTCTTTCTCAAATGCAGATATGAGTTGTGTATGTTTATGACCGTTTCAGGCCGTGTAGACGAGTGATGAGACGCATCGTGATTGACGGACTCGTCTTGCTCTGGCACGCGTGTTCCTGCACTGAAAGCACGTCTCTGGCCGAGCGTGAAAGCGAGATGGCGTGTTTAGGCGAGTATCGTGTCAGTTTGATGGGCTGCCAGCTGCGCCATGTCTATTAATATCAGCTTTGAACGGGGTGAAAGATTCGCCAATGTCAAAGCAGGTTATGTTTACTTCTTTACAGAGATCAGACCTACACTACTAGTCAAAGCTTTGTAATAATTCAGGCTTTTAGGTGTTTGTAAGTCTCTTCTGCTCAACAAGGCTGCGTTTATTTGATAGAAAATACAGTAAAAACTGTGAAATATTATTACAATTTGAAATAACTGTTTTCTATGTGAATATATAGTAAAGTGTAATTTATTCCTGTGATCAAAGCTGAATTTATCATCATTACTCTAGTCTTCAGTGTCACATGATGCTTCAGAAATCACTATTTGGTATTTATTTATTTGTTTATGTATTTATTTGTTGCTCAATTATTAAATAATGGTTCTTATTATTATCATCAATTTTGATATTTCTTGATATTCTTGAGGAAACCATAATACTGTACATATTTTCAGGCTTTTTTGCTCAATAGAGAGTTCAAAAGAGCAGCATTTACTTCTAATCATCGTTACTGTCACTTTTGATCAATTTAGCGCATCCTTGCTGAATAAATATATTAATTTCTTTTCTCTTCTTTTTTTAAACACCTACCCCAAACCTTTGAACATAGTGTATCACGGTTTCCACAAAAATATAAAGCAGTGTAACTGTTCTCAACAGCATATTAGAATGAATACTAAAATATATCCAATCCAGTTGTAATAATATTTCACAATATTACAGTTTTTACTGTATTTTAACAGCCTGGTTGAGCATTAGTCACTTCTTTCTAAAAATATTTTTAAAATCTTAATTATTCCTAACTTTTGACCAGTAGTGTTTATGCGCATGATAAGCATCTAATTTGAAAACTATTGGTATTTAATAGAGAGTTGATCCTCCATAACAGCAATCTAGGAAAGCTTTTTCACTAGATGTCCATGTTTTCTACACTAATGTAGAAAGTATTTGTGTCGCTCTCTAGAGGTTCACTGCTGCTATGACAGGTTTGATCAAAGCAAACGAGTCTCCTGAGAAAAACACCCCAGTGTACTTAAAGAGGTCTCAAAATCTGCTCAAACACCAAAGATATTTCAATATGAAATGCTCAATATTGATAAATCACAAGAGAGAACAGGAGAACACAGAGAATTAAAGGTTTTTACACCTAAGCTGAGTGTTGAACATCATAGAAGACAATGTTACCATTCATTTGTTTTACTTGAAGAAGAAAACTAGTTAATTTTAAGCTTAAATTTGTAAGTAAGCGTTACAAGATGTGACGTTTTCTTGTACATCGATGACTCATGGTTATTAATGAGACAATGAGAAGATACCTCAGTTAATTATTCCCGACAGCACATGTTGATTTCCTATGAAACAGTGAGATGATCGGTACAGTAAGTGAGAGATGCAGTAATGGGTCAAAAACAAGTGTTTGTTTTGCTTTGCAAGAGTTTCTGCATCACACACACTCTCTTCAATAGATCCTGAGTCTTCAACACAAACGTGATTCATCACACTGTGTGTAACCGGTCTTTAACCGATCAAACTACATACAGTATATACTGCAGCAAAATAAGCCTCAGAGTTATTAAATATAGAAAAGCCTGTTAATATATATTTTTGATGCAGAGTACACATGTGAACGGTGCATTTATTTGTGCATTACAGTGAATGATTGCTCTCACTATGTACTAGGGCTGTCACTTTTGTGAAAAAATCGATTTTTGAGACATAAGTGTTCATTGAATCAATTGTAAAATCGACTTTCCATGTCTAAAGACGTTTCCATTTTCAACACCAAATATAGGCAAATCCACGGACAACTAACAGGCATTAGGACGAACGTAAAGAGAGCGCTTGAGACGCACAAGTCAGCAATATTTCTGATGATTTATTGGCGTGAAGTTTCGTGCACAATGACAAACAGGAGTGCAACATTCAGGGATGAAATGAACACCCTCCAACCCACCAAATGCGGGTAAAAATTAACTTTGGTGTGTAACGCTGTCAAATCACGAGCCAATCTGGGTGTTTCTATGTTTACTCACTTAGCTTGGGAATTCGTGTAAGCCAAATCTGCGCGGATTTAGCGCAAATACAAAACTCGTGAGGCATCATGATATATTAAATACAGCGTATTACACAGAATCTGCGCTTACTTGAACACACACGTCACTACGAAACAAATAATGGCGTGCTTGTTCACTTGCATTGAAGTAATAGCGAATATTAAAAAGCATTTGGTTAACAGAAAAGACAATGTTATTTTCCAACATCCTACATGTTCTGTGTACTGTATTGATCTGTCCACCTAAAACACATTTTTGGTTAAAAAAAGAGAGAGAAAAAAATACGACGTTAAAATCGATTCCCTATATTCGTTTTCTAAACTTGTGTTGGTTGGTCCGATCGATTGTGCAATCGATTTTCGAATGGAACAGCTCTAATATGTACTGTGTTTAGTTGTGTAATTTACGATGAACCATGTATAATATGTGTATATTGTGAAATAAAACTCAGAAGCCGTTGCTGTGTTTTTCGGTCTCTCACGGCCACCAAACTGACTGGTGTTGAAACAGGGTTTCTTGACCCTTTAAATTCCTGGAATAATATTAAAACCAATGGGAAATCTCACCTGTGAAGGAGGCCTTTGTGAGAGGAGGCTGATTACACATGGGGGATCGCCTGTGAAAATTGAGGGAAAAAGCAGAAAGCATTATATATAACTAAACATTTGATTCTTGCAGTAAAAGTAGCAGTTCAGTTGTTTTGTTCTCTTCTGCTCTCGCTGCATGTCAACAACGCTCCGTGACTCTTGTAAAACTGTGTAACTGCACTCACTTGTTGGACGCTCGATCTTGCTGAAGATTGGTTAACGCTGCAAAGTTATTCCGTACCGTCCTCAAACTAGCCAGCACCTTCAAAACACAACACGTCATTTAGTTTGAGTTTTATCCTTCACATTTCACCTTGTACAGAATTATACAGTCAGGAAAATATGAGTATTCACATTTAAACGAATTTAAAGGAAGTAGAGCTTCCGTTAAATTCTGAGGCTTTACCCACATATGAGGTTGAAATACTGTCAAAAGTGTTTTTAATAAAGATGCACGATATATCGGCCACTATATCGGTATCGGCTGATATATGTTCATTTTTAATGTTATCATTATCGGCATGATAAATACATTAAAGACAATAAATAATGTATTATTTCCTTCAGCTGAGACACTTCTGTGCACTGTTCAACATGATGGTTTTTAATTGCTTGAAATATGATTGGAATCACTTCGAAAAAGGAACATATCATATCAGCTACATACAATTATAATCAGAATATCATAATTGTGTGCTTGTGACATGTCTTTTAATGGTAAGACTATCAAAAAGTATATACAAACTTGGATTTAGATTTATCGACCAATATTTCGGTTATCGGCTTTCAAATATAAAGAATTATCGGTTATCGGTATTGGCCAACATTTTTATATTGGTGCATCCCTAGTTTTTAATATTAAATAGTGTGTAAAGTCAACATGATACATTTTGAGAAGCATTCACTTGTGCATGTTATTCAAAAACTAAATTTTCATAATCATTTATTAAAAATAAATATTTTCACTCTTCATCACTGTTATTTTCCAACCACTTTTTGTAATCCAATCAACCTCTGATGGATAAAAGCCCTGTCCTACAGTGTTTCACGTTGAATATCCTACTATTTGTCACATTACGGAAGAAAATGGGTTCATGACTTTAACACCGCAGAAGAGTCTATTCACTGGATGAGATGTATCCCAGAGTTCACCATGAACTGCTTCCTGGGTCACTGACCTGTGCAAACGGTGTTAACGATGAGGTCATCTCCATGACTGCAAGAGAACGGAGAAAGTCAGGACATCAGGACACACACACACACACACATCAATTACAAAGCCAAAGAAAACCATGACTCTCTCAACGCGTCATGTTTATAATGTTGCATGCATTTGTCATGACAAACGGACCATATCCTCAATTAAAGTGCAGATTTTTCCACAGAAATCAAGATATTCTTGCGTTTAGGAATGAGATATGGTTTGTCTGTGTGACAAGAGACAACAAGGCAGGGACACGCTTGCATTAATGCTTTCAATGCTAGTGAATGTTCACTACCAGTGTGTGGATGACCTACAGCTCCACATCTCACCGTGAGACTCAACACACATGCTGCTCGTGTCTAACTGTGTACAAGAGCTTTTCACACCAATAAAACACACTGCGGAATAATGCACTGAATTATATTTAAATTCCATGGAACTTCGATGATGCAACATTAATGATGATGATTGTGCAAAAAAGAATATAGAGTCAAAAATATGCAAGACAAAATTATAGAAAATCAACTGGATGAGATGCATAATAAATGATTAAACATCAATATTTCCATCAAGTATTAGGAGATTGAGATCTGTTTAGGCCGTCTCACTGTCACTCATTACCCTCACTGTCCTGATCTGATGGGGAATTGTGCTGTGAAATGGATAATATGATGCAAAAACATTTGATTTTATTCAGCAATCTGGTGAAAGTCCTCATTAGCTCTGTAAAAGTGTTAAACTGTCCTACTCATGACAGCGTGCACATGCTCGAGTCCCAGTCTGCACACTTTACTATCCGTTAAAAGTAGAAGTAAATTAACTTAAAATGCAGTGAGGCCTGATTCCTAGATGCTTTTGACCGTATACACTGGGTCGGTACCTTTTCAAAAGTTGGTACAATTTTGAAGAAATGAACCTAAATGTATAATGTTTCATTTAGATACTACCATGTACACTTTAGGTACTAATATGTACATTTAAGGTACCAATATGCACCCTTTAGGTACAAAAGTGTACCTTTTTTTAAGGTACCACCCCAGACAGCTTTTGTCCCTTTTTATCTGAAAGTGTAGTAAGTAGTAAATCACTGTCAGTGTGCATGGACTCCCTTTAATCGGATCACCTGACCTGTAAGTGTTCTGCAGGCTCATTTGTGGGCTGTAAATGCAGTTAGTGAGCAGCTAGTGGCTGTTAGTCGCAGCGGTGGGGGTTACAGCACGAGTGTGTGAGTGTGTGAGTGTTTCTGAGCACAGACAACCTCCAGAGCAACACAAACACACAACGTACCCTCTCCGCCTGTCATCCGGAAGGCTGAAGAAGCGTCCGATTTCACGCGCGACTCGCGATCGTTTCAGCATGTGTGTGTCGCTAACACTCCTGCGGTTTAGCATGATGCCGTGTGTGTGTTCCTCCATGTGTGTGCATGTGTGCATGGCGGCTTCATTTCCACACGCCGTCGGGGAAGAAAAGGTCAGCGGCAGGCGTGTGTGTAGCGTATCACGCGCTGTGCTGTGTGTGTCGCAAACAGAGCGCTAAACATAGCACAAGGCCACGGCTTCAGCAAGTGCAACAACCGACTGCCATAGGAAGAAGAAAGTGTCCAGGTCAGGTGTGTGAACCGCAGATAAACCCCACCTGACGTCTGTGACTCATGCAGATTCCATTATAGAGATTGGAAAACTAACTTTTGGCAAAGTGGGCCATTTATGAGCTCTGTGCTCATTATGCTGAGACGGCCAAAGCTTTCAGAAAAACTAAATGGACAGACAGCGGGCCGCTTATCAAAGCTGGAAGTTCAGTGCAAAACAGAGAAAAAACAGCTTGTCTTAAAGTCTCTTTCAATATTAGGCTAAATTAGTCTAATGCTTGGCCAATGTCTGTCTGTCTGTCTGTCTGTCTAGTTGTTTTCTGTCATTTCTGTCATTACTAAGTAAACAAAGTAATTAATAAATATATTTAAAGGGGTGGAAAAATGCCATTTTCACAAGATGTAAAATAAATCTCTGATGTCCCCAGAGGTGTGTGTGTGTGTGTGTGTGTGTGTGTGTGTGTGTGTGTGTGTGTGTGTGTGTGTGTGTGTGTGTGTGTGTGTGTGTGTGTGTGAAGTTTTAGCACAAAATACCCCACAGATATTTTTATATAGCATGTTAAAGCTGTCACTTTTTGAGGGTTAGCAAAAACGCACCGCTTTATGCCTGGCCCTTTAAATGCGAATGAGCTGCTGCAGAGGGCGGGGTTTCAAGAGCTTGTGTGTGTGTGTGTGTGTGTGTGTGTGTGTGTGTGTGTGTGTGTGTGTGTGTGTGTGTGTGTGTGTGTGTGTGTGTGTGTGTGTGTTTTTTGTGATATATGAGGACACAAATGTGCATAATGACATGTGTATTACACTGGTATTACAACTTCCACGTGATATATGAGGACATTGCATGAGTCCTCATATTTCAAATTGCTTAAAAAACATAAAAAACAATGTGTTTTTTTAAATGTAAAAATCCTGCATGTCTCCTGTGATGGGTAGGTTTAGGGACAGGGGCAGTGTAGGGGGATAGAATATATAGTTTGTGCAGTATAAAAACCATTACGCCTATGGAATGTCCTCATATATCATAAAAACACAGCTGTGTGTGTGTGTGTGTGTGTGTGTGTGTGTGTGTGTGTGTGTGTGTGTGTGTGTGTGTGTGTGTGTGTGTGTGTGTTAGCAGCTGCGATCACCTCACGCACACTATAATGACAGAAACTGTTCTGCCTTTAATGTTAAATCGGAGTCAGACACAGATGAAGAGACTCCAGAAGAAGTGACAACATGTAGAGAACAGGACGTCTCTGAATGATTAGTTGATGAATTTATGTTGCTGATGTGGAGTTAACTATCTTCAATCAGGATATTCTGTCTTGATAATCTATAAATCGCTCGTATAGGAACTGGTGTGAGATGCACACAGAGTGACTTTCTATTGCATGTGAAAAGATGGATGCTAAAGTTTGAGCTGACTCACAAATATCCTCTTATACAACAGCTTTTCCTCTTCTCAACACTGCTTGCGTGTTCGCGGGGGCGGGGCTTATGTACATTTTAGGGTTGGCGATGTCACTAACCCGGGAGGAATGTCGTGAAGTCTCTATCAGCCGTTTGTTGTAGTCCTTTTCTTTAAAAGCAAATATCTTCCTTTGCTTTGAACTTTGAGCGTTGTAACTTTGCAGATGTTGTTTATGCTCAAACAGCAACATTACACACTAACTAAAGTTAGAAAAGTGAAATCATACTTTACCACCCCTTTAAAAAGTTTTATTTTGCTCATTTCCAGGTTCATTTGTTCAGTGGGTATACCTGAATATATTTACATGATTTAACGTTCGAATGCTCATTGTTTTTCTTATATGTGTGCACACCAAAAGCTAATTTAATTATTTGCGAACGCGCGATATTCGCCTCAATCACGTCTTCTGCGCAAGTATAAAAATTTCACCTCGAGCAGGAAATTCGCGTAACGCGTTGTGGCAAGCCAATCAGCAAAGAGCTCATTGACACACCCGGTCATCCAGGCGCAGTGAAATTCACAGAGTTGTTTGTGTCTCTGGCTAGTGACGTGAAGCCAGACACGTACTGTGTATTTGCTTCCACAACAGAAACAGCGCAGGAATAGTAGTGATCTCCAACATGGTCGATGACGGAAAAAATCTGAAAAGTCTGAACGCTGTTTTACCTTCCGTTTTTTAACCCCGCCTTCCGAAAACTGCGGTCTGCTCTGATTGGTCAGCAGGCCCCAGACTGTTGTGATTGGTCTACAGCTTAACGCGCGTGTCAGAAACGTAACGCCCCTAACAATAACTTTTTTGAGGAGCTGTAAACACTTCTTTAACTACGCGAACTGTTTTGCTGTATCGGTGAAAGAAAAAAACAGCGTTTGCTTGACACATTGTAAGATAAAGATAAACTCTTCCTGGTCTTACATTGTTTGAGGGCGAGCCGGAACAGAAACATGAAACAGAAACAACGTCAGGACTACACACGAAGCGTTTCAGGCAGGTGTTTTTTGTTGGACTGATATGCGTGAATCGGTCCACCAAAAAAACACCAGCCTGAAACGCTTCGTTTGTAGTCCTGACGTTGTTAGCCGTGGACTTTGTGCTTTATAACTTTGCAGATTGTACTTCAATCCTTGAATGCATTATAAAAATATTTTTAATGCATTAATTGTGCCTTGTAATGCACTTTATAATGCATTGTATATGGATAATTATAACCAAAGTTATAATACAGTATAATATGCATATATTATTACACCTTTAGAAAGTAAACAAACTTAAACAATCTGCAAATATTATAATGTATTTTCACTTCCAATTATCCTGGTTTTACCAGCTTACTTAGTAAGATCAGATTCAAACGTTTGCTTAATCATGACAGTAGGAAAGAGAAAACTGCCCATAGATATGATAAAGTTCATGATAATGCCCCTTGTGGAAACACAGAGAATGCAAGATGTACTTGAGTTGTGTTATTCTGGAGTAAAATCAAGCTGGCACACCTAGAGAACATGTAGGCGAGTGAGTATCAGGCCTTAAATTGAAAATGAATCATTCTGAACAAAACCAAATGTGTTTCACTATCAAAAATAATACCATTTTTATTGAAATCTGATCAAACAGATTCACAAAAAATGAATCAGACTTTCCAACGGTATTAATTACAAATGCACTAAGTGCAATACTGTTCATCCAAAGGCCGATGAACGTGTAAAACTGCAAGAGGAGTGGTGACGGTAGAAGGAAATATCGGGAACCGACGTGATATTTCCTGCCATTCCGGTTTAAGAATGGATTCTCTGGCAAAACGAAATAAAAACGTGTGTCTGCCGTCCCTCGGGACTCTACATAATGCATGAGCTGGTGCTGGGTTACATGAGAAATGCTCTGAGCTTGCAGAAATCAGGCCAGAGAGAGGAAGTGCACTGATATCTTCCATCACCGCTCCTTTTGCTTTCGCTATATGATCTGGGCTGTTTGTGTGCTTGTTTGGTCATGCAACTGAAGTCAATAGTTCATAATTGCACCTCTATTCTGTTGCATTCTTGTGTTCTCTTCCAAAACTTAGTGAGCTGTCTATAAAGGCAATAATTTAAGGTATCAAGTGTGCGTCAGGTGCAAAGGTCTCGAAAGAGAAGTAGCATGCAAATACTTGCAATATGAGTTCATGCATTGCAAAGAGATCCATTAAAAAAGTGAGAGAAATGTTAATTATTTAAAGGATTAGTTCACTTTTAAAAAAACTTTTGCTGATAATTTACTCACCCTCATGTCATCCAAGATGTCCATGTCTTTCTTTCTTCAGTCGAAAAGAAATGAAGGTTTTTGATGAAAACATTCCAGGATTTTTCTCCATATAATGGACTTTAATGGGACCCAAATGATTCAAGGTCCAAATGGCAGTTTCAGTGCAGCTTCAAAGGGCTTTAAACGATACCAGACGATGAATAAGTGTCTTATCTAGCGAAACCATCGCTCATTTCAAAAATAAATAAAAAAGCTTAAGTTTTATTAGCACAAATGCTCGCCTTGCTCTGTTCTGTAATGACTCTGTTCTGTGAGACCTTTTCAACGTAATTGCGTATTACGTGACGTCACAAACGCGCATCACAGAACAGAGCAAGGCGAGCATTTGTGCTAATAAAACTTAAGCTTTTTTATTTATTTTTGAAATGAGCGATGGTTTCGCTAGATAAGACTCTTATTCATCGTCTGGTGTCGTTTAAAGCCCTTTGAAGCTGCACTGAAACTGTCATTTGGACCTTGAACCGTTTGGGTCCCATTGAAGTCCATTATATGGAGAAAAATCCTGGAATGTTTTCATCAAAAACCTTCATTTCTTTTCGACTGAAGAAAGAAAGACATGGACATCTTGGATGACATGGGGGTGAGTAAACTATCAGCAAAAGTTTTTTTAAAGTGAACTAATCCTTTAATACTGAAAAGTATTAATAAAAATGTTTATAATAATTATAAAATAATATATAATTAAATACATATTACTTTCGTATTGTACTTGAATTAGATTATATTATTTTACATATTAATAATAAAAAATATCTAAACTATTTATGTGTGCACAGGCATATAATTAATTGCATTGGCAAAATGCTACAGAAAACAATTGTGAAGTAAAATATGAAACAATGTAAAGCATTGTAAGTCCCTTAATGAGGGTCAGTTATGCTGTCTAAGAAGGCAGCTCCCTATCTAGGCATTAGGAAGCTCACTGGGTTTCAATGCAATGAAAGCACAGGGTTGCGTTTCCTAAAAGCATGTGAACAATAGTGTCTACAATATTCATGATAATTTTGAGGCGCTGACGGATTTGCTTCAGTTTAAATGTGACGATTGCAGACCAGAATCTAATCGATCAATTTCAGCATTTGACGTAAAGCTTTACAAAACATTCTATCTCTATTAAATTCTATTGCTTATTAGATCAATCTAGTGAGGAACATTAAATTAGGCCACACAATAGAGCGTATGCATTCATGGCGGCTGGAGGAAATAATAATAATAGTCACATGTGCACCTCTAAACTGCTATTATCAGTGTCACATGCAATGCAGGATCATGGCAGAGATGGAGACTGACAAACACACACACACACGCTCACACACACACACACACACACACATCCAAGCCACAAGCAGCATGTCATCCGAACTCAGTCTTCTCCATGCGATATCTTTCATAACGTTCTCCTACGCTCTTACGACACACACAGGGTTTAATGCCCAGAATCTTCCACCAATCAAATCAACCTGAGAACTGAAGACACATCCGTGATTTTACATCTCTTGAGGTTTGAGTATCAGGTTGATTTGGTTGTCATTCTGTGCATTAAATGATGAGGGTGTAGGTGAGGGTTCTCGATGCATGTGAGACCGTGATGCTCATGTCTACAGGTGAAGCGAGGTGATGCAAATTAGACAAGCAAGAGCATTCCTTGAGGAAGAGCAAGGCCAGGAGCTGCGAGCCAGAATCAGAACCACAACTTACTTTCCACTAATAACCGGCTCAGATCTCCGAGAGACCAGGCCCGGTCTCGGCAGGTGGTTATTCCTATCGACAAGGACACAGTTTGTCAGACAAACACACACACACACACGCACACACACACACACGAACACACACACGTTGCCTCTGTGGTTTGAGAAGTAGCTGTTATGAACGAGTGTGTCTCTAAAGAGGTCAGAGAACCGCTAAAGAGTCTCTCAGGTTCTGGAGTGACTTTAACTACTTGCTTTGGCTTTATTAATGTCATATTAAAGGAACAGTTCATCCAAAAATCATCTACTCACCTTCATGTCATTACAAATTTGATGTTTAATGGGTACTGTGGCTACCGTGCTCTCGTAAGAAGAAAAAACACTAAGATTATGTCTTTATAAGCCTTTTTGACTTTTTGAAAGAAATTCTCAAATTCGTCAATTCCCAGAGATATAAATCCTGGTTTGTCCGCCAGCAATCATAAACTTTTGCTGAATTGAAAAGCGACATGCATATCCTTTAAAAAATCCTAATTTTGTTCCACAGATGAAAGAAAGTCACGTTTGGAACAACATGAGAGAGAGAGGTTTTGACCGGAAATATTTACTCTAGTGTTTAAAAGTCTGGTGTTGGTACGATTTTGTTATGTTTTTGAAAGAACTCTTTTCTGCTTAACAAAGCAAAATACAGTAAAAATTGTGAAATACTTTTATAATTCTAAATAGCCTTTTTCTATATGAATATAATGTAATGTGTAATTTATTCCTGTGATCAAAGCTGAATCATTACTCCAGTCTTCAGTGTCACATGATCCTTCAGAAATCACTATAATATGAGGATTTGATGCTCAAGAAACATTTATGATTATTATTAATGTTGAACACAGTTGCGATGCTTCATATTTTTGTAGAAACCGTGATACATTTTATCAGGATCTTTTGATGAAAGAACAGCATTTATTTGTGATCAAAATCTTTTGTAACATTATAAATGTCTTAATTCCTACAAAAAAAATCTTACTGACACCAAACTTTGAATAATAGTGTTCATAAAGACTTTTGTTCTCCTCATTGTGTGTGTAAGAGAAACAATGTAGACAGAGAGAGAAAGGCTGTGGTAAACACAAGAGGGTCATGTGACCTGAGGGCACAACACACCACACACACACACACACACACACACACACACACACACACACACACACACACACGTTTATGTGGGCCTGATTTGAATTAGCATAATTTGGGTTTGGCTAATTGGTCCTCTTTTTTGACCTGTAGATCTGTTTGTTTAAAAAAAAAAAAGAGCAAAACAAATGAGATCACTATTCTTTAACTTTTTTTTTGGTTACTGGACAGGAAAACTGTAAGAAATGTGTGTTTATAGCTGCATGGACAAATGAAATGATGATGAACCACGACACAAGCATCTCATTTCTAAGTGTGCTTTTCTGAAACAAAAGCGTGTCCAAAGAAAAGAAAACTCAACTGACCTCAAATAAAGCAAAGGATAATGTGCGAATGGCAGATTTGAAATGTTTGAGCGCTCACATGTCACTGGCGATGGAGGAGTTTCTGGACATGGACTTCGGGGACAGGTCATAGTCGCTGTCGGAGCGGTAGAGGAACGACTCCCTCCGCTGGCTGTGAACGAAGTTAGCCTGAATGATCAGACCCGAACCCGGACTCGTCATGGGATCCAGGGGACTCCGTCCCGAAGACGTGCCATTGTCCACGTCAAAGCTGGAGAGGAGAGAGAGAGAGAGAGAGAGAGAGAGAGAGAGAGAGAGAGAGAGAGAGAGAGAGAGAGAGAGAGAGAGAGAGAGAGAGAGAGAGAGAGAGGAGAGAGAGAGAGAGAGAGAGAGAGAGAGAGAGAGAGAGAGAGAGAGCATGTGTTACGCAACTAATAAACAAGACTTAGACTTATTACGTTTGCTAAAAAAAAAAATGTTGCCACAGTTTGTCATGTTTCATTGTGTTATACTCTGAGCACAACTATGCAATATGTTAACAAAATCTATTTTTAATAATATTTGAATAAATATTTTGAAAAATTTCCTAAGTCTGACGTCACTTTTGGCCTAATGCATTAAAAAAAACTTTAGGGGCGCACTGTAGTAAACAGATTATTGTACCTATACTAATAAAAACGGTGTATTAAATATTATGCGTTAATGATGTTATTAGACAGAAAATACAAGTGTTTACGTTGAATTAAATCTTAGTTACAGTGTGTAACCAAAATACCAAACAAATCCAGGAAAAAGAAATGCATGAATAATGCAGGACTAAAACACAATCGGACTCTTATTTTGCTTTACTATTGCCGGCTGCTTACTCAAAAAGATGAGAAAATATGCACTCTTACAACATATTACAAAATAAACAGTAAACATGGTCATAATTCATCAACAGTAAATCATAACCAATCGTTTGAAACGTGCAGCACTCATGTTTTATGTCTTCATTTGATTACCAGAACAAGTGACACAAAATTTGTTTTTTGTTTTTTTAAATATTGTATAAGTTTAATAATTGTTTGTAATAAAAGTTTTATGTTTCAATTTAGACATGATTTTTGATTACTAAAAATTTTACACCACGTATCCGTAACACACCCGCTCCGCAACACTAGTTTCGGGGATCTACCACACCCCCCTGAAAAAAATCCTAGGGGAAACACTGCTTATTATCTTTCAAAGTCTAAATACGGTATTTCAGAAATGCAATTTTAATACGATTTCAAAATCCTATTCAAGTCCATCATATGCATTCCCCTAAACCATTGCCTAATTTAAACTGATTTTTCCCCCATGCATATATGATTGACCTGAAGATTAAAAGTTGTAATATATAATTGGAAATGTATGATCAATATCACACTAATAGCCATGAGAAATGACTCTAAATCAGACAGGCTGCAGCACTAATGTTGCGTGAAAAGATTGTATGTATTTGTGTTTTTTTTTTACAAACAACAACACCAATTTCATATGTAAACATGTATATATTGTCTTTCAATAATTCAAGCACTTATTCATAAATATGTCTGCTTTAACTTAAATGAACTTAAATGGCAAAAGCTCTACTTGAAGCACTTGTACGAAGCCTGTGTTTGTGAACTTTCCTGAAGCCAAAGCTGTTTATCATAATGAGCTTACGCTAGCAGTGACTGAAACACAGAGGTTTCCCTCTCCGTGACGTCTAACACACACACACACACACACACACACACACACACACACACACACACACACACACACACACACACACACACACACACACACACACACACAGGTCTACACAGGTCAGTGGGTTTAGCTGTGGTTCGTGTTCTTGTGACGTCACACACACACACACACACACACACACACACACACACACACACACACACACACACACACACACACACACACAGGTCTACACAGGTCAGTGGGTTTAGCTGTGGTTCGTGTTCTCGTGACGTCCACACACACACACACACACACACACACAGGTCTACACAGGTCAGTGGGTTTAGCTGTGGTTCGTGTTCTCGTGACGTCACACACACACACACACACAGGTCTACACAGGTCAGTGGGTTTAGCTGTGGTTCGTGTTCTTGTGACGTCACACACACACACACACACACACACACACACACACACACACACACACACACACACACACACACACACACACACACACACACACACTGATGAGAGTTTCCCCGCGAGCACCAGCTCATCTGAAACCCAAACACACACTCAGTGACTCACTCCACACGCCAATTTCCTAGAAAGTCTGAACGGGTGAACCGGTAGAAACACGCTGAACTGGAAGCGCGTGAACGAAACGCTCGACACGTCGCAGGCCGAACTAAAGAGGAGATCTCAAAACTTTACAGGCATGAGAAGAGAAAGAGAAACTGATAAACGGTGGGGAACATGCTGAGATTCCTCTCCTAAAAAGGATGAGAGCTGTCGGATCGAAACACAACCCAGAGCACTGTTCAGCACAACACACTCCTGTCAATCATCTATCTGAGGACACATGACAGCTTACACTCTTACACTCATGTACACAGCTTTATCTGTGACTAATCGAATGCCTCTATCACAGGTTTAGTTATTGGTGAAAGGTTTGCTGAAGCGCAGATGAATAGTTTGACGGATAGTGAGAACTCGTCCTCTCCTCAGGATTGAGTAACTTGATCTCAGAGTTTAAGCTCTCGTCCTCAAAGCTTCGACACCAGAATGTTTTGAAAGACTTTTGAGGTCAAAGAAACTTCTTTTCCTTCCTGTTTTACACTTCAGCCACATTTGCATCGCTGTGGTTGAGACAAGATTGTGCAAAATTCACAAGCATTATTACTAGCATAATTCACATTATTAAAAACATAAATCTATCTATCATCAGTCTATCTATTTCTCTATCATCAGTCTGTTTGTTTATCTATCTTATCTATTCTTCTATCTATCTATCTATCTATCTATCTATCTATCTATCTATCTATCTATCTCTCATCTCTCTCTCTCTCTATCATCAGTCTATCTCTCTCTCTCTCTATCATCAGTCCTATCTATCTCTCTATCATCAGTCTGTTTGTTTATCTATCTCTCTCTCTCTATCATCAGTCTATCTATCTCTCTATCATCAGTCTGTTTGTTTATCTATCTCTCTCTATCTCTCTCTCTCATCAGTCTATCTATCTATCATCAGTCTATCAATCTCTCTATCATCGGTCTTGTTTGTTTCTCTCTCTCTCTCTCTATCATCAGTCTATCTATCTCTCTATCATCAGTCTGTTTGTTTATCTATCTATCTCTCTCTATCTCTCTCTCTCATCAGTCTATCTATCTATCATCAGTCTATCAATCTCTCTATCATCAGTCTGTTTGTTTATCTATCTCTCTCTCTCTATCATCAGTCTATCTATCTCTCTATATCAGTCTGTTTGTTTATCTATCTATCTCTCTCTATCTCTCTCTCTCATCAGTCTATCTATCTATCATCAGTCTATCAATCTCTCTATCATCGGTCTGTTTGTTTCTCTCTCTCTCTCTCTCTCCTCTCTCTCTTCTCTCTCTCTCTCTCATCTCATCTACTCTCTATCATCAGTCTATCTATCTCTCTATCATCGGTCTGTTTGTTTATCTATCTCTCTCTCTATCATCAGTCTATCTATCTCTCTATCATTGGTCTGTTTGTTTATCTATCTCTCTCTCTCTATCATCAGTCTATCTATCTCTATCATCAGTCTATCTATCTCTATCATCAGTCTATCTCTCTCTCTCTATCATCAGTCTATCTATCTCTATCATCAGTCTATCTACTCTATCATCAGTCTATCTCTCTCTCTCTATCATCAGTCTATCTATCTCTATCATCAGTCTATCTATCTCTATATCATCGGTCTTTTCTCTCTCTCCCTCTTCTCCTCTCTCTCCTCTCTCTCTCTCTCTCTCTCTCTCTCTCTCTCCTCTCTCTCTCTCTCTCTCCTCTCTCTCTCTCTTCATCAGTTTGTTTGTCTATCTATCCACTACCTAAAATAGGGTGACCAACTGTCCTGTTTTCCCAGGACATGTCCTGTTTTCATATAACAATATAACAAATTTCTATCCACACAGAGGAGGCATAACCTACTTTAAATGTATTGAAATTAATAAGGTTTCTTTGAGTAAACTTCGAGTATCATTTGAGTAGGCCTATCTGTTTGCCGGGCCGAGTGTCCTGTTTTTTCAGGACAAAATATGGTCACCCTACCTAAAATCTCTTCAAGAGTCTTAAAAAGTGAAATGTCTTGACAAAGTACAGTATTATGAGTTTTATTTAAATAGTTTTTAATTCTACTTCCTTGTCATTCTGCAGCCTGTTTGCAACCCTGACTCAAAGTCTGTCGTGAAATCCTGAAGACGGTAAAAGCTCTGGCTGACTGACCTTGAAGAGAGACGCATAAATCAATGGTCCTTCAGCGTGAAGAGTCTGCTTCACGTTAGACACCTTTCCCCTCACGTCACGCTTCAACTAAACCCTAATCTGACATAATCACCAAACATTTGCTCATTTAATACGAGAAAAATAAGAGGTCAGGGACTCTGAAACGCACCAGCATGGTGAACATCACAAGTAAACCTCCTGATGTCTAGTGACGCACAGCAAACGAGACATTGGGGAGCCTGGAGAACTCTTTTAGCTTCTCCGCACTGGGACGTGCTCTGCACTTCTGTGGGATTTGACCTCAGATTTGTGACTAAAGCAGAAGTATTACACTAGATACATTAGTCCTGATGCACTTCTGCATAAGTGTGAGACCGCACGTGTGTGTAAAGATACCTGAGCTTTAGCCGATACTGTTGGAGAAGTGTATTGTGAGATGACCTCCAGAGGAGAGCCGGAGGAGGAACAGAACGGATATAGCGTATCACTTCACCGTCTACTTTAATAACCAACCCACAACACGGTGCCAATACACTTGTTTATCTTGGACCATCACCAGGGGAATGTGCACTAAACGTCAAAGTGGAGAGGATTGTGGGGGAACATTGAGTACTAAATGATATTAGATGAACATTTGTTTAGGCACATTAACCACAAACATGCAGGGATTGATGAAGCATCACTTCTAAGTTCAATAAGATGATGCTTTTCCTAGAGAAAGCAGATTTTATCCTTCGGATCTGATTAGACCGTGAAAAGAAAATGTCATCTGTGATATTATTGGTCAATGTCATTTTTCCCACCCTCGGGCCCTTGGCCACATCAGTGGAGGAGTTGTTATATTGTAATGAGAGATTTGGGTTTTTTACGTTAACTTGCTCGAATTAATTTATTTAGAAAGTAAACAGGCTAAATTCTGATTTCATGTCATCTTTAAATTGCAAAAGCATGGGGATATTTATGAAAAATTAATGAAAAATCACAATGCAATGTTCTTAAAGAGACAGTTCACCCAAAACTTCTGTCATCATTTACTCCATGTCATACAGTTGTAGAATATTTAATTTTTTTTTTTCATTTTCAAGTTTTTTTTATATAATCTGAAACATGTTGCAACTTTTTGCTGAATGTGGTTCATAAGTTGATATTTATTTAGTTTTTATTTACCAGTATTTCACATTATTTCTGGGTGTAATACTAAAATGTGACTTATAAACTGATGCAACCATGGTTATTATCGTTAACTAAAACTATTAAGCACATTTTCTTTCTTTCTTCTCTCTCAAGAATGCAATTTTGACCCAGTGCAACTTATAGTCAGGTGTGACTTATTTTCTGTTAAACACAATAAATGACGAACCATCACTTTAAATGTAATATAAAGCAAAAATAAAACCCAACAAGACACTCTTTTTGATGTTAAAAATGCAAGACGCAGTCAATAGCTATGTTTCCATCCCCACGTTTTTATCCGCATTAAGTGATATCGAATGAAAAATGCCTTATGGAAAAAGTAAAATTCGATTGAATTTCATGAATATCGACTCAAATGAAATGCGTTCGGTCTCATGGGATTTGATCTTGATGGATATACGGCTTATGCGATAAACGAGATGGAAACGTTATTATGGCGCGATCCATTTTGTCTGGCAAAACTTTGTTGGCAAATGTTTGCTTGAATGTTGTGCAATTCAGTGCGAAAATGAATGGAAACACCTTAAAATGTCTCAAAATCAATTCAATATACCAGTTTGATCGCAAAACAGCATGTGACGTCATTACGCACAGGTTTTTATTCGCTCTAAAGCCGTTGGATGGAAACACACTTACACATTTACCCAAATTTTTCAGGCTAATTGTAGTAATGACGGATCAGACCTGTTTGCCCAATAGTGGTAAGAGAAATGTGTATATAAGGACATCTGACAAATTAGTTTGTCCATCAAGAACCAAAAAAAAAAAAAAGTCTCTCGGCTGTGAACGGCTCCTGGTGGTTGCCGGCATGCCATGCAACATGCGCACCTGCTCTTAAAGGGTATGTTGGACGACGCTCTGATTGGTTTATTTTAAGTTACGCCCAAACCACACCTATGAATAATGAAGCTATTTCAGACCAACACACGTAAAAGCTGAGCCAGGGTCAAAGAGTCATTTAATCTGACAGGTAAAACAAGTAACAGCGCAGTGCAAGACCCACACACAGCAGCACTACGCTATACTTGCTTCAATCGCTAGGCCGGTGCCGTAGCGCGAGACCTACAAAGCGTGAGTCGCTTCAACCACACTTCATGCGAATGAAAACATCAACAGCTACGCTCATGCAGTGATCACACACACAGCACACAACAGCGCTCTTGCCTTTCGCGTTAGGAGTACCACTCGGGGGTTGGGGTTCGCTGGCAGGTATCAGTCCACCGGGGCCCGTCTCCGAGAGCCTGACGCACCACAGGGGCCCGAGAGATGCCCTGACCGTCAGCTGCACGCATACACACCACAATGAGTTTATTTATAAAGGTGCCGAAGACGCACGAGAAGAGAGAGAGGAAAAGAGAGATGCCCTTGGCCTATTTTGGCAGAGGTCGTCCCTGGATAGATGGCAGGCAGGAGACCGAGTCCAGAGAGTCCAGAGAGAAAGAGGTTTGAGCGTTTCCCAGCGTTTCCAGGTCAGAGCTGACGGTGTGAGCCGAGAGAACGAGACGAGCACTGGAGCGTACTGGGGCATCTGCTCCTGAAACACACTCATAGTTGAAAAGTCACCTTACTGTTTCAGTGAAACCATTCTTATCCTGCAATAATGATGCCTATTGTGCCGTACGCATCGTGCTTAGGATAACAACGCTTGGTTATTCAGGCGGTGGAATGCGTGAGCTATTGTTGTCTCGTGTTGTGAATGGTCTCTAAAGGCACATTTGAAATCTGACTCAAGCTCCCGACCGACTGGATTATGAAAGAACGAAGGACCAGTGGTCACACTGGGAAAAGATTCACGTCTTTCTATGGGCACAGATATTTTTACACCGCACTGAAGCCACAGTGATGTCAGCCAACAACAAACACACTCGACGCGTACACAAGAACTAGCTGGAAATTACAGTATCGTGAACAATTCATTAGTGGATGTTATTCCATATAAAACTTTGACTTGCTCAAACTTTCCTTTTCGGCTGACGTCACCAAACCCGTGTGTAACGGACACTTTTTACAACGCAGTCAGTTCCAGATCTCAAACAGAGACCGAACAGGTCTCGTCCTACATGTTTTATTGTTAATGATCCTGTTTTAGTCAGACATAGGTTGCAAAAGTTAAAATGGGTTTCATGTTGACTAAACATTCAACCATTTTATAGGAACATTGTGTTTATAGAGTCACAAACACAAAAAGTAGTGATTAATAATCAAACTGTGACTATTTGCATATAAAATAATAGCATTATTAAAAATTACACACACACACACATATATATAGATGGATATATTAGATACTATTAAAAATCCACAAAAATCTGTAAAATACTTTTGAATTACACACACACACAATCATTTAGATACTATTAAAAACACATACAAATATGTATAATAATTTAGAATTACACACACACATACAGTATATATATATAATATATAATATCCTTTAATTATAAAATATTTTAGATACTATTAAAAACACGTACAAATATGTAAAATACTTGAATATATATTATATTCAAATCGCCAACCCACACACACACACACACACACATACTGTATATATATATATATAGTTCTGACCTAAAACAGCTTTAAAAATATCTTCAGTCAGATTAATACGCTTTCATTAGCCAAGAATAAGCCTCATATTTCTATGTGGGTCCATACCAAAGTATAACTAATTAAATATTACACAAAGCAGATCTGTGGTCGATGACACTGTCCTCATTGAACAGTGCCGGATCTGAACGCACGCCTGTGAAAGCGAGATCAAGTAAAACTTTACCAGATTCCCTCCGTGTTCCTGAGAGAGCTGGTGGAGCGCGAGCGCGGTTTCATAACGATACTCATGACGAAATATCTCTCGGCTTTCTCTAGACCTCGTCAAAGCCTGTCCTTCTCCGTGATGGACATGTTCTCCAGATAATCCAGATCTGTGCGCAAACTATGAGTCTCGGAGTCTCTCTGTGTCTGCAGGGGAAGTAAGCCGGAGCGAATATCACGTTTCTAGTCCTAGCAGTGGCCTAGCAGTGGGAGTGTGTGTGTGTGTGTGAGGAGGGATAAACCCTCAGGGTCCTGTGTGTGTGTGTGTGTGTGTGTGTGTGTGTGTGTGTGTGTGGTGTGTGTGTGTGTGTGTGTGTGTGTGTGTGTGTGGTGTGTGTGTGTGTGCCGTATCTCAGAGAGGGAACCAGAGCGGACGGCTTGAGGGAGCGGAGGGGGTGGAAATGCAGCTGGTGACAGCGTCAGAGCCCACTTCTCAAACACACACACACACACACACACACACTATGACAAGACAAGAAGAACATCACCCAAGGGAGAGAAAAAACACAATGAGATATCTTCAGCGTCTCAATTCATTCTCCAAGACAGAGCAAATTGAGACGTCCTGCTTCTCAGGTTTCTCCGGACTGAAGACGTCACATGACTTTAGGAAAAGACTCAGATTTAACACACATCAACATATCAGTTAGAGTCGCCACTAGTATTTCTAGTTTGAAAGCCCATTTGTATTTTTTGGCTTTTAATTAGGGGTGTTGATGTGCTTGTTTTTATGTCTCAAATTTTCATGATTGTACATAAAGTAGTTGTAAAGTGCTTTATAAAATAAAGAAAAGATGAAACAAGACAAACAGTGCTATTGTTTACTGAAGGTAAACTATTTACACAGTTTATGGTAACTGAAATATTAGAAATAAAAATATTGCATTGGCAACTACCTGAAAAAAGTACTAAAAGTTAAATAGAAATATAAAAACGCAGAATAAAAATGATGAAAGCACATCAAATAAATGACTGAAAAAATAACTAAATATTATAATAGTAAAATAACACAGATCAAAAGTCAAATCTTTCTAAATGATCTTCAGACTAAATGATCTAAGCGTATGGAATTTCAGGAAAAACATCTGAAGACGATTCCCATGATGCCAGAGTTTTCCTGTTTGGTTGCTAAGGTGTTGTATGTGGCTCCATGTGAGAGGAGATTTGCCAGTATGAATAAGGAACGAGAGTGTGACGAGAGCGAAGGAACATGGGAAGCGATGAGCTGGAGTGTGTGTGACGCTCTTGACAGGAGTCAGGAGATATGGAGGTGTTTCTGGAAGCGTCAATGCCTTTGTTTTCAATATATTTTCCTGGTCTTAAAGGGATAGTTCACCCAAAAATGTAAATTAAGTCAGTAATTACTCTCCCTCATGCAGTACCAACCCCGTAAGACTTTCGTTCATCTTCAGGACACAAATGAAGATATTTGTGATTAAATCTGAGAGCTGGGTCACTCCTCCATAGGCTTCCTAAGGGATTGAAACTTGACGGCCCAGAAAGTCATTGAAGAAAATGTTTAAATATTTAATGTGTCTACAGTGGCTAGATCTTAAGTTTATCGAGCTACGAGAATACTTTTTGAGCGCAAAAAAAAAAAAACTAAACTACTAACTTTATTCAAGTATTCTCTGTGGGCCTGGAGATTTCACGTAGTGTTATTGCGCAATGCTTCTGGTTGAACGTCACACACACACACACACACACACACACGACCAGCGTCGGCCAATAGTGAGCCTGCGTGTGACGTATAACACAGAAGCGCTGCGCTGTTACACTACGTCAACAGCTTAGGAGAACGACACGGAAGAGAAGAGATGGTTGAATGAAGTCGTTATTTTAGTTTTTATTTGCACGCAAAAAATATTCTCGTAGCTTGATAAACTTAAGATTGAGCCACTGTAGCCATTTGGACTATTTTAACGATTTCTTTAATAACTTTTCGGGGCTGTCAGGTTTCAATCCCTTAGAAGCCTATGGAGGAGTGACCCAGCTCTCAGATTTAATCACAAATATCTTCATTTGTGTTCTGAAGATGAACAAAGGTCTTACGGGGTTGGTACAGCATGAGGGTGAGTAATTAATGACTTAATTTTCATTTTTGGGTGAACTATCCCTTTAATGTGCAGGATTCATCAGCTCAAATCAAAGCTTGTTTTCAACATGGAATAAAAAAAAATAAAAAAGGTAATTGTGACTTTCTATCTCACAATTCAGACTTTCTAACTCACAATTGAGTTTATATTTAGCGATTCTGAAATTTTCTTCAGGGTTGTGAGTTATATCTCACAATTCAGACTTTATAACTCACACTAGCTCAAATCTGACGGAAAAAAAAGTCAAAATTGAGAAATGAATAAAAAAAATTGTTTTATAAAGGTATTCATAATCTACTTTATAATGCATTATATCTTTTCATAAATAGTTGTAACCCAACTTAAAATGCCTAATAATATTTGCAGATTCTAAAATTGTTTGTTTGTCATGTGTTTTAATGCATCATATTCATTCAATATGCATATATTATATATATTTTTAAGTGTAAAAATGAATAGAACTGAGGTTACAATTATTCATAAAATCATACAATGCATTATAAGGTGCCATACAAGGCATAATTGATGCATTTAAAATACCTTTAAAATGCATCATACATAAAGACTTGAAATAAAGTGTTACCAAAATGTCTTAATGTTTAATCAAAATGCAATAACTTGCATCAAATAAGCTATTGTATAAATTTAACTAGGAACATTTGAGCTAATATCTGCTATGCAACGCCTACTTTTCATAATCAAACCATATCTTTTCTCATTGAATATTCTGTTTCATGGGTTTTCTTTGTGGCACTTTTGTGGTTCACGTATGACGTCAAGCTGTAAAACCATTTTAGCTCCGTAATTTTGAAGCATTTGTGTGTCTGTATTCTGCATGATGTGCTTTACTGCACATTCAACTTCCTCAACGCTGAACTCGAGATGCTCTTACTGCCACTCTTAGATATGGGAATGCAATTGAATTTCCTTACATGTGAGTGTGTGTGAGTGATATTGCCCAGCAGACCGTATCTGATCTAATAAAAAGACTTACTGATCCATGAAGAAGCGTGTAACATCGGAGGATTTAGGCTGAGACTTGCACTTCCACACGAGCCCCTCCATCCGTCATTACAATCCACTCGAGTCCTAGCAGCTTTAATTACAGCGATTAGCAGAGCAGAGGTGTGACGGATCATAATGATCACGATAACACAAGCCTGAGGAGCACTGTATCTACAGCCACGTGTGATGGAGGGAATCAGCAGGTCTTTCTGCCAGACACATTAAAGGATTAGTTCACTTTTGAAAAAACATTTGTCTTTCTTTCTTCAGTCGAAAAGAAATTAAGAATTTTGATGAAAACATTTCTCCATATAATGGACTTCGATGGGACCCAAACGGTTCAAGGTCCAAATGACAGTTTCAGTGCAGCTTCAAAGGCCTTTAAACGACACCAGACGATGAATAAGGGTCTTATCTAGCCAAACCATCGCTCATTTCAAAAATAAATAAAAAAGTTTAAGTTTTAAGTTTAAAGTTTTCACTGAAACTGTCATTTGGACCTTGAACCGTTTGGGTCCCATTGAAGTCCTTTATATGGAGAAAAATCCTGGAATGTTTTCATCAAAAACCTTAATTTCTTTTCGACTGAAGAAAGAAAGACATGGACATCTTGGATGACATGGGGGTGAGTAAATTATCAGCAAAAGTTTTTTTTAAAGTGAACTAATCCTTTAACTGCAAACTCATTTTGCGTGACGCTAATGTCGTCCGCATGACTGATAGTCATAAAAGGACAAATTCTTGATCAAATCTTCCATTCACTGCCTTCTGATCATTCTTGGAAACATGTTTTAACATCGCTGTGTTAGAACAATATCACATTTCCTGGAAGCGAGCAGTTGTGTTACAAGGAAGATGTACAGAAATCTCATTCAGCTGTTTTTAATATTAGCACAGCGTCTCATGACATTCTGACGACACACATCACTTGTGGCACGAGTGTTTCTGACAGACAGGGCAAGCGTTCACATAAAGACAGATGTTTTCTTGCAACGAGGTGAAGGAAGTACATGTGCAATGTACATCTAATGGCATAGATCTACAAAGCCAGAAAAACAGTACGAGGCCCTCTGGTGGACAAGACAGAAATCTGCAGTTTCATCAGAGGGAGGAATGTCTACCTTTTGACAAACTATGGCACTATAATGATGATAATAATCTGCCATATATTCCATTAGACATTATTTATCAGAACTAGCAGTCTGAAAATGCATGATTGATCAATTCAAAGATCGCGATTTTAATTCAAACACCCACGCGATCTTATTCCTAAATGACGATGCAGCTGCGTCTTTTAAACCTTAGACTGAATCACAGTGAACATTCAGATCCAGAGAGAGCCGTTATCATGTATGAAACAGCTTCACAAACAGTCTTTTCAAACTCTCAGTATCATTATTTCTGTGTGAAAAGTATTCAGATTATCACAGAAGAACTGGGATAAAAGTTTCTGATATAAACACTGATGTCTACGGTAATGATCAACATAGAGCAAATCGCCTTTTAAAAGGTACTTGATACTTTAAATAACGATTGTATTGATTACATTGTTACACCAGTAGGTGGCGACAAGTGACTATTAAAATGTATTTGCCATTGAATCATTCAAGAGATTTGTTCAAAAACATTGAATCCTCTAGTAATGAAAAAAGTTAATCTTTAGGAGCGAGTCATTGAATCATTCACTCAAACATTTTTTTTATAAATAATTAATTATCTTGCGATTTTTAAATCTAATCTAAAAACCTATTATTACAGTCTGGCATTTGACGCTATGTGAGAGTTTGTTTTATTGCCTTTATTGCTCTTATTTTTGTGCCGTTGGTTGTTTGTATCATTGATCATGTACAGCACTTTGTTAAACACTTGCTGCTTTTAAAAAGTGCTTTATAAATAAACTTTGACTTTGACTAATTAAAGGCACAATATGTATTTTTTCTGCTTTAAAAATAGCAAAAATAACTGTAGCTATGTTATATATTTTTATGAGATATGTACTCACATTATCCCGACAGTTTCCACCAACTTTCAAATCCGGAGAAATGTATAGTTTAATTCGAAGACACGGGCCGTTTCTTTATTTCCGTTTTGTCGCCCGTCTATGGCGTCATATAACCTTTGACTCCTCTATTTTCTCTAACTTCCTGTGGAACCCGGCGAAACCGCCAAACACAAAGGGGAACACCGGACTACCGCCAATAAAAGAAAAGAAAACGATGTAGAAAAAAAAAGTAGTAGCTAGTATCATTTTGCAACTGCACCAAACTTGAGGGGGGTTTGGCTGCGCAAGATCTCTCGCTCGCTTACCTCTCTGACATTGTGCGCGGTTAGGAGCTCAACATCTGTCTCGCATGCACGCTCGCTCTAGATTACAGGATATTTTAACTAATTTGCCGTAAAACTAATCGATCACGAGTGGCTCAACAGGTAGATCTATAGATAAACTCATCTTTCTGGCTTTGACCGACCGGGTTGACACTTCAGCGTGAGAAATCGGGGGTGTGGTGTGAGAGCGTGAGTCTCGCGCTGAATGCGTGAGAGTTGGCAGCCCTGTGAGTTATGAACCACGATTACGCTTCGCCTGCACGTTCTTCTGCTGGAGCCAGCTCAAAGCGCAGACGTTAGGGTGACCAACAGTCCTGACATGTCCTGTTTTCACGTTCTGTCCTGGCGGTTTTAATAAAGTGATGAAAACGTCCTGGTTTTCAAAAAAACTGCTGGTCGAGTGTCCTGGTTTTTGGTAATCAAAATATGGTCACCCTAGCAAACGTAAGGGTGAAAAATATGACCCGAGAAGGGTTTGGGACAGGAGAAGAAGCATGAGACGGGTAAATTGTAGGGTTGCATTTAAAAAATGTAGAGAGCTTTGTGACAAGCTAAATATAGGCTACAGAGATTCTAATAAACAGGTAAGCACCCATTCAGCTAACTATATCTATCCGTATATTTTGTGAAATGATGTCATGCGTAAAAACGCAGACGGGCTAGCTCTCATGTAGCTATGTAAATTCATATTTGTTCTATATATAGCTGGAGAAAGAAGCTTCATATGCAGTTCCACTAACGTTATCTCGTTCGATATCATAGTATAAACGTAATTATATTTTTAACGAAAGGTGACCGTGTTTTTTAAACATCTATTAATACTAGCTAGATGGAATATTGATTCAATAGGGGTCTGATAATTAATATCTCTCTGTTCGAAAAGACGTGATTATCAAAATACATAGTTAGAATGAGTGAGGAATGACAGATCGCGCGTGTTCCACTGAACATCGTATCGCTGGTTCGCGCGCGCACTCCTCCCTCCTCTCTCTCTCTCTCTCTCTCTTCTCCTCTCTCTCTCTCTCTCTCTCTCTCTCTCTCTCTCTCTCTCTCTCTCTCTCTCTCTCTCTCTCTCTCTCTCTCTCTCTCTCTCTCTCTCTCCCTCTCTCTCTCTCTCTCTCTCTCTCTCTCTCTCCCTCAGAGCGACAACAACTCCCGTGAGCCCACGCTCTTTCCCGACGCCATCAAAGTACGTCTTTTGTTATTATTTAGATCGAGTGCCCCCTGGTGGCCAAAAATGACATACTGTACGTTTAAACATTTTTAAATAGACTACATTTTGTCAGAATGTTATTTCGTTTGCCTTTGGCTTGCTCAGTTGGGGATATTCAAATTAATTAACCAATCATTAATACCATTGATCAGCTCTACCAAACGTGGATGTTTTTTCCACTAAGAAACAAACATTATGATGTTATTTTGACTGATACTGTGAAGCTGCTTTGATACAATCTATATTGTGAAAAGCGCTATATAAATATACTTGATTTGTTTAGCTGTCTGTTAAGAATCGTGTGAGAATCCCGATCTCGTTGTATCCAGGATCCCTCAGTGAATGCGTGAGAACCTGTAACTGGTCTTAAATGTGAGATGTGTGTCAATGCAAAGGAAAGTTTCATCAGTAACATCTTTAGTGTAACACTTGAGGTTTTCTTGTGAAGGAAACTGAAAAAAAAGAAGTATCAGGGCAATATATCAACATAACGGGCCAAAACCAGTTTCCTCTTTCAAAATGAATATCGCACAATTTCCCACATCCTAATCTGATGTGCTGTGACAGTAAATGCAGAAAACACTGCTAGGAATATATTATATTTTAACATATATTCAAATAGAAAACAGTTATTTTAAATTGTAATAATTTTCACTATTATTAATTATTATCACACTGTATTTTTGATCAAATAAAGAGACTTCTTTCAAAAAACAAACAATATCTTACAAATCCCAAACTTTTGAACAATAGCATATAAAGAAAAAAATAATAAATATATATATAGCTACAAAAAAATAGCAATTAATTAAATGTAATATTATATATATATATATATATATATATATATATATATATATATATATATATATATATATATATATATATATATATATATATATATATATATATATATATATATATATATATATTTTATTATAACTAAAAACAAAGGATACAAATTTGAGGTTACACTTTATTTTAATGTGTTTATTATTATGACACATTATTATAGTGTAATTATATATTTAAGTACTGAGTAATATTAAGCAACTACATGTACTTACTATAGGGTTAGTGTAAGATTAGGATTTGGTTTTTAATTAAATTTAATTAATTAATAATTTACTGTTATTACTATGGTAAGTACATGTAACAAGGACACTAAATTTGACAGGCTAATATGAATCCTTTTTTCTTCATCATCACAGGCAACAGACTGGAACGAGTAAATGCATGCAAGTAATATTTATGCAAGAAATGAGTACGCCTGTCCTCTCTAACTTTATTTACACACACCACGAATGCAGTATGACATTTCACTACAAATACGAGGAAAAGGAAGAGAATCTGACAACGTCGAGATATGCAGAAATCTTCACTGCAAACTACAAGCTTCACAGCAAAGCAGCCACAACTTCTGCCAGCTCACCACAGAGAAACACTTGAGCTAATCTCCCTGCGCCAGTGTGCATGTAGAGCTTCTGTACCTGTAGGATTTGAGCAGGCGCTTTCGCTTCATGCCTCTGGTTACGGCCTGGAAGGGAGCGATGAAGTGACCCGTACAGTCCATCAGTTCGTCTTCTGGAGATGTGCGAGCGCTTCCTCGACTCTGTCTGAGTCGCACAATCTCCTCCCCTTTCACACAGACGTCTTCAAGCGGCCTCCGCTAACCCTAACTCCTCCTCTGATAATCTGATTAGCATCTCAGGACACCGCGTCTCTTACCTCTGGCTTTCCCTCAAAACACTGCATTAACCACTCATGAACAGCCCAAACTGACTGACTCTTTAAAGAGATAGTTCACCCGGAAATTAGGTTACACTTTATTTTAAGGTGTCATTGTTACAGTGTAATTATCCATTTAATACTGAATAATACTAAGCAGCTAACTACATGTACTTAGTATAGGGTTAGGGTTTGGTTGAGGGGTAATAAAGTGTTACAGAAATCCTGTCATCATTTACTCAGGCCACATCCACACGAAGCCAGAGCTTTCCCTATCCGATCTTGTTTTTTTCCTCGTTCTAATTTTTTTTCCGTAAACACAGAGTCGTCTCAAGAAATATATGCGTACACACGAAACCACTGAAACCAACTGAAAACAATGTGGTATACATGCCAGACCAGTGTGTGGCGCTGTAATTCTGCCACAGAGATACACTAAACAAGAAGAAGAAGATTTGGAGCATGCGCATAACCCAGGAGCTCTATACGAACCAAGGGGGTAATCCATCACCCGGTAACTGAAGCCTCTCCGGGTGCCGCCTATTGTAGCTGACTATCACCTGCTGTTAGCATTCCTTTGACTCCCATTCATTTTGGCGTCACTTTGACAGCGAATAACTTTACATCGGAGACGTCTAAAGACTCCATTTGTCCATTATTTATTTCTAAAGAAACACGACAATGTATAAAAGGCTCCATTACTGTGTATCTTACGTTATGGCCGATTTGGAAGCCGTTTTTGTAAATATAGGCTAACGACTGCGTCATAACCCCGCGACTCTCTGGCGCACACAAGATCAATGACCGTATAGACAGAAGTAGAAGCTCCCGGGCAATCGGGGGGATGTGGAGGCATAAAGTCAAGGGAGAAGCCCATAGATAGTCATAAAGTTGCTCCTGCTGTGAGCTCAATGACAGCTAATACTCACGCTCTCCGGCTCTGCAAGATTCGGAAGGGAATGATTCAGATTTCGGCTGGCGCAGCTACTAGGTTGCTCACGTCACATCTCCGTCGTCAAGCTCAGTTTGAGCATGCGCAGTACGCTTGGCTATCAGGAAGTGAGTGCTTCTAAAGGGCTTCAGTTTTCTCCGTTGAAATCTGTGGGGTTGCTCTGTCCATTTCTTTTACTGTCTATGATATGAACCCAACACGACAGCAAGCTGACGACGAAGATTGCTCACAGTAGTAGCATAGGAGCAGAAGATATCGCTTTAGTAAACTGATAGGCTCATTAGCTTCAGCAGCACGAACACAAGCATATGCCGCCATTGTTGTTGATGTTACGTGTGACGTATCGGTGTGTGACTAATGCTGACACGTGGGGCCCTATCTTGCACCCGGCGCAATTGACTTTGTACACTGACGCATGTATCATTCCTATTTTGCACCCGCGCAAAGCGGGCTCTTCCCTCCACAGACGCACGTCGGTAAACTAGGAAATGAACTTGCGCTCGCTGGACGGGTCGGCACAAAAACGAGGCGTGTTTCGGCGCAAACATTCCCTAGTGCTATTTTGCACTTCCAGAAAACAATTCCGCCACTGACCAAAAAAAACCTGGTCTAAAGTCAGTGGCGCGTTGCGCGTTGTTCAGAATGCTATTTTAAGCGCGCATGCTTGGCCATAATGTAGCGAGTGCACAACGCGCACACACTTTGATTCTCTCATCAACACAGATGCAGCAGTTTTTATTTTTGCAAATCATACATTATAACAGGGAAATATATTACCATACGAGGGAAATCATTGTGGTGTCCATGAAGATGTGAAAAAATAGGCATAAATCTAGCTTATACATTTACCCAAAAATTTCAGGCAAATTGTAGTAATGACGGATCAGACCTGTTTGCCCAATAGTGGCAAGACACATATGTATATAAGGACATCTGACAAATTAGTTTGTCCTCAAGAACCAGGGGGAAAAAAATCTGAAGACTGCGAAATCACCTTTACTATAATGTAAGTACATTAAAAACCTTACTCTTTAACTTACCAGTTAAGTTGAGCTTTCTCATATTTTTTTCTATTGATTTGGGTGGGTTTGTCCCATCCCCAATGTCAATTCTCTTTCTTTTACGGCCCTGACGAGAACATCGATCTCCTCGGCTGTGAACCGCTCCTGGCGCGCGCCTGGTAAATCCTCCATAATAATAACAATCCGCCATGCAACATGCGCACCTGCTCTTAAAGGGTATGTTGGATGACGCTCTGATTGGTTTATTTCACGTTACGCCCAAACCACACCTATGAATAATGAAGCTACTTCAGATCAACTTCAGAGCAACAGCGCCCAAGACCCGCCCACAAAGTTACTTGCGCTTTGACACTTGCGTTTCAGATCGTTAAAAAAGGGCCCGTGGTGTGATGACATCATCATTTCACGAAATGTTCGGATTGGCCATACACACGAAAACGCAAGAGTGTCGGTTTCAGATTTATCCACTCTGGGACCCGGTTTTAAAAAAATAGCGGTTTCAGTCTCTCAAAACGCGGGATCCATCTGGATGAAACGCCAATACGATACAAAATTTGTACGTATACAGCTAAACGCGTCTCCGTGTGGACAGGGCCTCAGCCTCGTGTTATTTCAAGTCAAGTCAGCGTAATTTCTACATCATATTATTTGAATGTATTGTCATAATACTTGTCATGTTTTACCGTTTACTGCACTTTGCTGTTCTTCTAGTTATTTTCCTATAGCAACTATTGAAAGTCTTGCACATTCACAGAAAACAACTTACTTCTGTGTTACCAAATAAAGTGGATAGAAATAAAGGGTGTTTCAAAGCCGCTTCACAGTAATAAACAGGAAAATAACTCCAATGATGCAAACTTCATCAAATATGAGGCAAATTCAACTTCTGTAATATTGCAGCTCATTATTCAGCTTTCAATCCCATAAGACTTTGGTTAATCTTCAAAACACCAATTATGATATGTGAAATGAAACCGGAGAGGTTTTTGCCCCTCTAGGATAACCAGGACTTTAAAAATATCATAAAGGAACTGGAAAACAAATCCATATGAATCGAGCAGTTTAATCCAAGTCTTGAGAAAAGGATTGCTTTTTACTAAACATACAGTAATGGCCAAAAGAGATAAACCTAGGAAAATTGATATTTTCACCTTTTTTCAAATATTATTAAAAAAAAGTATGGATTTTGTAAGCATATTGTTACAGAGGAGGCTCCCGTACAGATCCGTCTCTGGAATATTAACCATCCTTACCGAACTCAAATTCCCATCATGCCTCTCACCTGGGACTGATTGCGCAACACACCTACACCTAATTTACACACACACACACATAGGGTTGGGGATCGAGAACTCAGTGTTTATATTTAAATAAAAGCTTAAATTAAATCTGTTCATCATATAAAGCAATCGTATTTCTTCAAAGTTTTGGTGACCTGGACTTTCAATGTAGACACAGAAACAAAAATATGTTAATTTGAAGATTAACCAAAAGCCTTATGGGTTTGGGATGACATTGTTGGGTGAGCGATCGCTTTAAAGCGACCTCATGCTTAAAAACCGAAAACCTCAAACAAAGAGAACATTGTCTCAGGAGAGTCGGTGAAAAGGCCTGTGGGTAATATCCTCTTTCTGATTCACCTTTACACACGACCACGCTCTGTGTAACGTAAGTCTCCTCTGCGGTGGAGTGGCGGGTTTGCTGCAAGACCTTAAAGTTCCCTATCAAATGAAAATTAACCCATGATTTAGGTGTTAACCCACATCTAGGTGTATATGACATCTTCTCATCTTCATGACATCACAAGTTTCGTGTGTTGTGCATTATGGGCAAGTAGATATGGCCGTTTGGCTGGAAGCCAGAATTTTACTTATGATACATATAAATATTTTTCTTACACAAACTCATAGTTTTGCTTCAGAAGGCCTTTATTAACCCACAGGAGTTCGTTTATGATGGATAGATGCACGTTTGTGAGCTTCAAACTGTTGGTTTTAATCCACTCCCATTATAAAACTTGGAAGAGCCAGGACATTTTTTTATTTTGTCTGAAGAAGAAACTCATATACACCTAGGATGGCTTGAGGGAGAGTAAATCATGGGCTAATTTTCATTTGAAAGTGAACTAATCCTTTAAGAAGTGTGTTGGGGGAGGAAGTGCACGGGTGTAACTCATCCTGACGGCCTCTTGTGTGGATGTGAAACTGAACCGTGTTGGGGCTAGAGAAGAAGAAGTTAAAGCTCTTTGTGTTTATTCTTTCTAAACCTATCAAGTCATCAGCAGGTTGAGCGGCTGCATTAACCCGTTTAATCCCACCGGTCACAATTGTGACCGCAACTTTTTTCTTATTTCTAGAAGCTCTAAAAATGTTGTTATTGGCTTTGGGCAAGAAATTCAACTTTTAAATGAAAAAATAGATTGTCTTCATTAAAATCCATTAATGCCATGTGACTAGTGTGAAAGATCACATGACCAGATCAGTTTACTTCTTGCTTGCACATCTGGAAGAAGATGTCTTCCTCAGACTACTAAAACAAGTACTATGTAAAACATCTTAATTAACAGATAGAACTATAATCTTTTGTACATATATTCTTTAAAGGGTCTACTACTGATATATTTTGAGAATTATACTCCTGCATATATATTTTGTTCGTAAGACGTGTAAATTTGTTTACGGTCACAATTGTGACCGGTAGTATAACACAGTATTTCAATTGAAAATACAGGTTTTGGCTGTAAATCCTACACTGAACGTATGCCACACCTGTGAGGTGGATGGATTATCTCTGAAAAGGAGAAGTGCTCACTAACACTTGTTTAGACAGATTTGTGAACAATATTTTTGAGAAATAGGCATTTTGTGTACATAGAAAAAGTCTTAGATCTTTCAGTTCAGCTCATGAAAAATGGGGGCAAAAACAAAAGTGTTGCGTTTATAATTTTCTTCAGTGTAGTTATCAGTATCTCAGAAACTATCAATGTGTTAGACCTTCTAGCGATATGTGACAACCCCCCAACCCCCCCATCCCCCACCCAAATTGAAAGTGACAGTGATAGTGAGGGCTCAGATAGTGAGTACCAGAGTGAAATGGCCCATTTGCCAGGCATTGAATGGCGATGCAGAAGTGAAATATTTGGAGGATTAGGCAGATGTTCATGACAACCAATTGGTGTGCCCCACACATGACCCCAAACAACCCAACAACCCTTTCTTCAACGTACGGCCCATCTTCAGTGCACTGAATGAACATGCATCTCCCTAAAACTGGCATAGGACAGGGCCCAAGTGTAGTCATGGTCTAGCCCATAGGGGTCTAGCCGAACAAGCAGAAGTTCCTCCAGGGTGTAACTTTGTACATGACAACCTTTTCACCTCATAAGCCTCCTTCATGAAATGAAAAAACGAGGTATTGGATGTCTTGGAATGTATTGTGTAAATAGGTCTAATTAAAGAAATTGTATGAATTCTGACTATGTTGTTTCCCACCGGTCACTATTGTGACCGAGTATAAAACCTATTTTTTCACTAACTTAACCAACATAAAATCAAAAAGGGCATACAATTTGAGTGTTAGGGAGGTCTAAGGAGTAAAATGCATGTACTCAAATTGCAAGAAAAAATTTGGGATTAAACGGGTTAACTGCCCATCATCTGTGTGAACTGAGCAACTCGTTCAATCAGAACAACCGAGACGAGTGTGGCCTGAGAAAACACGCTGATGGGGCAAATTCTCACACTCTTAAGCTGCTTTGCTCCTCACATAACAGAGCAATCAGATTACGGCTGACATTTAGCACAAGTTTAGCACAAACAGGTACGATTCATTAAATTCCTCCAGGCCTCAATTGAACAAACATTTAGTCTGCTCTTTATTTGATTTTGTGGAAAAAATTTAACTAATTTGCCACTTACTTGTTGCAAAACATGATGTTAAAGTAGGACGTTACTAGTCCTGTCACTAAGAAAACTAACAGAAGATTTTAGGCATCATCTGTTGCTTTAGTGGTTGCCAACCCGTTTATCGTGATCCACTGGTAGATCTTTATCACTGTCCCGGTAGCTCCCGAAAATACAGAAAAATAAGTACAAAAAACATATTATCAAGGTTTAAATTGCGACCAAAATCAGCAGCTGTTTTTTTACAGCGGTACCCAAAGAAACACTTCTTTTCCATAAGCGCCACCGGCTGACAGAGAGTGAATTTGCATTTCCGCTCATTTCAAAAATAAATAAAAAAGTTAACGTTTTATTAGCACAAATGCTCGCCTTGCTCTGTTCTGTGATGCGCGTTCGTGACTCTCCTGTTCGAACTCGTTCATCAAACTGAACGAATCTTTTTTCAAGTCATTTAGTTCATTTAGTTCGTTGAATGAACGAAATGACTCGAAAAAAGACTCGTTCAAAATGCACGAATCCTTTTTCGAGTAATTTCGTTCGTTGAATGAATAAAATGACTCGAAAAAAGATTTTTGAGTCATGGTGAGTAAATTATCAGCAAAAGTTTTTTTTAAAAGTGAACTAATCCTTTAAGATATCTTCAATACTTCTTGAGTTACAGGCATGAAAAACGTGGCCCAAGAAGTGCAACAAAGTTGGCCAAGTAAACATATTTAACTAACAGACCTACCAATCTCTGTGTACAATTAATTTAATAATGCTGCCATCTTTCTAAAGTCATTTTTACCCCCCTGTAATTTGACTCCAAATCTCAGGTAAACATTTTCATTTTTATCCCCCTCTACAAAATATATTCTGTGACATTTAATATTTTGCCTTTCATCACTATTTATGTTTGTCTGTCTACAGAATTTTTTTTTAACAAAATAAAAAAATTTAAACCGGGGAAGTTTCTGAAATTTGGCCAATTTGACATGGAATGACCCAGCTTCCATTTTTAGAAATGTCATCAAGGAAAACATGACAATTACACTCTGGATAGCTCCGGTGACATTACAGGGTTTCTGCAGGTATCTTCAAATTAAATTTAATGCCTTTTTAATGCCTTTTTAATGCCATTTTGAATTTTTTTAATGCCATACACGACCCATGACTCACCACGGATATATATAATATATATTTCCTGGAACACATAGGTGTAATTTGCCTTGGGAAATGGGAAATCGCCTTAACCATTGAAAGTATAATGAAACTGATTTTTTCCCCCATTAATATATATGATTGACCTGAAGAATGAAAGTTGTATTATATACTTAATATCATGCTCATAGCCATGATAAATAGCTCTATATCTCAGACGGGCTGCAGTGTTGATTTAGCGTGAAACAATTGTATTTTTTCAACAACAACAAAAAAAATATCACAATATTTTGAATTAGGGATGGACCGATACCACTTTTTGCAGAACGAGATACCGATACCGTAACTGATCCCTGAATTTTCACTGCATTTGTAATTTTTAAATGTATTAGTAATAATCATATTAGTTGGCTTAATTTGTTCATCAAATATATATTTCTTTCAATTATTTGAATGCTTAATTAAGCCTGCTAAAATGCATTGTATGGGCTTCTGTTACTGTACATTCTATTGCTCTATCATATTTTATCTTTCATTGAATAGCACAGCACATATTTAGACTAGCAGCTCCAGAAGGCTCAGTGCTGAGGATTGGGTCAGTGGTACAAATGTTTAGACACCAGTGAAATATAAATTATTTAATCCAATTTTGATACTACAACAAAAACTGCCAGCCTAATTAGTGTGAATTTAAAACATTATTAAAAGGTAAGCAGTCAGCAACAAAATAAGAATGAATAATCAACTTACAAATAAATACAATAGAACAAAGAAAGGCTACGAATGAAATGCAGTGTTTTTAGAGTTTTTAGGGTAGATCTACAGGTACAGAAATTTGAATAAAGTAATCAAATGTGGAAAAATATTGCATAATGCATATTCATTACTGGATAAATTAAATATAGATGGATCTTTTGAAAGTTGAAAATGACTATTTAGTCAAGAGCAGTGAGTAATTTATTTGACCATTCATTGTTTGATTGACATTAAAACAGCAGTTTATTGAAGTGCTGCCCCTTTAAGACCGAACGCACGGACCCCATTTGAACATGGCTACGTTCACTTGATATACCTGACTTTGTTTACTAGGATACTCGCAAATATGGGCGTTTTTACATAATTTAGTGTGAATTCCTCCGTACAAGCGCAAGACGTAAAAGACAATTCAATTCAGTATTCGCGCGCTGAGACGCTGATTTGCGGGGTGCGCGCTTTGGATGTTTGCATTCATGGAACTTATTGACTGCAAACATCCAGTAATAATGTAGGGAGTTATACATAAATCAGGTAACAGGTCATGTTTTACTTTACTTGATTTAGTTGTCATCCAAATAACACGTGCTGAGTGAACGATTTAGCAATAACACGTGCTGAGTGGACGATTTAGCAATCACATTCAACAGACCTGCGCTCTCTCTCTCGTCAGTTAACGTTAATAATAAGCTACATGCCTTGTTTTATTTTCTTTGCCATTGACATCCGACTAAACTACAAACCTTTCATGATGTCTGTTTAAAGAGATGTGCTCGACCAGCTCGCGCGTCTGTGCCGCTGCGCGCTCAATCCACTGCGCGGTTTTCTCTGATGATCAGCTCGCGCACCACAATGTTACTATACGCTAAAAAATAGGTTTATCACACACTAACATACATATTTTGCGACATATGAAGGCTATATTCAAATAAATTGATATAAAATTCTCTTCAAAACTATGAACATTTTTAATGCCTGTAGGAATCAAATTTAATGCTTTTTAATGCCATTTAAGGCCTTAATTTTCACAAAATCCATTTAATGACTTTTAATGCTTTTTAATGCCCCGCGGAAACCCTGCATTATCACGGTTGCTTTCTCAGGTTCTCAACGCATATTTGAGCACTACACATGCGTAGTGATTGGAATCACTTTTGATTAGAATACAGCATCTAAAAAACCAAAGAATATTAAGCATAAATCTCACCAGGTTTTTCCTCTGATCGAGTGTCTCTCACCTGATACGGCTCTATGAGGCTCTTTAAGGTGAATGTGATTAAGTGATATATAAACACATTAGCAGTCTGAACTCTGCCTCTTCATTCAATCACTTTAGGAATAAACAAATGCATGAGAGGAAATCTTTACACACTAACACTATACCAAACAGCCATAGAAGGTAAAGTAACGCGACATAAACACAAAACGCTAAAACTCTGCACCGCTAAAGCCTAAATAAAACAAGATAAACAGGTTAAAAGCGGCAAACGTTACCATCGTCTCCGGGCTTTAATGTCGATGGGTTTGTTGGTGGCGAACGGCGAGCCGCTGGAGGACATGCAGAGCGAGTGGAGGTCGGTGCGAGCGGGTAAACTCATCTTCAACATCAGCTCATCTCTTTCCACGTCCTCTCTTTATGAACACAGCGCCGGGCAATGTGACACTGAGCATTCATAGTCATATTCAGACACCTCGCTGAACCTCTAGCCGAACATTCAACCCGGCGTCCAGAGCCAGTTCACCACTGGAGCTGCCAACATCTGATCAAACTATCAGGCTTGATGTTTATTGACTGGTTCTTGGAAACCGCACACATACCTGTTACTGTGGCACTGTTGCGTAGTGACAGACCCATATATGGACCAGGACTGTGTGAACTGGATCATATTTGGTCATTTTGAGATTATCTGTAGATTGGCCATTTTAAGGCGAATTAATCTGCCAGCAGGAGATGTGCAAAAAAACATTAAAAACTAAATTGTAAAGGTGTAACGATACCTTCACTGACTAGATATATTTAAAATAATATAGGCCACTTTTTACTGGTAACATCAGACATTTGGCATTATACGGATCTGTATAGTAGAAAGATAAATAAAAAGAAAAATTGATTCTACCTGACTAGAGAAACTAGAAAACACCCATAATGCACTGGGTTTGTTGCTGTCCAAGGCCACTCCTACCAGTCTGCTATGGATAAACTTACTAGAGACAAATGGAAAATTTTCTGATTATTATTATCAATATCGTACATTTTTCAGGATCCTTTGATGAATTTTTTTTTAACAAAGCAGCCTCGATTTGAAATATATATTTTTTTACCATTATAAATGTCTTTACTGTCACTTTTTTATGTATACTCACTAAATAAAAGTTACTTTCTTAAAGAAATATATACTATACTATATACCAGTGGTTCTCAAAGTCTACATTCAAAGGTCCAGATCAGAATTTTTATCAATGTCAAAGATCCGGAACTATTGGTTGTTCCGAAACTTATTTTTAATAAACATGTATAACAAATCAACACTCATTTTGGGAAATTTAAAAAAAAAATCCACTCTTCACAACTCCAACTGCCTCGTTACAAATCAAACAGAATGTCTTTGTGCTGGATTGGGTCAAAATGAACGCATACATCTCTGTCCAATCCTCTTTGAAAACTCGATTTTCTTCATCAACTTTTCTTTTCCTGGACAATGACATCCTCCACACCCATTCAAACGGTGTGAGACGGTGAAGTGTCGCGTCGCGCCCGGTTAAGTCAAAAGTCATACGCTCACTGGATGTCATGGCAACTAAATTATGGAGGAAAACTTTAAAGTAACACCAAGTAACTTTTCCTCTTCGGTCGCCCTACTGGTTGGAAACGAAATTGTCCATTGTCGCTGTTGCTGTCGTAAATAATTGAGCCTACCGTCGCACGCACGCTCGCTGTTTACCCAGCACCGGCTTTAGAATGAACGATGTCCACAGACAAGGTAGAGTATGTTACATGATTTCATGAAAGGATGATGTATTGCGACATCAGAAACGAAGAAAAACGAAATAATGACTATTGTAGCGCTTGACGTAAAGCAGTCGAATTTTGTAGTTCTTTTTTGTGCACGGGTTCCTGCCCGAAACCCGAAGTTACATAGTGCCAGTAAAAGCGACACAGACCCCGTCAGGCAATGGTAGACGAGTCATTTAACTTATTTTAAGTCGATGTACCATCACAAGGGTCTTGGAAATATATTATGAAGGTTGAAAAACTACTTAGTGTTACTTTAAATATCTCGCCTTCGCTTTAATTTCAGACCATCTAAATCAAAGTAGGAAATCCACACCTTAAACACAATTAGTGCTCTTGAAAAACGAAATGGAGGCAGGTCCGGATCCTGACTTTGAAAAGTGCTGCTATATACTATAAAGCTATACTATACAGAGAGAGAGAGAGAGAGAGAGAGAGAGAGAGAGAGAGAGAGAGAGAGAGAGAGAGAGAGAGAGAGAGAGAGAGAGAGAGAGAGAGAGAGAGAGAGAGAGAGAGAGAGCTAATATTAAAGGCACACTATGCAGGAATTCCGTTTTTGTCAAACAGTGCCCCCTAGAGTCGCTGTGGAGTACTTGTATTTAACGTTACTGTCGTAAATACCACTCACAGCCTGAATATATTAAGGTACAAATCTTGCATAGTGTGCCTTTAAATAAGAGATCTAGCGCTAAAATGTGTTTTTGAACTCAAGCTGAGCGCTCGTGTCCGCTGCTATCAGTGTCATGGACACATAGTGTCTCTTGTGGCGCGCGCAGTCTCAACTCGTACGCGCTCTTCAATCTATCGCCATTGTGGAGACTCTCTATTCATTCCGGTGAAATCACAAAATAAAATGCGCACAAACACGTCCCTGCTTGATATAGACTGTAACCACTGATGAACATATTCAGCTTTGATGAGAGAAAAAAAAAACACCATTCAACACGAAAAAAGTCATCTAACCATTCCAATAACTCCGAAGCTGTTCAATTAAGCTAGAAAAAACTGCATAGTTCCCCTTTAAATACTATGTTTATTGGTCAGTCTGCTTTCTAGATACTAGCCTATGAATATACGCTTACGAGACATTGTTCCTATCTCTACTGTACGCAGCCTGTGTAAAGCTGCCCTCTTCCACCTGTAGTCACTACACACGTTTAGCACACGCTGAAGGAGCCGTGAGTGTGAGTGGACAGGTGAATTCATTGAGTTGATTTATGAGTGTGTGTTCAGCGCTGGAGAAAACAGCAGAGCAGCAGATGTTTGTGGGAATCAGAAAGCCTCTTCCTCTGACTATTCATCTCTCTACAAAACAGAAAACTATGAGTAATTCAGGGAAGAAGATCCGGCTTCATTGATCCCATCTGCTCTAAAAGGATTCTGAGGTTGAAACTGATGATTCATTTAGCGGCGTGCTGCTATTGGGTCGTCCCTGGTCAGGTAACCGGGCAGAAAATATGACCACTGAATATACAGCCACATTAAATATGAATTCAGGATTAAAATTGTATTATATTTATGGGGATTTAAACAGGGTTTCTGCAGGTTTCACAAAGTCAAATTAAAGACTTTTTAAGACCTTTTTAAGAACATTATGAATAAATTTAAGACTTATATCATGAGATAAAAAAATGAAAGCTCAAAGCTGATTGGCTGTTGCATGTTGATCTATTTTGTAGTCGTAATACAGCGAATTATATATGGACTAGCCAAATAAGGAACTACAACACCACGGAATAATAATAAAAAAACACTCCAAGCGCTGCAGGAGCATTTCAATGAGATTTACATGGACGTAGGAAAATTAAGATCTGTTTAAAATGATTTAACACAATACTTCAGCAAATTTAAGACTTTTTACGGCCTTAAATTGTGATTTTGAAATTTTAGACTTTTTAAGACCCCGCGGAAACCCTGTTTAAAGCATTCTATGAAGGGAAGGCAAACCATTATCTGATGCAAACTGATGAAAAATATTTTTAGTGCACTTAAACAATATTATGAAAAATGTAAAATATTATTAATAATAACAATAACAATAGCTGTTGCAACTGTATGCGTTATATAAATGCATATGCCAAAATAATACATTGTTGTATACAACGTGATTATTATTAAACATGAATCAAATTAAGTTGAACAAATAAAATATGGAGTAAAATTTAAATAATAAATATTTGGTCTAAATGCATGTTTTAGATAAAAGCATCTGCTAAATTAATAGATGTAAAAAAATAACTATTAATAAAAAGATAAATTAAATTTAACACAATTTAAATAAAAATAAAATAAATTGTTATATTTATAAGTGTTATAAATGAGTGTTATATACAATAAGTGTTAAACTTCACCCCACTCCTTTTCAAGCAGCGATGAATTTTTATTTGTTTGATCATCAGTGTTCTTTCGATTATTGTCTTATGTTGTACATATTGTACACTTTTTCATTGTATGCTTGAAATAAATAATAAAAAAAATATTTCATTTAACAAAAAATCTACTAAAATAAAAATAACATGTGTGCCTCCTCCCAGTCTTGCATTGAGCTCTGAGCTGGTCCTGAGCAGTGTGTGTCTGCACACACACACACACACACACACACACACACACACACACACACACACACACACACACACACACACACACACACACACACACACACACACACACAAAGAGCTCAGCATTATGTAGATCAGGTGGTGTGGCAATACATCAGTGAGTAAACAGCTTCTCTAAACTCTGCATTTTTCATCAGCACTGTAACCATAGTCCCGAGGGCCAGACCTTCTACAGGTGCAGTGCTGTTAATGTGAACACGCTAACTAAACAGTTGTGCATGCTAATGGATGAACATCATGGTGTGATTGGCCCGCCCTGCTGGCTAGCTGAACCAATCACAGCCCAGGACTGAAGCTATATGCCACACAATGAGAAGTTCTCCTGTGATTAGATGCAAAACATTCAAATGAAGTGTTTAATCCTGCAGAGTGAACACGGTTTAGTGTTAGTAAAGCACGCAGTTTGTGTTCCCTGTAAACTCCACTAGAGGGCGACACTCTCATATCTGATCTCCACCAAACAAATCTATTTAGTGATGTTTGCCAAACTCTGAACATAAGCAAGATTGATAATTGCACTAGTATTAGATCAGTCAGGTCACACAGGCTCGGGAATCGGTCAAGATGACCGGCTAGTTTGACAAGGATTAGTGTTGGGCTTTAAAGAGATGAGCTTTGTGATTATTACAGAAGGATTTTAATGCACTGTGTGCTTTAGTGTGCTAGACTTTCAGCACGCTAAAACCTTTTAGTGATGTTGCATCTGCAAAATCCCCTTTAAAGCATATCTAAGTTAACAGGGAATGTTCCGGCAAGGCTCTCTCAAAGTTATGAAGAGAGTTTTTTTCCTGTAAAATGAATAGATATGTCAGACATGTTAGATAGGTTATGTTAGACATCAATAGATAACTAATAGATTAATAGAATGTTTGCTCAAAATTATCTGGTCTTTAATTATGTTCTCAAAGCATTATCTCATTATAAATATATGTTTTTCATGAAAAAAAAAATCTGAAATGTTTTAGTTTAACGTTTTTTTAATGTTACTTCTTGTTTCGGAATGTTCAGAGAACATTCAAAAGTAACTGTGTTTGAGTTATGATGAAATGAAATGTTCCGTTTAAAGGTGCTCTATAAGCAATGTCACAAAAATCGATGTCACAAAACATGTTTTGTCACATACAGCAAACATCTCCTCACTATCCGCTAGCTGCCTGCCCAAGCTAGCCTCCGTTTTGTTTGACAATACTTTCAAGGAGAATTCGGGTATTTAGCACTTTGAGTCTATGTTCTAGTGTGTTGTGGATGAACTAGAGTGGTGGACACAGAAATGTTGACGATGGGTCCTGTCTCGATTTTTTGACTCTTTTAGAATCGCCTCTGAGCGCTTCAGAGTGGCTGTCTATGGGCATGCACAAACATGTGTTTAAAACAACCCTTAACGTTCGTTTTCAAAACTGTGACACTCACCGAGTGGTTAGTGGTGTTCGTTGATGATTAATAACAAATATATCGGCGCAATGTATGCTTTCAATCCGTGTTCTTTGCTAAAGTGGAACTATATTTTCAGATACCTCACAACCACGTATAAACTTCCGCTGGATATTTGAGTCTGTCGCGTTAGCACACTCCCGACCACTTGATGGCGACAACCACTTTGCTCTGCTCACGCTAGCCTACTGAGAGACGGAGAACCGAGCGAAAAGACTACAACCAAATGTAAACAGACCCTTTCGGTTTCCGGTAGCGCAGTAATATCAACGAGCAATGAGTCCTCCAACAAAAATCAATGCGATTTAACAAATTGCCAAATAAAACTCTGAAGCGCAGAGTCAAAAAGTCGAGACAGGACCCATTGTCAACATTTCTGTGTCCACCACTCTAGTTCATCCAAAACACACAAGAAAATAGACTCAAAGTGCTAAATACCGGAATTATCCTTTAAACGTCAACAAGAAGTGACGTCACCCGACATCGCTTAGAGCACACCTTTAACATTCGAATAACCATGAAAACATTTTTTTTTAACTTCTACTTTCAGAGAACATTAAGAAATATATTTTTTTTATAACTTCGGAAATGTGAACATTAGCAAAACGTTCTTATAAACATACTTTTGTTAGCTGGGATGTAGTTATGCGCATCCCTTGCTTTTGTCATCTCTTTTCTACCCAATTATGTGATTTTAAAGAGTGCAATGCTAATCATTAAGTGAGATATGTTTGACAACTTAAAGATGCAGTGTGTGATTTTAGCGACATCTAGTGGTGAGGTTGCGAATCGCACCCGACAGAAGTTACGGTGGCCGACAGGAAGTGATGTCGTCGTCTGAGACAGCAGAGAGTAGCCAGTTAATCAATGAGGTTTCTTTACAAAGATAAATTAAGGTTTACTTTATTCACTAAAACGATATGTTATTGTGAATATTATTGTTACTTATTCATCATCGTGTGAGTGTTTTATTCGCTGACTTTAGCAGCTTCTTTGCACGAAGAACAACACAGTGACGAAATGCGCTTGTCCGCTCAGGGCCAACGTAGAAACATGTCAATGTAAGGGGACACGCGGTGTGTGTGTAGATAGAAATGGCTCATTCTAAGCTACAGTAATAAAAACATAACGCGTCATTAAGGTCTTTATACACCACTGAAAACATAGTTATGTATATGATATTGCATTTCTGTCAACAGATCCTCCTAAATATTACACAACGCACCTTTAACTTTTACAGAAACGATATGCCAGCAAATTGAACGTATACCGATTTTTACTTGTAGTCCACGTGATTCAAATGAAATTAAACGCTTGGACGAGGCAACAAAAATAATACAGATCTTGTTTCAGAAAAGATCATTAATGGGATGAGTGAGCTGGAACTGGCCTCTGAGACACAGATGCGGATCTAGACACGACAGAATATAAGCAGGGAAAACAGACGAGGGCTGGAGGAGCAGGACTCAATTGGATTGGTGTAATTCAGTGGAAACTCAAGACACACAATCACATCTCCTGCCACCTCTTATTTAGCCCAGGCTTTACCCAGATCCACTGCTCCACCTGTGGCCCGATGCCTGTGTCTTACCTCCAGATGACTGGAGCTTACAAAATATAATCACGTGAGCAATATGAAATGAAAACAAACATGGACTACATTTTAGGCTGTTGTGTCCACCTGGTATTTACATCTGAATGAGGTTTGTGATGGACATTTTGGATGAAAGACGGATTTTTTCTGATTTTTACACTCGTTTTTCATGAATTTGAACTGAGGCAACAAACAGGATGCAGAATTGCAATTTGCATAAGTAGAATTAAAATAAATTGATGTTCAAAGGAATTCACGTGACTGTCATTTTTCAACTAGAAAAATGTTATTTGTCATGACAAACTTTGAATGTTTGCTGACATTGGCATTAAAAGTTAATCGACGTGTGACAACACCGGTAATACCGGTATCACCGGCGGGGGCTTTTAAATCGCTAATATAAAGGCAAATGTAAAATGCGCGCGTTTGCACTGGCATGCATAATGGTGGCCGTGCAGAGCAGCTGTTTGCTTATTGTGCGCTGAATTAGCACTAATTTGAAAACGAAACTACATTTTTTTACATCGTATATAAAAAGCTGGTGCGGCAGTGTGCACTTCACTTTCACTTTAAAATTAGCATCAATTCATCCTTCGCAGGGAGTTTGATTGACATGCGATCTGACCAATCAAAATCCACCATTTTTGTCCTACAAAGCAGTCAGAATAGTTAGTATATTAACGTCAGTGGATTTGAACTTGGCTTTAACTGAGGCAATCTCTCACGACACATTAAAAAGCCACATAACGGTAGGCCTATTTATTGTTTAATTTCTTCAACTGACCAAATTTCAAAGTTGAGACTTTGTTTCATATTAAATATTACCTGCTCAGTCCTGTCTGTCAGTGCGTTTTCACTGCTTGAGAACATGGGTTGAATCCGAAATCGCCCCCTAAACCCTCCTTCACTAAATTAGGCCTATTCCCTACGCTAGTCCACTAATAATGTGACACATAATTTGTGTGTGTTAGCCTATAGTTTGGTAAAGCCCGAAAGAGAACTCGATACTGACGCGCGTCTTTTCTGTGGGTTGTGTGTGTGTGTTGTGTGTGTGGTGTGTGTGTGTGTGGTGTGTGTGTGTGTGTGTGTGTGTGTGTGTGTGTGTGTGTGTGTGTGTGTGTGTGTAATAGGCAGGACGTTTTTTTTTTTTTTAAATGGTGCCGCGGTGGGCAAGTGATGAAACCGGTGTTACGACTGAACACCGTGTAACACCGACTATCGTAGCAAGCCAGATAGATAGATAGATAGATAGAGAGACAGACAGATAGATAGAGATAGATAGATACTATAGATAGACAGAACGAGATAGATAGATAGATAGATAGATAGATAGATAGATAGATAGATAGATAGATAGATAGATAGATAGACAGACAGACAGATAGATAGATAGACAGACAGACAGATAGAGATAGATAGATACTATAGATAGAACGAGATAGATAGATAGATAGATAGATAGATAGATAGACAGATAGATAGATAGATAGATAGATAGATAGATAGATAGATAGACAGACAGACAGACAGACAGACAGACAGACAGACAGACAGACAGACAGACAGACAGATAGATAGATAGATAGATAGATAGATAGATAGATAGATAGATAGATAGATAGATAGATAGATAGACAGACAGACAGATAGATAGATAGATAGATAGATAGATAGATAGAGATAGATAGATAGATAGACAGACAGATAGATAGATAGATAGATAGATAGATAGATAGACAGATAGATAGAGATAGATAGACAGATAGATAGACAGATAGATAGATAGATAGATAGACAGATAGATAGAGATAGATAGATAGACAGACAGATAGATAGACAGATAGATAGAGATAGATAGATAGATACTATAGATAGAACGAGATAGATAGATAGATAGATAGATAGATAGATAGATAGATAGATAGACAGACAGATAGATAGATAGATAGATAGATAGACAGATAGATAGATAGATACTATAGATAGAACGAGATAGATAGATAGATAGATAGATAGATAGATAGATAGATAGATAGATAGATAGATAGATAGATAGATAGATAGATAGATAGATAGAGCGAGATAGAGTGATAAAAGACTGTCGTCTGCTAGAACGAGTCCGGTGAACACTTAAACATGTTGATGTTGAAACGGAGATTTATGAGCGGCTGCAGAACAACACACACGTAAGTGATGACTCTCTTGTGTTCTTCTGCACACACACACACAGGCTGTGTTTTATGAAACCCCGCCGATGCTCAAGCCTTAAGCTCGAAACAGAAGACACACAACTAAAGTAAATCCAGATGTATCAACAGAAGCAAAGTCTTTGGGAATTGGCCATATTGAGAGATCAGCATGTCCAGTGGAAGCAGGGAAAGCCTCGGGACTGTTGACCCGGGATGGTTTGGGAAGCGCCGCTGGAATGTTTTGCTTAGATCAAGTTAACTAGCCTGAGTATCAGCTCAGATCCTATCTAACCCTTGCAGACTGTTCTGTTCTGTGATGCGCGTTCGTGACTCTCCTCATCAAAATGAAAAAAAAAAATTCGAGTCATTTCATTCATTCAACGAACAAAATGAACGAAATGACTCGGAAAAAAGATTCTTTCATTTTGATGAATGAGTTCGAACAGGAGAGTCACGAATGCGCATCACAGAACAGAGCAAGGCGAGCATTTGTGCTTATAAAACAAACTTTTTTATTTATTTTTGAAATGAGCGATGGTTTGGCTAGATAAGACCCTTATTCATCGTCTGGTGTCGTTTAAAGCCCTTTGAAGCTGCACTGAAACTGTCATTTGGACCTTGAACCGTTTGGGTCCCATTGAAGTCCATTATATGGAGAAAAATCCTGGAATGTTTTCATCAAAAACCTTAATTTCTTTTCGACTGAAGAAAGAAAGACATGGACATCTTGGATGACATGGGGGTGAGTAAATTATTAGCAAAAGTTTTTTTTTAAAGTGAACTAATCCTTTAAAGCTGCAGTCCGTAACATTTTTAAGTTAAAAATAATCCAAATTATTAAAAAAAAACATCTTCAGCCAGTGTTCAAAACTATCTGCTTGCCATAGCTAGATTCAAAACGGTTAGCTTGTAATAATGATTTTAATTCCAGTGGTACTGGTGGGTTTTCGCGGGAAATTCGAGCATGTCTTTGCGTCATTACGTCACATCCGTACACATAAAGAAGGAGTTTCAGCTAGCCGGCTATACTGCGCGTGAGGAGATGTAGAGATGGGCTTTTCTCGCAGCACTTTACATGATTAAACTCATGGCGGATCCAGAAAGACCCAAACAACAATCATCAGTGTCAACTGGAGATTAACCAGTTATAAAACCCAAAAGACTTCGGATTTAAGGTGGAAAGAGAAAGAAACCGTCTCATGCGAACACAAGGATACACATCGGTGGGGCTTTTGAAAGGTGCGTGAACTCCCGAAGGTGTTCGAAACGGAAGAAGAGACGGCTTTATTCTGCTGAACAAGTAAGACATTTCAATAGTTCAATCGTGTAACAGTACGTTTTCTTAATTCACACAGTTATGCAGTTTCCTTTGTTGTGCCTTTCTCGTTTAGCTATGGAGAATATGATTTCTGAACTACACAGGTAATCATAAAACACATTAAATAACGTTAGTCACGCAATGCTGATGTTGTTAACATGAACAATTTGAGAACAGATTTAAGTAAGCTATGATTTGCACGGTTGCTGTAAATCGCGCTGATTAAATCTAACGATCGCTTGTCATGTCGAATGCTTTTCCCCCCTTAGTAGATCAGAACAAAAATGGATGTTAAGTTACTTGTTCAGAAGACATTTTCCGGTGAAAATTCTTATGTTGGTCAAGCTTTCAAAAAGTGAATCTGTGATTCTGAATGACAGTATCCACACAGTGCGGTGATTGACAGCAGCACTCGCCTCAAAACACTGTGTTCATCCCCGCTGTTTCATGCCGATTTACAACCCACGTAAAGATGATAATTCTGCGAATCACTGCAGTAATAGATTTCAAACAGAGATGGCGACAAAAAGGGAAAATGCTACGGACTGCAGCTTTAATAAACCAGTCTGCCTTTCATTTCCAACAGCCATCAGGATATTTTCTTGGCTGTCTTGTTGTGTTGGAGGCGGAAGCTTATAACTGTTTTAAAATAATAGTTAGTATAAACTACTGAATGCTACTGTATATACAAGTGTAATAAACTAAACACCTTTAAAGTTTAATGCCAAACAAGTGTAAATGTGAAACGCTGATTCCTGCAGTGCACGTGGAGTCACATGTGTTTAGGATAGGGGTGTAACAATATATTGCAATACAAAAGTGCAACAAGAGTGACAATATGTATTGTGTATAGTTCACCCGGAAAAAAATTCTGTGAGGAAAAAATTCAAGTTTTCAGTTCATATTTTGATAACTTTTTACCAAATTTCTTGAAGTATCGCAATAATAACGTATCGTGAGTTCAGTATCGTGACATGAGGGTCTCGTTACACCCCTAGTTTAGGATCTCTAAAGCTCTTTGCTTTATCAGATTCTCAGTCGAGCCAGGAACATCTTGAGGAATGTGACTATGAATGCTGAATTTTTTTTTTTAAATATCTGAGCTATAATTAGCAACAGAGTTCTGACGTCACATCTGAAGAGTTTTAACCTTGTAAAGCCTGACGTATGAAATTATAGACTTTTTTAAATGGAACATTTTATTAAACCTTTAGGCAATTCTTTTAAAATCTAAAGAAAAAAGTGCACATTGTTTGGTTGAGTATTATATTTGATACATTAATGAGCTCATATTCGAGGAGGAAAAAACAGTTCAATTTTATTCAGAGTCTCAAACTGAGCAAAAATATGATATTTATATGGCCCAAAAGCAAGATGAAGTAATGATAGCTTTCAATGTAAATCAATATAATGCCTGTTTGACATCACTCTATATCTGCTAATAATGTCTTAGTAAGATGATTTTTAAATTCTTAGTTTTACGATCAAAGTTCTGTTGTTGAACTGAGAGATGAACAAATAAATCTTCCTCAAAAGCATGATGATCATAATGATCATAGTAATATTAGTATTAGTAATAAAGTTATTCTTATGTTTACTTGATAAGAATCAGTGCAGATTTGCAGAAGGTGAACATTTGTACAATTCCACTAAAAGGCTTTTTACTTGATAAAAAGTCGAAACTATTAATCAGGCGACAGAAGGGATGAAGTAGATTGAGGTTTCTCAGGAAAGTTTTGATCATGTTGATCATTTAAAAGCCGTATGAAATATGAAACAGGAGGCTTTATATCACTCCTTCATTTTCTCTGATGTCTGCTAAGCCTTATTTGCCATCAAAGGCTTTCGTTTTGTCTTTCCATTTACCCAAGATGCTCTGCGGTGACGACGGACGCCGCTCGTCTGGGAAGCGTCCTGTGATAAGAGGGACACGTCTCTTTCTGACGGCGGGTTTAATTGGTGAGTGGCATGTGTCCGATCTCCTGTGATGGAGAGTCTCCTCGTCTCTGCTTTAATGATCCGAGCTGCGGCTCCCTGTGTGCCGGTGAATCTCTCAGACCCGTTCGGCACAGCTCAGATCTGCTCACCGAAGAACCCATGAGGCACATCTCTGTCAGGTACAATTTAGCCGTGACGGGCCCTTTTCGACAGCGAAAACGATAGCGTTTTGTGTAAAGAGAACCTATATACAGTCCTTCCAGAAAGACACTGAGTTTTTTTGTGATTGTTGAGGGCAAAAATTCCTTGATTATGCAGCACGTTTTCTTAAAAAATGCGATGGAATATGCGGGATATTTATGCAATTTTATGCAATGAAATTGCAGGAACTTGTAAAAACTGCGGTTTGATGAAAAAGAAAAAGAAAAGTGATTACCCAACACCCTGTTCTCACTAGGCTACTACCTTAATGTAAAGAGTCATTTCTTATTACTTCCTATGATAAGCAAGCACACTACATCACAGAAAGTGCTGGAATATTTCAGTTCATCTTGTTTTATTTCAGATCTTAAAGCAACACTATGTAACATTGTTTACCTTAAAATAATGTTTCCAAAATCGTATCAGTGGTTCATCAAGTCGTAACAGGGTGAAAGGCACTTCTGCATCGCCTGACAGTGTCTGTGTCGCTTTTACTGGCACTATGTAACTTCGGGGTTCGGGTAGTAATCCAACCACAAAAAGAACTACAAAATTCGACTGCTTTACATCAAGCGCTACAATAGTCATTATTTAGTTTTTCTTCCTTTCATGAAATCATGTAACATACTCTACCTTGTCTGTGGACATCGTTCATTCTAAAGCCGGTGCTGGGTAAACAGCGAGCGTGCGTGCAACGGTAGGCTAGATTATTTACGACAGCGGCAACGGACAATTTCGTTTCCAACCAGTAGGGCGACCTAAGAGGAAAAGTTACTTAGTGTTACTTTAATAAACACATCAAACTTACAAAACATTGATGTTTTGTAATTTACACATTATTTTCCTAATATTCTCCATTGTTGCGGCTCCTCTCTTCCCAGTCTGTCAGTAACGCTCTGTTTAGTTACTGTCTCTATGAAGCCCCTCCTTCTGAAAAGCACACTGCGCTCTGATTGGTCGACTGGATCAGTGTGTTGCAGGGCTCGAAATTAACTTTTTTACTTGGTAGCACTGGTGCTCCCAACTTCAAAAAGTTAGGAGCACCAGCAAAAATTAAGGAGCACCACAACTACAAATTATATATTAACAGATTTCATTTCACTGGGGCTTTACACATCCTGTGGCCAAGATTTGAAATTTGGTCTTCTGGCTCTATCATCTCACCCCGATGATATTGGCACATGCTTTGTCATTTGCATACGTCATGTTAATCGCAACTCCGTTCTTTTCCCATGAGCTGCAGCATAGGTTTAAATTGAGTGAAGGCAAGCTCTTCTTTGGCGATGGTGTATGCGGTTCGTATATGCGACGTATAATTTGCTCTGAGAGCGGAACGACCAGCAGCATCCTGCCGATTAAAAGCCTTAATAAACGAACCTGATGAACCTGATATTATGACTTTGATTGGCACTCTATTGCTATTAATATGCTGTATTAATATTTGTTAATCTTAGTTAATAAAAATACAGCTGTTCATTGTTCGTTCATGTTACTTCACAGTGCATATGTTAACAAATAAAAAAACAAATAAAAAACAATTATTTCAATAATGTAGGCTATTAGTAGCCTAAATGTTGAAATTAATATTAACAATGGTTAACAAATTAACAAAGTGTAGTTAACTAGAATTTAATAAATGGATTAAATTGTAAAGTGTTACCGATTTGTTATACACAGATTCAGACGTCTCGTGAGTTCAGAGTTGGACAGATTAGAGGCCTGCATTTCAGCCCATAAATTTTCACGTCATAGTTCACACGCGGGCCGGGCCTCGGGCCTGTTTTAGGCTTATATTTTTTTTATAGCCTATTTTAGACATCAATTAAAATAAAATATGAGAAGATGACGATTGAAAAGCAAACATAGAAAGACGTTTTATAACCTATCACACTAACATATGACTGACACAAGACAGTCTGCTCACGCACACGCACACACACACACACACAGGTTTCCCGGCGGCCGCAATCTGAGATTTGCGCGACCGGCTCGTTCTGTGTTTAGTGTCCCAGTAGCGAGCGTGACTTCCGCGCAGCTGGAAAAAGTACGACTGGATTAAAACCTTTCACTGTGGATGCTGTGCTTTTCTTCACGATGCTCTGAGACTGTTCTTAGCCATGTTAGGAGGTTGTTTTTTGTTTGATTGGACTTTATTTTCATGAGTCTGTTGGAAACTATTGGGAGAAATGGCCATGTTCTGTAGTGAAGACTTGATTTTTGAGGTAAGATAACCTGCATGTGTCACAGTCCTCGTCTGCACCTGTCTGTCCTTGTCTCTGCACTACACTTCCCAGGATCCTCTTGTCTCCACACCTGAACTCACTCCCTCATCATCCACCTGTTCATCGTTATCATCATCTGTGTCACCTGTCTTCACCTCGTTAGTGTTCATTTGTACTTGTATTTAGTTTGCTTGTGTTCAGTCTGTCTTTGTCGGTTCTCGTTAATGTTTCCTGGTTTTGGTGTATGTAAACCTTCTGCCTGTCATCCCTGTACCTTTGTTTTGGAATATTAAGTAAATGTTGGAATTGGATCTTTTGACTCTGCTTACCTTCTTCAACCCACACCACACCCGTGACAGCATGTTTGTTTTTAATGTAATTTATTTGATTTGTTTAGATTGCATTCTCTGTATTGTAGCCTATATTATAAACTCATTTAGTTTGCGAGCGCTGTTGCGACTGAGCAGTAGAGCAGTTTGACTCAGCTTTTTTTAAAAAATGACAATAAACGTTTAAACTAACGTTAACTGTCTGTGTGATATGCTTAAGTTGTTTTATATCTATAGATTTTATTGTAGCCAAGTAAAGTGTTGATTTGAGAGGCTATAAATAAATCAATGGATCAAACATGTATAACTCGCTGTCGGCTGCTTGGTCGTCATAAAAATATATATTTTTTCTTAACCCTCTGAGGTCGGCCGTCACAGGGGCGTGATGAGCTCACTTTTTTCCTTATCAGTGCAAAAGAGACTCAAATTACTCTGTTGATTTTTATCTTACATTTAAGTGTTGTACATCATTAGATCCTGTTTAGTTTCTATTTTTTTTAGGGTACTCACAATAAAAACAAAGTGTTGTGCTTTTCGTCAAATAAAGAATAATAAACATGATGCGCGTTTTACCTTCTCTCCGTCAGTGAAGTCCATTCTGAAACGCGTCCGAAAAAATAACTGTAACTCTGTTAATACTTGTCACAGAGATACGAGAGATGTCTCTTTATGAAGCTGAGATTCTCTTCTTTTAAATGAAGTAAGCTACAAAAAAAAATTATATTTCCAGTTTATGTAATCCGTTTGAAACCAAGGAGAGTTACAGTTGTTTCGTTCTCCCCTCATTATCATTAATCAGCTCAGATCGCCACGCCCCCAGCGCTTTTCACATGGTAAAATAGGTGATCTATGCATCGCACACGCGGCACGCCCCGCGATCAAGCCACAAAAACATGAAGCTTCTTCATCAGATCATTCACTGTTAGTTCATCGCGTTTGGAGGATGGCAGCAGCACGCTACTCCGACAGAGAGGCCCTTCAGATGATTCTGGACAGTGATGACGAATTCACATTTTCTTCAGAGGAAGATTGCAATTCGGACGACGAAAAGGCTGCATTTTCAAGAACGAATTGATCCAACCGAGGATAGAAGTTCGGAGTAAGTTTTTTAGTGTTATAATTCGTTTTCTTATCATATAGAGCTCAAATGAATTTTATATTTTGCCTAGTTTTGGCTAGCTTTTGACATAGGAAATACCTCACAATATCCCTAACATTGTATGCTCGTGTAAACTTTTTAAATGTGATATTCTCTGAACATATTTGTATATAGCATACATATTTTTCACTCAGTTTTGATTAGTTTATGACACTGATTATCATGGTAAATAGCCTACTGCCTTATGTGTAGTGCATTTTGTTCGAGAATAACTTCTAGGTTATGTGATTGAGATAAATATATTTCAGACTCCGGTAAAATACGTGATACTGTCTAAATACAATATATTTTATATATAAATGTTCAGTTTTGGTTAGCCCATGACTTATCATGCTAAAATAGCCTACTGCCTTAGCCTATGTGTAATGCATTTTTTGGGGAATAACTGCTAGGTTATATGTGATATTTCAGACTCTGGTAAAAACGTGATAGATTCTGTCTAAATACAATATGTTATATATAAATGTTCAGTTTTGTTTAGCCTATGACACTTTATCATGCGTAAATACTTGTTTGTGAATACAGGTGTAATGTTTGAAATGTAAGTTAGTGATGTGTCGTTCGTTCGCGAACAATCCGTTCATTGTGTAGCCTATCCCTAAATGCGTGCTGTCTATATGGGCCATAGATACTCGCAAATGTTCAGTTTTAGTTAGCCTATGACACTAATTATCATGCTTACTGCCTTATGCACTGTGAATACAGGTGTAAATGTTTGAAATGTAGCGATGTGTCGATCGCGAACGATCCGTTCATTGAGTGTACATAATAAATGCGTGCGTTCTATATGGGCCATCAACAGATACTCTGTTGTATACATAATGTATGCTAACAGTTATTTTGTTTTGTTTTTAGGAATGTGGCATCATGCTCTCCTTCTCCAGCACCTCGCAGAGGGACACGCAGGTCTCGTTCAGTTCTCAGTGCGATCGAGAATAATACTGAGTAAGTGCATAGACGTAATATCGTTTACATCGTCATAATGTAAAAGTTCCTATTATTGTGTGAAATTAATCCATGGTAATTAGTGATTGATAAGCGTAATAATAATACAGTTTCTTTGATTGTGTTATCAGCATGCATTCTATATGGGCCATCAACAGATGTTGTTGTTGTTGTTGATACTTTATTGATCCTTTGCAGGAAATTATATTGTCACGGCAGCTTTAACACTCAATAACAAAACATAATACAAAAAAAACAATAATACCTATATAGAATATTCAGTAACAGATGCATATTCAGTACAGAATATTCAATAACTCTGTTGTATACATAATGTATGCTAACAGTTATTTTGTTTTGTTTTTTAGGAAATTGGCTGCATCACGTTCTCCTTCTCCAGCACCTCGCAGAGGGACACGCAGGTGTCGTTCAGTTCTCAGTGCGATCGAGAATAATACTGAGTAAGTGCATAGACGTAATATTTTACAGATGAAATGTAGCCTAATTGTGTTTACATCGTCATAATGTAAAAGTTCCCATTCTTGTGTGAAATTACAAATATGTCTTTTTTAAATCCATGGTAATTAGTGATTGATAATGATAATAATACAGTTTCTTTGATTGTCTTATCAGCATGCTCACACTTTTTCTTTCTTCTTTTTTTATAACAGATGTGACAATGTCCAAGCACCAGTTCCGAAGAGAGCCAAGGCAAACAAGCAGACGAGCAACATGCAGTCCACGCTGTCATGGAAACAGGGATGCAAACACATGTATGGTCAAAAAAGAGAGAGGTAATCGAAGCCCTCGCCCTGCGGAAAATACCCAGATACTTACATTGCCACCAACCCCTGCCATCCCCGGCCCACCCCTATAGGCACATAGAGTATAATGAAATACTGAAAATCAAATACACCGAGACGAATTTGGAATTTCAATTTCATTTTTTAATTCTGAACAATAAACTCTTATTTAACTATCTAGCACTTCTTCTTCTTGCTTTTATGACTGTAGAGTAAAGCATTCAAGAATGGCAGCATTTTGTGTGTCTATGGTCACAAAGGGTCATTTGGAGTCTCCAAGTGGCTTTTTTTGGGAAGTGCCTAGACATACACTTAGATAAACATGTGTAAAACACTCATTTTCTAAGATATTATAATCAAATTTGAAACTGTGTTTTGGTAAGGCTTCATGCTGTGACCCCATTGTGTTTTCCAGCTAATAGCTCCCAGCTGTAGTTATCTGCAGGCATCTGTTTACAAAACAAATGTAGGCGGATTTTTTCTGGTCATTTTTCAGTGTGTTCAAAGTTATATTACTCAATACCAGTCAGACTTACAGTAATTCATTCTGATGGTTTAGGAACAAACCTCCGAGTGTCACCTTTCAAAAGAGACCAAAAGCATGTATATACTCCAAATGGTTCAAGAACAGCATGCAATTTAATTTGGCTAGGCCTTTTTTAGGCGTTTTAGGCAAATTTAGCAGGATTTATAAAAGGTTAAAAATAGCAAAACTATTTTTTAGTAGGATCGCGTAAACAAAACGTTACTATGAAAAAATCAAGGACACGGATATGGAGAAAAAAAGTTATGAGAAGTAATGTTTGACGCAATGTTGCTAGCTATAACCAACAGTAAGCAAAGTCAAGGGCAATAGTTATACTACGGGGCTTTGACCGCATTACAGTTCCACTGTGCGTAGTTAACTGTAGTAACGGAAAATAGGATACAATTTTTATAAAAAGAAAAAACATGCAGCCCCATGCGCTTGATCTGCAATTTTCTATGTCTAACTTCACAATCAATGGACACATGTAGTTTAATTTAAATAAATAAAGTATATAGTCCTATCTATAATAAATAGAAAATTAAACTGAATATATAAATAAATTAATAGTCCTGCTGCACGGGTTTTTGTAATTATTCCAGATAATATAACAAATAAATAATTATTGATAGGCCTACTTCTTAAAAGGGCTTTGTGTGTTTCATTTATTAGGTTATCTACTGTCAATAATAGAAAAAAAGAATGAACGAATTAAATTAATACATAAATAATAATATTGACGGACATGCTTTTCGCTTTTCTCTCTCTCTCTCTCTCTCCTCTCTCTCTCTCTCTCTCTCTCTCTCTCTCTCTCTCTCTCTCTCTCTCTCTCTCTCTCTCTCTCTCTCTCTCTCTCTCTCTCTAATAACTGCATTAATAACTGCATAAAAGCCGGGGACACACTTACTCTAAGGCCAGTTATGAATGTAATTTTATACTTATGACTGATCAAGCCCAAACGCGTGTTCAGCGCATTCAGTGTGTTCACAGTTGGTGACCTGTTAAGACCTGCTGCAGTCGATGAAAACCGTCAGTCTTCAAATGTTTCAGCAAGTCGTAAGTGTGTCCCTATCATTAGTCTGCTATCAGTGGCTCAAACCTCCGTTACTAACTCTAAAAAAAAAAACAATGACCGCATTACCACCTCGGCTGTGCATTATTTTTTTTATAATAATTCAACGGCCTGTCGTCAATTATTCCTTACACATTAACCATAGTAAATCCATGGGCATGCATGCATGCAGCATTTATCTAGCATTACCCCTAATCTAGCATTAACAACAACATTGGAAAATCGGTAACGTAGGGTTTAATATTACTGTACAAGATAGGCGATAGTAACGTTAGCCAAGTCAGGAATTTAATATTAAAATGCATAACGTGCAAACGAACATGATTATAGTCGAACAACTTTTTCAATGTAGCTACAGGTATCCATAATTTGATCTGCTAGCAAGCACTAACGTTAGGTCTTTTACATGTGAACTTGATGTAACGTTAGCTAAAACGTAATGATATATATGTAGATTACACACACACACACACACACACACACACAACCTACCTACCCAATTGAAATAGGCATTGTTGAAATGTTTAATAAATTACATGACTAGTAGATTATATAACATTATAAATAAAAAAAGTCAAATGCCAGTAAGACGGGAATACGCGGCGCCGAACTCTGGTCCTCAGGGAGAAATTTGTTGTAGTGACAGTTACACAGCAAGAAGAAACGCTAGTGGCTCACGCTTGCGCGCATATGATAGGCCTGCTGTTTTGGCGCGCAGTGTTTTGATTTGCTTATTTCCTATTTACTTTTTTTGGTGGATGCAATCCAGAATTACTGTTGGTGAAATCACCCCCCCCCCCCCATCCAGAAAAAAAATCTTCGAATCTGCACGATTCACACAAGTCACCCAAACTGACGTGAAAAAAGCGCGAGGCGCCGAAAAGCGCGCTGTTTGCATCCCTGTGGAAAACAGAGACCGATGTTGACATGGTTCCACAGACACTGCGATTTCTTCCTGCACGGGAAACTGGACCGCAACTGAGCTCTGTAGACTCGCATTCGCCCATGAGTCTATTCAAACAGTTTTTTAAACCTGCGGTAGTTTTTTTTTAGTATTCTTTGAATAAAAATATTTTTTTTTATAAAAAAAACAAGTTTGGTATTTTTATGTTTGTTTTTTTGAAAGGATGTGTTAAGTGATAGTAATGACTTTAAGTCTTTACATTCTTAGGAAAGAACGTAAATTCTATTTTGAATAAATGCTGTTCTTTTTAACTTTTTGTTCACCAGTGAATCATTCTTTGTTCAGGCTGCCTCAAAGCACCTTGATGGCCCATTAGCCATTGGGGGAGTGTCTTTAGTCTTCCCAGGTGTAAATCACATTAATATTCATGGGCATTAACACTCCCACGCATACAGCACTGCTGACCCAAAAACTGATGTAAGAAATTCAAATCGTTATATTGATGTTTCTGAAAGAGTGGTCAGAATGATTTTCACTTCATTTTGAAGTAAAAATTCTAGCCTACAAGAATAGTAACTCAAAAGTATTGTGGACAACTATTCATTATGTGTTAAATGGCCTTATTGCAGTGACATTTTTTTTTCCAAAACGTACTAACCACGCATATTATTTTTTTTCTATAAAATGCAAACAAGTACATCAATTTTGCTCACATATTATTGTAGCAGAGTTTGTGCTGAATACAGCAAATTTATATGTTGGCAAATGGTATGTTTTAACCCTCAGAGACCTAAGGGTATTTTTACAATAAATTTTCCGTCTGGTGTTATTAACTAAAAAAGCTTGTAAAACATCAACCCTTTTGTGCACAGACAATTGACACACCTCTTTTTTTTCAGGACAAATTGAACTTTCAGCATATTTGTGTTACATTGATGTCACCTGAATGTAAAATAAGTTATGGGACCATAAAGACAAATGAAAAAATAAATCGGAAATTGAATCACTCAAATATTTATGGAAATCACACACAAATAAATAAAAGCTAAGCAAATTTCCTCTGGAAAACAGTTTGTTCATGTCTTTGGAGTCCTGGAGCACAGGAATAAACATTATAACTTGTACAGAACCAAAACTATTTACATTTTTCCAAAAGAAGTCCAGGCGTTTTCATGAAATTCACTGGTGCCAAGCCTCAAAACAGTTCCTATCAGCAATCACAAAGAGGGCCACATCACAGGCTTTGCATTTATATTTTATTTATTATTTTATTTATTCTATACTTTTTATACTTTTATACTACATTTATACTTCTATAATACTATTTTACAGTAAATAAATAAATGGCACTTCAGCTGGGTCTATCCTGGTAATCTAGTTCCTCATCTGTCAAAAACCTCTGTTCTCCTGAAAATCCATTATTCAGCACTCGATTTAGATCTATTTCTCTGTGATTCTCTGTGAAACCTGCGTCTCTCTCCACCATGCTCTCCACTTGGTTCGTGCGTGCGTCAGTCTATGGTGCGTCATGACAAAGACGCACCCAATGTTTACGACGGATCAGCCTGTAATTGGTCAAAAACCATCACGTGGATATCCAAAATGGCAGCTAGCATCGAGCTAGCGGCAAATATGACGGAATATTTACAAATTATGGACTTCAAGTGTATCAAAGTTGGATATAAACGTTTGGATTTATTGCTGAAAAACTCCGAAAGTATGCACAAGTTCCAGGCTGGATAGAAAACCTTCTGTAAAGGCTAGAAAGACACCAAAGACACCCCCGTGATGGCTAGCTCGTTAGCTTTCTGCTGGAAAAAACGGTAAGAAAATCGATAAAACTGTCAGCGAGTTAAATCATAATTTCTCGGAGCTGATTTTTGGCGTCGTCGACGATGCCGTCGGGCTCAGAGGGTTAAGTAGCTGAAATAAGCACAAATGTCAGGGCATACCAAAACACCGAAAGAGCCCCAAAACAGCTCAGACCTCAGAGGGTTAATTAACTTTATAAAGAAATGAAAATAAACTTAACGGTAAATACTTTGCCATTGAAAACAAAATATATCTGGTTTACTGACTGCAACAGGGCAGGCTGTGTATCATCATTTTTTGTATATTTTTTTTTAAAAAAAATTTACGGGCTCGGTCGGACTCGGGCTGATCATTCTGATAAGCTGTTGGACACAGGCCAGGCTAGGGCCTGAGCGTCTCGGGCCAGGGCCGGGCTAGGGCCTAGATTTGAGGCCCGTGCAGGGCTCTAGGACAGATCAGTTGTTTTAACCATTCATTAAAGTGAATCGGTTCAAATGAGTCATTAGTTCGCGAATCGGATGTGTCATTAGTGGACGTGTGTAGCCTACGGCACAGGTTGTGTGATTATCCCGGCAGTTTATTTTTTAGCACAATTCACACTACGCAGTAATTTAGGAGAAAAAAAATCTCTGAATACTCCACGTGAAACTTTGGTCTTCCGCCTTTTTCTATCGTGCCAAATCGCGCTCGTGTTGTTTGAAGACGTGAGAGTGCGTGCGCGCGCGGCTGGCAAGATGCGCCCTGTCAAGCGCAGCAGTCATTCTATTCTACATCACTCATCGATCAAATAAGGCTTTGGCGGCCGCCAAAAAAAAATGAATGCAGGAAAAACCCTGGATTGGTTATAACGTTGGATAGAATGATCGTCCGGCCATCGCGTATCAGCGCACAAGGTACACACTGTGAAGTAATTTGCAAACGTTTTTTTTAGAGGAATGAAAACAGGTCGCACCACAACCATTATTTGCACTCGCACAAATGCTCCCAAATATATTTTTAGGTCGCACAGATTAAATTTTAGGAGCATATGCGACCAAAATGGTCGCAATTTCGAGCCTTGTGTTGTGATTGGTCGAGCGCTTCGAGTGTGTTTGGGAAATGTCCCGCCCCTTACCATAACCGCCAGTTTAACACACTACTAACTAACTCAACCAGGCCTACAACGGAGGCGTTTCAGGAGTTCAGAAACACTGATATAGATAATAACTTTGCAGCATTACACACTAAAGAAAGATGAAAAAAGGTCTCCTTTAAAAACTATTGCTGGTTGGCATTACCATTAGCTGAAAGCATTTCCATATACAGACAAAGAGAAACTGAGCTTAACGTCAGGCACCAGCTATTTCAGGGACAAAATAAATAATGTGAAACTTGAAACAAAGACAGACGGAGGGTATTTAAAAGAAAAACATTCTTTGAAGTCCAAATGAGAGGATATGTTCTGGAGAGAAGAACTGAGCCTGGACGGAGGACTGAACGAGAACAAAAGAAGGTTAATCCACCTCATCCCCTTAAATACCCTCAACTGCGTCACAGATAACAGCGCAGTAAACACGTTTCTAACACACGCAGTCATGCGCAACACCTGCTTATTCAATTTGCATAAATGCATATGTCGCTCATTCACGGTATGCATATCAATTTATGCTGATGTTATTGGTGCTGTAAAAAAAAATCCTCCACGCGACTCCCCTTCTACCACCAACATTTCCTGAGATTTGTTTACATCTGGAAACATGTTTCTTAAAACAACATTCCCAGCTGGAAACTATTGCAAAGTTCCCCGAGGGCCTGAAAGCTTGTGCATGTATGTCCTCTATAGCAATCAAGACACAAGATCCTCAAATCTCAAGGGAAATACGAGCAATTATGGGCCAAAAAACAGCCTGGGTGAGAATGAAGAGACGCAGGGTTTAATGAAGAGAAGCTACAGGTGATCGAGCCCTGCCGGACCGTCATGTGCACTTCTCACAACACACGTTCATTAGAAAGAGTTAATCACTTCGTTACTCATAAAGGTGTAAACTCACTTTATTACAGCTTACGTTACTCCACTAAATATTCACCCATACTGCACCGCTGTTCCTTTAGTTTACCACTTTATTTCACAGTTGCTGCAAATTTAGTCATGAACCACGAGCATAAACAGAGCCGACATCATTTCCTTCATACGGGACAGAATCTATTGCACAGCTCTTCAGTGCCGTCAAATCATATTTTACCCAAGCTGTGCTTGATGAGACAAAAAAAAACAAGTAGTGCAAAATGATGCAATACAAACATGTCTATCTATTGCGAAAAGAAATACATTATGTTCAGTGTGATCATGAGCAAATTAATGAATTCAAAAAGGAGATCAGTCCGAAAGTAACTTTCAGTCTGAAAGTTTTCCCAAGTTTTCCGTATATCCATCAAGATAAAATCCCATAAGACCGAACGCATTTCAGTTGAGTCGATATTCATGAAATTCAATCGAATTTCCATAAGGCATTTTCATTCGATATCACTTAATGCGGATAAAAACGTGTGGATGGAAACATAGCAATTGTTAAAATTAAATCAGATGACTTGAACCATTTTTCATCAGGACTTTTCCACAAATCATCCATAAATATGGAGTATGGACCCATATATGCGTAGATGCATCATAACTGTGCAGAGCTCCTGCTAATCTCTCCAGAGGATTCCTCCAGCCTCCGGTCACCTTCATTTACATCGTCAAACTCAAAACAGCTCTGGCAGGAAATCTTCGGAGGGTCTTTCCTTCTAATCCTTACATTATTCCCAGCACAGTGGACATGAAGAGCGGCGAGCGTTCATGTCTGCAGTATTAGCACTGGCTGAGGTAATGGGTTTAGTCATTTTGCTGTTGGAAGTGCATAACACTAATGCTAATCCCATCAAACCGTACCTTTGTTATGTCACTGAGCCGTGGGTGTGCGTATATACGGGACGTCCCAGGGATGCCCTGTCTCAGGCCTAAGCTTGGGAAGATCTCCATACGTCACAGGCAACACTCGTGTCTATAGTTATAGCACAGAAGAGTGCAGTGTGTCCGCCGTGAGATTACTACGCCTAATCCTCGGCTAACACCTGAAAAACGTCACTTGAGAAGTGCATTATGTAATAGGGAAATGTTTTGGAAACATATATAGATATCCAATATGTTATCTGCTTTAAAAAGACATTAAAGTCCTCAAAGCCATGCTAACATAAGCAGTTTGATGCTGGACACAGTAATGCAGTGAAATCCAGTGGATGCAGACGAGTCGAGCGTCTATATGCTGATTCATCGTCTGTACTTTGAGAAATATTAAATAACAGTTTCCCAGTATGCAATAGCCGTCATTTCAGCGTCTAGGTTAACTTTAGACCTGATATAGTCCAGCTATGAGGAACACACTTCTTGACAAAATAACCTTGAATTTGGTAACATGACGTTTTTTCCAAAATAACTTGTGAGATGTATGATATTCCATCATGTAAGCAAAGTAAACAGCGATTACAAGGTGTTCGGTTTCATTTATTCACTCATTTCATTTCTTTATCTAATTGATGACTAGTCTGTTCTTGGACGATGGTTTAGACGTCTATTAAATTTTCACTGACAGCCCAAATTTCTCCTTGTTTTAGTCTAGACGTCTGGACTGTGTTTGGACTAGAGATGCTCCGATCAGCATTTTTGGGGCCGATTACCAAAATCATGATCTGCGATCACGGAATGGGAATCTTTTATCTATAATCTAGCAGAGTTTGCACCATTTGTAGAAATGAAACTAACTATGAATTAACTGTATTGGGGGGAAAAAAATGTAGAAATAGACTACAGTCAACATCTGGAAGAACCACCAAGTGTTTATTTAATTGTATTTAGAAAATGATATAACTTAAAGCAGCACTATGCAGGAATTCCATTTTTGTCAAACAGTGACCCCTAGAGTCGCTGTGGGACACTTGTACTGTCGTAAATATCACGCACGCAGAGATGTCTCTGCACTCACGGCCGGATCCCCTCCCCCTGTACACCGGTACCTGTTCAGCAGGATGGAAGCTGTAACGAGTGGAAATAAGGTGTGGCCCCTTTAAGAGCTGTGCGCGCCCTGTTGAACTGTCGGCAGTCTGTATTGTATGTGCGCCTCGAACACCACGTGTATACTGCGCCGGGTTATTTCTGTTTGATGCTCATTTTAGCAGAATTTTAGCAGATCTTTTTTGCCGTAAAGCAATTCGTTACATCACAAGACCTGATATCACGCGACACTTCCTGATGTTGCAAGTGCGTTTTTTCCTCTCACATGCGATAGGGGGGTGCGAAACGACCACCATTCAACCCGAAAAGAGTAATATAACCATTCCAATGACTCCGAAGCTGACCGGTTGAGGTAAAAAACCTGCATAGTTCACCTTTAAGGCTACTGTAGGCCATCATTTTGGGGTTCGCCAATCAAGCTATTTTTAGCCAATATCGGCCGATCGTGATTAGCGGCCGATCAATCGGAGCATCACTAGTTTGGACGCTATTATTAGACGTCTTTAAACACAACATTGCTTGCTGGGCTGTGGTTCTGTGATCTGACCCCAGGATGATGCTGCTGTTTGAGTGTGGATCGCTGGGAAAGAGGAGGCCATGCAGTGATGTGCCATTGTGCTTAAATTTCCAGTTAACCTACAATGATGCAACATTCCTCGTGAACATAATGATCTTGGATATAAGGCCTAGTGTCATTCTGGCTCTTTTTAAGTGGTGTGAACTAATTGCCGGCTTCCAAACAGTTGAAGTCGCAACTTTTATCTTATAAGGTTCCCTGTTTTTGCATGCATGCAATGACGTTTAAAGGCACACACAGAGAGAGAGAGAGAGAGAGAGAGAGAGAGAGAGAGAGAGAGAGAGAGAGAGAGAGAGAGAGAGTGTGTTTGTGTGTAAAGCAGTCTCTGGTGTGTGTGTGTGTGTGTGTGTGTGTGTGTGTGTGTGTGTGTGTGTGTGTGTGTGTGTGTGTGTGTGTGTTTTGTGTTATTTGTTATCTAGTGTGGCACACGCTCCAGGGACGACGCTCAGGGAGCTTTGGCAGACAGCATGCAGTAAATATCGCAATGTGAAACGAACCATTATAAAGCTACAACAATAGTGCAGATGCAACTAATGGGTGGCATGTCGCTCTATGAGTGATTCCTAAACAGATGAACAGAGGAATTTTACAGTTACGCAGGCTTGATCACTATGTACAGAATGAGTCATGCAAGGCATTGCATATTAATAAAGTCTGTCACATTTTACCGGACTGAAACACAGAAGTAACAGAAGAACGCAAGCTAAGCATGTGTATTTCAAAGCACTGGCCAAGCATTCGCATATGCATTGCATAATATTTCTAGACTTAAGTTACAGCGTAGGTGTCATAAACTGTAAGTCCTTTACTGAGCGTCTCTCAAACACACTCTAAGCTCAGTGCTGGGTAATCCTTCCTTCATTATTTTGCTGCGTTGCTTTTTTGCAGTAATTGATTTTCCCAATTAGTGACGGCACAAAAGCGTATGCAAAGGTCATTCAAACAAGCTTACGCGGCACACGGACGAGCCCTGTCCTTTTTAAACTGTTCAGAGCTCAACTGGGTAGATCAATTCAATGTCTTCAAAACGTAACACCCACAATGCAATCTGATGGCATATAACTGCCTCAATATTTCCTGAAAAGTGCTCGGGAGAAAAAAACGAGCTTTTCATCATCCGCGAAATCACTCCACAGAGAAACGGGACTAGTTGAATAAGAGTTAAAGGCAAACATGGAATGTGTGTATTTGGCTGTGTGCGTGTTTCCAAAAGAAATACTGGGATTATGTGATTTTGGGCTTATCACACAGCAGTGATAACATTTTTAAAATTCTTTCATTGTTTTTTTTTTTCAGACGTTCAGTCTGCTCTCTATTATTCAGCCATAGAAGTCCATTAAAATTCCTCGCTCTACAAAACACTAAACCAAATTCATTTCAGTCACTTGATGCATATGAAATTTCATATTATTAGGATATTTTTGGAGTCTAGCCTCTAAGTAATCACTGTAACACTTTAGTTTAAGATCCAATTCTCACTATGAACTAGTTTCTTATTATCATGCATATTACTAAGATATTGGCTGTTTATTAGTACTTATGAAGTAATGCCTTATTCTGCATGATCATATTCTACATCCTTGAATACCTAAACCTTACAGATTTAACTACCTTAAATCTACCTTACTAACTATTAATAAGCAGTAATTAGGAGTTTATTGAGGCAAAAGTCATAGTTAATAGTGAGAATTGGACCCTAAAGTGTGACCGAAATAACCTAATATCTAACAATGCATAGCATAGAATAAAAAATATAATTATAAAATAATGCCGTTATTAATTGTGTGATCGTAATAGTGCTTTTATGTAACAGTTATATATTATAAATAATTATTTAATGCGTTAATATTGAGTAACTTGCATATTAGAAACTATATTTCCAGTTACTTGCCAGCAAAAGAAGTTTCAAACAAAACCACAGCAAAATGAACTGTTATGCATCTCTAAACAACACGCTAACGTGTTTCATTATTGAATAAATCAGTTGAATGAATGAATGAATGAATGAATGAGCATTAAATGCTCACTCAAAGACAATGATTTGTTTTCTGCCTGAGTGAATCAGTGTTTTTGAACAAATCGCAAAATAATGATTCAATGACTCACTTAAAAAGTCTCACAACTTACGCACAAGCATAATGATGTAACCTGCAATATACTATACTATACTATAAAACAATTTAATATAAGAATTGGGATGACAATCACTATTGACTTTCTTTGAACTCACAACTTCCGCTTCTATTAGTGATTCAAGGAAAACTTGTTCAAACTGACTTGTCTGTTTTGCAAACAGAAGCAAATGAAGCTTGTCATTGTTCAGTTTCTGTAATTGGGATGTATGTTTGCATTATCTTGGCATGTTCTGCTTGTGACGTATGTTAATGTTTGCTTCTCATTGCTTAAAACAACATTATAAGTCCATTACTATCATATAAAATGAAGCAGTGAATGAAAAGAGTTTAAGTTTGTGCAAATAAGGAAGAGTGTGTTGTTCTCACCAGCAGGGAGCTTTGACATGTCTTGACCTGACAAATCCATGAACTGCAACTGATGTATTACTAATCTGTTGAAAATGTTTGGTTTTCACATGGAAAGTCAATGGAAATAGACACTGAAGTGTTCTGCGCTGCCTTAGGGAAGACGACTGAGATGAGAGATCTGTCTTAAGGCTATAAAACACAGTCTTAAAGACAGCAGATTCCTGATCTCTGAATGCAGAAACACCAGCAGAACAGCATATGGCAGATCACTGGACCATTGATCTCTTCTGAAATAACAAGCATGGTGTAGGTGGAAGTAAAAAACTAGGTAAAAGTTTGACGGTTTGAAGCAGCAAATGTACACACACACACACACACCCACACATGCACAAAGCAGAGGTTGAATGCTTTCAGTTCTCCTAGAACAATACTGTCTTGCTTTAGGGTGGGAAAGAAATCATACGGTGCTTTCGCAACTTATGTAATTTGATCATAGCAAAGAAAACTGCAAATGACATGTCTGTTTTCCTTCCAAATATTTAGGAAGCATTGTTGGTACATGAACTAAACCAACGCTGAAGGTCTGTTTAATGTCATTTGTCATGTGCTTTTATGACACCTCTGTTTAAGTTGTGACTTAAGGAAACTAAAGTGTGACACTCCTACATGAAACTAGACACACGGACCTCCGTTGGACTGAATCCCTGTTGATGTGCCATACTAACGTTCCTGCTACCTCATTTATCACCGTCGTAAAGCCATGCCATTATAGAGCTTCCCTGGAGAGAAGCAAGACATAATACCCAAAGTGCCACTGTTTTTGCTCTGTTTTGTTTTTCGGGTTTTCCACATCAGGGCGATGACACCAGACCCTGCTGTTCATACTCGGGTGTTGATGGGCTGGGGAACCCATGAGGCCTGCGCTCACTAAAAAAAGCCTGTGGTTGCACACATATCGTTGGAAAAAACCCAATGTGGAGAGCGAAAAATAAAGTCACATGACGTTTTTGTAGCAAAGGCCTAATTTCCTGAGTGCCAAAAGCTAATAAACACTCACAGTGTGCTGTAATGCTACCAAAAAAACATGATTCTAAATAACTGAATCTCAGATGGAGATTCATCTTTTATGAATCGTTAAAATACTGGCGTCGGTGCACACTGCGACTTTTTTAAATGCTTGTGATATGAATAAACAGTGCTCATAGATGGCTGTTTAGATGCTATTCTCAATGGAAATGGGTAGAGGTTTGGACCCAGAAACAGTATTGCTTGCGTCACGACTTAACAAGCAGAGAGTGACCTTTATGATGATGGGCAAGAATGGACATTATATTTGGGTTAACTTCTCTAAAGGTGAACAGACACTACAACAGCATTTCTATCACTTTACAAAAGAGGGGAAAAAATATAGAGGGATGAAAAGTCAAATTTGCAGTCACTCTTTTAGCAATTGTACACAGCAGCATTAACTCATATCATCATTTTTTTAAACAAAACCACAATACCCAAGGCCTGGTTTACCATCAGCACCTTTGCTCTTACTACACTGACACGCAGTGATATTTAGCTAATGATTAAGACAAATCTACAGGCAAATATGTGGAAGCTCAGTGTTTTGGTGTGTAAAACAGGCTTGAACTACCAACTACTTCTAGTGTCATGAAACACAAACACACATACATTAGTGGCCAAAAGTGATGTCCAGAGGGGATATCTGTTGTTAATGACCGATTAAATCATCAAAATATGAGAATATTCTAGATTTTTTTAAATATGATGGAAGAAATGGTGCAAAAATGCCACAATTTGTCATGTTTTTTTTGCATTATAATCACAAATAAAACAATTGCCCTCCAAGCACAACTATGCTTAGAAAATCTTTTGAATAATATTTGAACGTCAATTTTCCTAGGCCGGACATCACTGTTGACCACAACATTACACTAACTGTCCAGTTTCCGTCTGCAAACTATTTTCCCCCACTCACCATATCCAGGAATGCCTTCGGAACGGGAAATTGTTGACGTGCATCATTTTTTTCTCTCCTTCCTGTGTTACTGCGGCCAGTCTTCATTTAAGCGAAGGTGTGGTTCGGGTTGGCTCCTCTCGCTCTCAGAAATAAATAACTCTTATACCGGCCTTGGGATAGCCATTATACACCCTTACATGTCTCCACTGAAACGTGCTCCAAGCAACTCAAAAACAAGAAGAAATCCACCTGGAGCAACGGAGATTACATCTTCTTACTGTGTGCTATTCCATACAAGAGTCCTGAGAAGACACTCCATCCATTTAAAAACGTCGACAAGTGTGCGTAAATCAAATTTTAAGGCAACAAAACGGCAAGCATATATGACACAGAAATACAGTCTGGATGGTTAAGTGGTTGTTCCATAGTAGTAGAGCAAAAATAACAAACAAAGAGCAGAACGAGGGTCTTTCCGCTGCCGTTTGTGTGTGATTTGAAACTCACTGTGGTACATCCTCATCGTGAATTCTCCACATTAATAACTGTTTGAGGAAAATGCTTCATTCGGCCATCGGAGATGCTTCCCCATTGAAACCCGGAGATGCATGCCGTCTCTTCTCCGAAATATTCCTGGTGCAAACAGCCCAGATGCCATAAAGAGACGGATGACGGGTCCGATTCGTTCCGATGGGCTTTGTTGTCCTCACAGTAAGCCCTGGAAATGTTGGTTCGCCCCCCAAAAAACGCTCCCGTCAAACACCTCTATTGATCCTCTTAGCTGTGATTAATTCAGTGGTGTTTGCTGAAGGAATGGGTGGAGTAGCCGTGGAGGATGAGATGGAGAAGAGAAAACACACCGAGTGTCACCTCAGGGCTGTCCGCATTCCTGTGTGTTCCCGTCTCAGCCGTCTGATCCCGGCTCTCGTCAGATTTGGCAGGCGTTGACAAGGTGCCGAAAGAAGCAAATTAAAACAGTGAAAGCAGAACGTGCGAAACCTCTCGACAATCACGCAAGCTTTACTCTTCTCTTTCTCCCTCACTCAGTTTCCCGGTTCTTCTCGCTCTCTGTCGCTCTGCTGCAGCGCCGGCTCTGGGCTGTACAGGGTGTGTGTGTGTGTGTGTGTGTGTTTGGGAAAGACTGTGACTCGCTGTCTGTGTGTGAGCGTCAAGGGGCCCTACAAGGGAAACTCTGACCGGCCGACGACTCACAGCACTAAATAAAGCACACGCCTGACAGCTGGAAGAGCCTGTATCTGCAGCACCGTATTAAAGCGGATGATAATATCTCAAAGGTCAGGAGCAATGACACTGATATGACAACAAAAAATAAGAGTTAAGATATACTGTGAGACAATATAGGCTTGATTAGGGTATAGGTACGAGAACAAAAACCATGTTTGAATTAGAAACGCCTCGTGGGAAAGAAAAATCATAAAGGAGATCTCTTTTATATCTCTAGAGTTTCTCTATAGATATACTGATCCTGCAAATCCTGAGAAAAATATCTTGTTTCTCCTATAAAAGAGATCTTGATAATCATCTCAGGTTTGAAATATCAAAGTCAGAAATCTCAAATATTTCTTGTCAATTTTTTAGCCAAGATCAAATTATATGAGCTGCTATTACCTTTTTATTCAACCTCTAAAGAGTGTTTTCTGTATGTCAACAGCTGATTCTTTTGCATCTGTTTTAGGAGAAACACCGAGCACAGACGCAACAACGGTGTCGTCGCTCATGAGCCTCAGGGATCCCCAACGTGTCTGGCTGATGCCATTTTAGGACAAAGAGAAAATTGCGAACAGACAACTTTGCAGTGATGCCTGTCTTAAAGAATTACGCATCTTGTCCGACTACATACCTTCAATTTTCCCCTTCGGAAAAAAACGGGAAAAAATCCTGACAGATCATTCCCCGTGACAATTCAATTTCACCTCTAAATCAGACAAAACATGTTTTTATGTAGGTCCTAACACAGCGTAATACCCGGACATAAATCAAAAATATCATTCAGGATCAAGATGTCATTACAAAATAGTTAATGAGAGTGTTTTAAATGCCACATGCGACTAACATGATTTATGTCTTGGTTTGTTCATGTGTGTTGAGTACAAATGCACATCTGAATCGACACTATCAGGTGCAAAAAACTGAGTTAGAGTTAATAAACAGACTTTGACATTAGAGCTGCATGATCCTTCATAAATTGAGAATTATGATTTTTTCTCAAACAAATATTACGATTTAAAATAGAGTGAATGATTCAATGACTCATTCATAAATACTTAACTTGTTTCATTACTGGATGAATCAGCATTTTCGAGTGAATCTCTTGAGTGAATGATTTAATGACAAATACATTTTTAACAGTCACTTGTCGCCACCTACTGGTGTAATGATGAAATCGATAAAAATCATTATTTGAAGCACCAAGTAACTTTCAAAAGATGATTTTGCTCTATTTTGATTGCTAAAGACATCAGTGTTTATAAGAATTATCAGCCAGTACTTCTGTGATAATCTGAATATTTGTAACAGAAATAATAATACATAATAAATAATGATAACCGTGTGGTTGAAAACACTGTTTGTGAAGCTGTTTAAAGCAACACTAAGTAAGATTTTTTTTTCTTTTAAATAATGTTTTCTCATTTCAGTGGTTCATCAAGTCGTGACATGGTGAAATGCACTTATGCCACCGCTTCGCGCTCCTTTACCTGATATATCCACGCTATGCTTATACTTTTTTTTAGTTTTCAAAACACTGCATGTGTGCATTTTAGATTGTTTTATATTTCGATTGGCTAATGTTAGATAAGGCATTAGCTATCGTGCGAACATTTAATTAGTGATAAGCACGTAATTTTGTGTTTATAAACAGTTTTTCTAGCATTGCTGTTCTGAGTTGAATGCCGTGAAGATTACAATAACTTCCAAAACCACCTCAAATGTTTGATCGCTTCCAAAGTTGTTGTTTTTTAGTTTATGTTTACGTTAGCGTTTTTGATTGATTGCATGCTAGCGTAAGTGAAGTTGTGAGTTGATTTTTGGCGCTGGAGGATATTTGACTGGGAAACTGTTATGTTTTGGACTTCATAACAGTGAAATTTGAATACACAAGAATGCCAGATACTAAACATGCCGACTTGATCTCTTTTTGTTTTTGTTTTTTTCAGCTACCAGACACGGCAAGTGACATCGACACCTAGTAAACCCACACATTCACAACTAATGATGCGGTAGGCAAAATTATTTACGACAGCAGTAATGGACAATTCCGCTTCCAACCTGTAGGGGACCACAGAGGAAAAGTTACTTGGTGTTGCTTTAATACCTATACATGAAAACAGCTCTCTATGGATCAGCGGCCGCGCAAACACTGATCTGAATGTTCTGGTATGATTTTGTATAAATAGACACAGGCGAATCGTTGTCATTTAGGAATAAGATATGGGTGTTTAAATAAAGATTGCGATCTTTTAACGATTACTCGTGCAGCTCTAAGTTCAACAGAAAACGGCACTGATACTGTACCTATCAATAAAAATATAATAATGAAGAAACCACATTTTACGCACAGCAAAATAAAAAGATTATATGTTTGATGTATGGTTGTATGGATATGGATGGATAGATACAACATAGCAGTTTTCTTTGAGCACCAATTCAGTCATCAACATCTCTCTTCACGAATATTTACTTCAGCTGAGATTTGTTACATAACTCTGTTCACTTCAGCGTGGCCTTATATTACACACAGCAGAGGCTCAGTATTTACTTATTAAAACCTCTGTGTAGCTCAGCGCTGGGCATAAATGTCACTTTGTGTTTTCTGCAGTCAAGCGAGAGCCTGATGCCCACAGTCACTTCAGATCAATGTGAACATGCAAACGGCCCAGAAGCGCTCGGAGCCGCAGTGACCCCGTCTTACCAACACACAGAGAAGCTTTCCTTCATCACTCATGCAAACTCGTCTACAGGAACAGAGCCACAGGCTAATACCTGCTTATGCTAAGAAACTTATCTTGTACTGTACTTAACTGTAGCTTGGAGTCATTAAACTACAGTCAAGGTAGCTCATATAAAAAGTGGTTAGCTGCACTACAACTTACAAAAATTATCTTTCTTTAGTGTGTAATGTTGCTGTTTGAGCATGAAAATGATCTGAAAAGTTAAAAAGTTCTTCTCTATATCAGTGTCAGTGTTTCTGAAATCCTGAAACGCCTCCGTTGTAGACTTGAGTTTCTTCCGGGAACGAACACGTCACAATATTCCTCATTTAAAGAATTAATACGCAGAGTAAAGGGGGGGGCCTGGTTGAGTTAGTTAGGAGTGTGTTGAAACTGGTGGTTATGGAAAGGGGCGGGACATTTCCTAAACACACTCGAAGCGCTCGACCAATCACAACACACTGATCCAGCCGACCAATCAGAGCACAGTGTGCTTTTCAGAAGGGGGGGCTTCATAGAGACAGGAAGTAAACAGAGCGTTACTGACAGACTGGGAAGAGAGGAGCCGCAACAATGGAGAATATGAGAAAAATAATCAACATTCAAGCAGGAAAACCTGTTCTAGTGGAGCCTAAAAACATATATAGGGCATATAGGTCCTCTTTAAAACTATTTAAGGGAACTAATAATTTATATAATCAGATTATACACCAAAACTGAATTAGAAAAAAAAAAAACGGAACAAAAAAAGAGGGTTTAGAATGAATCGGTTCATTGAAGTGAGTTTTCTGAACAAACCAATCTGCTTAAATAAATCAGACTTGTCCAATTTCTATTTCAGTGCATGCCTAATTTGGCTAAATATTTGTCTAAGTGCACAGGAAATACTTGACGAATTGCTAAAATGTGCGTTTTTAAGTCGAGGAACTGCATGTGTCCTCTGGTGAAACTTGTAATAGACATTATCCACCTCTCCTGTCCTTCCTCAGGGCCCTGAGAACAATCCCCCTGGGCTGAAGGACTGAAGATAAAGATGAACATATTTCCTCTCGAAGGCCCTCGTGTCTCTATCTCCTGCTGTAGGACGTCTACAATCTGCCGCCCTCAGTCAGGCCTCTGCCTGCAGGAACACGAGCTGATAACACAACCACACACAAGCACACACACACACACCCATCAGCTAAACTACTCACATTTCCTCTCTGACTCTCTAAGGGAGCGACTTGCAGCTTTCAAACAGTGTGGAGTAGGCATGTGCCGGTATCAAATTTTCATGCTGCGATTAATTGATTGAGCTTTTATCACGGTATACGGTATTATCACGATATTTTATTTACATAAGAGAAACAGATGGATTGGAGGGGATCTAAAAAAACAACTTGCATCACAATAGGTGTGATTGTGATTGTCAAAACATTTGGTAACTAAACAGAATTTTATTAAGTTTAGTGACAACATGTTACAATGTGTACATGGTACAGTGACTGGTAGGCTACTGTTTGTATTATTGCTTAACACAATTTTCACGATTTCAGTTCAATTCTTGATTTGATTTCAATCTTAACTCATTTGGATAAATATTAGGTAGGCTACAGTAGATAGCCTACATGTACATTTTGCTCAAGAAAAAATATATCTCACATAATTCTGTAAACATACAGAAAGCCCTATAAACTGGTATTATTAAAGGTTAAAATTAACAAATTAAATATAATGTGGTTTTCATTATAATAACAATTATGTAGCCTAATGACATAAGTAAAAATATAATAAATATATAATATAGTGCACATATTTAGCGAAAAATTCTCCTCTCTATTTTTTCTAGTCAACTAACGTGCTGGTAATTAAATGGCTTTCCTGAGGTAAATGTAACGGTCTGTGACGATTGTTCTCCTGCAGTTTTATTGACCTCTTTCCGTGATTGAAAAACACTGATTGATCTATTATGTATGAGGCATAGGCCTTGCTATATACCTTTCGGGAAGTTATACTATATCTTTAAATAAAAAGTAACAGATAATCGGTTCACTTGAACTAAGGTGCTACAGCTCTGTCACGTCACATTTACAAGCGCCAAAACGGTATTTATTGTCTGCATTTCGTAATAAAATGGACAGAACCTGAGAGCTGAGAATTTTTTTCATATAAAAGTAACCTGCTCTCTCTAGTCTGTCGGTGTCAGTGTCCTCTTTGCTCCGCGATTTTTCTCTGCGTGAGAAAATGGATGTGTGGCTTGCAGAGCATGTGAAAAGTGTTGATTGCGTGAGTCTCAAGCTGAATGCTATGAAGTTCTCAATTTCACATCTACGTGTTCTCGAGTTTAGCTACTCTTTTACCTTCATAGCAGTTCTGCTTTTAGAAAGGAGATAAATCGTCGGCAGCGTTCCTCTTTCCGCCATGCTTCTTCTCCATGCGATGATTGTTTACATTAGACTAGAGCGCGCACTGCGCAGCATGAACACAGTGCGTGGGGATTGTTTACATCAGAGTGCGCACGTGTTTTGCGCAGCATAGACGCAGTTGGGTTTTTTTAACGGTTGATGGAAAAAAAGCTAATGCGCATTCTAAAAATCTAAATTCGGATCTATTATTTTTCACGGTATTTTGAAGTGCCCGCGATAACAATATCGTGCATATTCATTACCGCGATTTATCGCATTACCGAATACCGGCACATGTCTAGTGTGGAGTATACACTATCCTTTAAAAGTTTGGGGTCGGTAGGATATTTTATTTTATTTTTGACTTATGCGTACAAAGGATGCATTTATTCGATCAAAAATGCAGTAAAAACAGAAATATTGTGAAATATAACTGTTATGGGACTTAATAACTGTTTTCTATGTAAGTAAGTAGTAAAATGTCATTTATTCCTGTGATCAAAGCTGAATTTTCAGCATCATTTCTCCAGTCTTCAGTGTCACATGATCCATTTGGCAGAAGCTTTTATTGCATTTCAAGGTACACATTTACATCTTATCAGTTCTTGTTTTCCTTGGGAATTGAACCCAGGACCTTGGCGTTGCAAGCGCCAACGCTCTACTATTTGGGCTACAGGAAAGCATATTTCTTCAAAAATCTTTCTAATATGATGATTCAATGCTCAAGAAACATTTATGATTATCATCAATGTTGAAAACAGTTGTGAAACAAGGATAGATGTTTTTTTTCAGGATTCTTTGATGAATAGAAAGCCTTTTTTTAATAACATCATAAAAGTCTTTACGGCTACTTGTGATCAATTGAATGTGTCCTTGCTGAAAAGTATTAATTTAGTTTAAAAAAAAAAAAAACTTACTGATCCCAAACATTTGAAAATGATGTACAAATTGCAAAATCAAGACTGTAAATGAGAACAGAGATTAAGTTTATCATCTCACACTTTCTGAGCCAGTGTTTCTTGAATCTACTTCACCAGCAGAGCTAAAGACTAAATAAATTATTTTATCTTGTTTAGTTAACAACCTGAATACAAAATAACAATACAAAATTAAAGCTGCAAGCAGCATTTATCGGTGTTCAAGCAGTTAAGGCCGTTAATGCCTTTAAGCACAAAAGCATCAAAAGACATTAAGTTTTATTTGGTAAGCATTTATCCACTGACATCATAGATGACATAGACAATTTACAGCTAATACAAGCAATTTACCATAGGAAATACATGGTTTTTAAGCTTTTTAACAGTTATAGCGCCACCTATGGTCCAATCTCCATAAAACTTTGCATGCCTCTTCACTATGTTATGTCACATATGCCCACCAATTTTTGTGAAGTTCTGAGTTTTTATGTATGATTTATAGGCTTTTGAGTGTATTTTGACACGCCCATTTTCTAAATGACCCTGTTATGGCCAACCAAATGCAGAATTTCAACATTTTTTTCGATAATTATTGATATTCAGACTCCAGAGAACATTTCTGCACTGGTCTGGTTCCGATTGGGAAAAAAACCAGGGACTAGTTCGCAAAAGTAGGTTTTGGACAAAATAGGCTATAACAATTTTATACATCTTGTTCGTCTTTAGCCAGGGATCACAGTGGTGTAAAAAGCTTGATTCTAAGTCAAACGGTCTAGGAGTTATGAGCAATTTAGTACTTTTGGTTGCTGTAGCGCCACCTATGGGCCAAACGGGGTCATACTCTGATAGGTTGTCCCCATATTTGAGGCCTACCATCTGGGCGAGTTTCAAGTCTCTAGGCCTTACGGTTTGGGCTGCACGATGCGTTTTAGGTTTTTTTTTTTTTTCAAATAGCAATTACAATAGGTTTTCAGCACTAAAGTGCTTGAACACCTAATAATAATGAGACCTTTTTGACGATTATAGCGCCACCTTTTGTCCAATCTCCATGAAACTCTGCATGCTCCTTCAGCATGGTATGACACATATGCTCATCAATTTTGGTGAAGTTTTGACTTTTTTTGTAGGATTTATAGGCTTTTGACCGTATTTGGTCACGGACCATTTCCTAAATGACCATGTTATGGCCAACCAAATGCAGAATTTCAACATTTTTTCGATAATTATTGATATTCAGACTCCAGAGAACATTTCTGCACTGGTCTGGTTCCGATTGGGAAAAAAACCAGGGACTAGTTCGCAAAAGTAGATTTTGGACAAAATAGGCTATAACAATTTGTTTTTGCTCCAAATCGAAATCCGAGATATACATCTTGTTCGTCTTTAGCCAGCAGGGATCACAGTGGTGTAAAAAGCTTGATTCTAAGTCAAACGGTCTAGGAGTTATGAGCAATTTAGTACTTTTGGTTGCTGTAGCGCCACCTATGGGCCAAACGGGGTCATACTCTGATAGGTTGTCCCCATATTTGAGGCCTACCATCTGGGCGAGTTTCAAGTCTCTAGGCCTTACGGTTTGGTCTGCACGATGCGTTTTAGGTTTTTTTTTTTTTTCAAATAGCAATTACAATAGGTTTTCAGCACTAAAGTGCTTGAACACCTAATAATACAGATTGGCCATTGCTGGCAGCACGCAAAGAAACAAAACAATGCAACTCATGTAAGTTTGATTCACAAACTCTACTCTCATAAGCCAAATCTTTTAATGAATCCGATTCAAGTTGATTACTTTAATAAATCACATTCAAATAGATTCAAAATTCATGATATTTTTTAAGAAGCAAATGACTCCCTGAATACTTGCTGAAAACTGAATAAGCATCGGATTTATTTACAGACTGAATGTTTATATAAGGGCCTTCAAACGTTTAGACAGACTTCCAGAAGTTTGTCGGCTGCCTTGTTGCAAGAACAGAATTCTGGGAATGTTCCGACTGCATATAGGCTATAACTCATGCATATATTCACATCTTATCTCCCTGTTGCCAAAATATCAGATGCTTGATCTTGCATGTTAAAAATAGCAGTGGTCAGGAGTTATGTAAGCCAGACAGGCAGGAAAGGCCAATGAAGAGTGTGTGTGTTTGTTTGCGTGTGTGTTACTGCAGCGAGGGCTTGTCACTGGTTGTTCTGGGATGCCTGGATGGCTAAAACGGGAAATGTCAAGCACAGTCAGGGCAGGTATAAGCTTCAGCGTTGTGCAAGGTCACATCACGACCCCCGCTGAGCAAAGCCCGCAGCGCTTCAAGTGTATGAAACACTTGTACATGCATCTGAATGCGATCCAGCAGGTACAGATGTGGATTACTTCAAACTTCACTGTCTCTGCAGATGTAGATGTTTATTCAATGCAATGCGCTGACTGTGCAAGCGTGGGAGGCTCTACGTCTGCTATGGACTCCCCGCTGACATGCTTTCTGCAGCATTCGCTTTCATTCTCCTTGTTAACACATGTCAGACTGTATGACGTAATCCCCAAACCTCTGCAAACACAATACAAGAGCCGGTGTGACAGGAAGGGCTTCAATTCAATGCTTTTGAACGTAGCACTGGTTATACAGATGTTGAAGGTTTAGGCCACACAATTATAGCAGTTTCCATTCTGAAAGCAACCATAAATAGTGCAGTTCATCATGCATGGAAGATAATTGTGTTATCAATCACATACAATATGCCATTGTTTTTGAGTTTTTTAAATATAAATAGAAGTGTCATAAAATTGAATTTGAATGTATTATTTAAGAATAGGATAACTGCATATATTTCACTAAAATATTTTACATATTTTACATCCTAATCCTAAATATAAGTATCCAGATCCTTCCCAAACAATCTTTAAATCTTCCAGAATATGCTTGACAAGCAACTAGATTTAAATTTTGACTGTATGATCTGACATTGTTCCGCCAAACTACTTCTCACCACTACTTTCTGTTGGTTTAGAGAATTATTTCTCCAAACATCCCCCTATTGTTTCAGAAAATAGCAAAGCATCGAGCATGTCAACTATAACAACATAACGTGTCGCATATATGTGTCACGATTCTATGTGTTTAGTTATCTTTTGTGATCTTGTTTTCCCCTGTCTTGTGTGATTTTTGGTTTAGTCCTGTTAGTTTTCCCGCTCCTCGTTTGTGTCCAATTTTCTGCACCTGTTTTCAGTTAATTATCTCGTTTGGTTCAGTTCATTTAAACCCTGTGTTTTCCCTCAGTGTTTGTTGATCGTCGTCAATGTATGGTTGTGTGTTAACCCTGAATTCCTGGAGTTTTGTTCTTGTTTGATTTTGGAAGTTTCATTTTGTTAATTAAAACTATTATATTGAAGCTCCCGTGTCCTCGTTTCAGCTACCTGCAGCAACCCTGACAATATGTCACACTGTACAGCATTATATAGCAGGGATTTTTAAAAATTGTGTCAGCCTCATAAACGTGAAATAAACACCTTAGATTTTAAGTTAATCTTTTAATAAATAAACGACGCATTCGCATGTTCATGGTTCTCTAATATCGGTTAATGGTCACATGACATGCACAGATAAAATATCCAGTCTTTACTGTTTTATTTTGACTCTCCTACCAATGGAAATAGTTCCTTTTAAGGGTGTTCACTCTTTATAAGAACCAACTAAGCCTACAATTGACCATACACATACAAATAACAGCTTGTGCCAGCGCAAACCCTCTCTTGTTGTTAAGAACTAATGTCAGGATTTAATAAAGACACGCAGTGAAAAATTAGCACTGAAAAGGTGTGGACATGGTTATTTTTTGCAGCTGACCGTATTGCATACGCATTTGTAGGAGTTTTCATTTCAAAAGCAAATTTTTTTTTAAAAATCACGCAACATGATTTACTAAGGTTTGCGCTAGTCAACTTACTGGTATTCGCTGCATTATTTAACGCACAAAAAAGCATGTCTTAACCCATTTTGCTATTGACATTCTGCAATAACACTAAATTAAAAATTAGAAACCTCTCCATGTCTTTATTTATTGCCAGAGGAAGACATTATCCGAACATACAAGGAACGTTTTTTTTCATTTTGCACCGCTTTTCCGTTGGTCATTATGGAAATGAGCAGAACTTTCCACTCTCATCGATGCTCATTAATTTTACCCTGTTTAGTAAATGTGGCCCTTAGTGTCTTAAAATCTTCACTTTCAAACATTCAAACCTTCAAGCTTTTTTTTTGGCAGAATATTGGTAAAATGCTGCAAACTTCAGTCCATAAAAATGTTGGCAATTATGCTAATGTGAACGTAAATTAACGTAGTTTACATTGGGTTTCCAAATGCATGTTAAAGTCAAAACTTGTGAGCAGAAAATGCGATATTACTAGATACACTAGTGCTGCACGGTAAACCGATACTTCAAAAGTATCGCGATACTCGGAAATTAAAAACGTCACGATACCTAAATTTATTAGTATCGATACTTTTTTCTCTTCACGCACGCAGCAAAGCTAGAAGCTGCAGCTCTCATGTGACAAACACTACAGCGAATTTTTGTCCCACCAAAGTCTTATTTGATCGGTGAGTAATGTAACAGATGCGCGTGTGACAGGGCGCGTGTTTAACAGAGAGAGAGAGAGAGAGAGAGAGAGAGAGAGAGAGAGAGAGAGAGAGAGAGAGAGAGAGAGAGAGAGAGAGAGAGAGAGAGAGAGAGAGAGAGAGAGAGAGACCTGCATGGTCGCGCGCGCATGCACGCACTCTATCTGCGGAGCCAGGCGAAAGTATAAACAAGGCTTCCGTCTCAAAACTAAGCGCTGTCTTGCTCTCTCTCCCTCCCACATATTATTAATAACAATAAATCGACACGATGGTATGGTCTGAAAACTAAAGTTTCATGTGGAGCATTTGGAGATGACACGTCCAATTCGCGAACTAATGACTCCTTTGAACCGATTCGTTTTAATGAATGGTTTAAACAACTGATCTGTCCAACACTGAACTCACGAGACATCTGAATCGGTTTATAACTAATCGGTAACACTTTACAATAAGGTTTCATGTATTACATAAAAATACAGTTTGCTTACTCAAGTGTAAGCTTTAAAACAAATAAAACCACTTGTTAGCATGAGACTACTTTTTTCCACACACTGCTATCAGGAATCGTTAAGAGAATCGTTAAAGAATCGGATCGATTAGCAGAATCTTCAGTGGCATGGATATTGATAAAATCTTATCAGTTCCTGTTAACTCTTATGTTGCTTATGATAACTGAGATAATGGTGCTAAATTTATTTATTTATTTTACCTTGAATGTCATTGCTCTAATTTATTTTTTATATTTTGTTCAAATGTTCAAATAACATATCTGCTGTTCATATGTTAATTTATTAGTGTGTTATGATTAGAATGTTGTCCCGGTTTTAAAATAAAGCTCAGCAATGGTATTTGAGTGTTTCTCCCTTTTCAGGAAAAGTTTCGAAAAAGTATCGAAATCGCAATTCTTGACTTGGTATCGGTATCGAAACAATAATTTTGGTATCGTGACAACACTAAGATACACACGAGTACATTTGAACACAGTGGGCAAAAATCTGGTGACAATTTTTCACTCTTTTAAAAAAATTGGGGGGGAAATTGCTTTTTCACAAATAAAGACAGAGAGAAATCAAGTAACACTGAATCAAATGGGAATTTTTTTAAGTAGCAAGACTGAAATAGTATTTTCTTGTAAAACGTACTCCAATTTAATTTACAAATTCAAAAAAAAAAAAAAACATTTTTACACTGTAGACTTTGATTTGATCATAGCAATTTGATATCTTTATTTCAGTTTTATTTCTATTAGTTGCAGCTCCATTTGTTTATTTATTGAATGTAATTGATTGTTCATTTAAATTAATAAAAAAATGTATTTCATCAACTCACGAACACCCGTTTTGGAAACTTAATCTACAGTATTTACAACGCTTTTGGCTTTACAGAGAAACAAGGACTGTGGGAGGAAAGGCCTCACGCATCAGGAGGAAATGAATGATCCGTAGAGATGAATGGTTTTATTAACCCAGCCTCACAACAGATTTATCTCACAATTACAGATACATTGTGAATTACTGCAAGCAAAATCCAACACCATCTGTCAAAAAATGAAATCAGAAAGCAGGTCCAACTGGACGGGATGTTCCTCAAGAGTTCTTGGTGAATTAGGGTGCTAGGCATGTCTGTGAATAAAGTGTGATTCATCTGGAGTTACATAATCTGAAACAGCACGTACTAATAATTCTTAGGAATCTGGGTCTGACAGTGATTTTTCCGGATGACTGCAAGTTTTGACACATCGAAAACAGTTATACTAGTTAAACTCATCCAGTGTCTTACAATTGTACAATAGAAACACTGTCTGTGCGGACACTCATTTATGTCTCAGTGGAAGATGGCTTGGAGTAGGGGTGGGAATCTTTGGTCACCTCACGATCCGATCCGATTCCGATTCTGGGAGTCACGATCCGATTCCAAAACGATTCTTTATCTACCTTTCCCCCTTATTAATTCATTAGTTTACATAAGTAATTAAGTACTTTTTAAAAAAAATAATATTATATATATATATATTTTTTTTTTTTATTAAAACAGTTGTATGTTAAGAATTTTAAACTAATACAACTAATTTAACAAATAATACAGAGGAGCATAAAAAAATAAACAAACAACAAACAAAAAGTCCTTTCAGTAGCCTATAGATTATCTGAACGTTTTCCATTCAAGAACTGTGAGTGATTTTTCTTCATCTTTACTTTACTTGTTTTTTTACTATGACATCATAGACTGCGGGAGATCTATTAAGCTGCATTCACGCACGCATCTCTTTTGAAATAAAAGTAGTAATGCGGTGTGTCCTGTCCGTTTAATCCCTTAAGACATAACTGGCTGTGTTTACGTTCATTTTGCACAAGTACACTAAACCACTGCACGGAGTCGCACAGCCGCATGCGCGAGCAGTCTCACAAACAAAGCGCGCGTCAGCATTTGAAATTGAAAGCAGCCTTCTGTTAGTGAGGTTCATATTTAAAATATATAAGTCCACTGCATTCCAAACCACATAAATGATGACTTCGTAGAGCATTTGTAAGGAAAATACCGACGGGCGAGACAGCACACTTCAAGTGTAACATCAAAGAAAGCGCGCGTCTCTCACAGCGTATCCTGTGAAATGAAGCCTGTGAATGTCCTTGTAATTCGTTTCCCAAACCTTTCCGAACTTTATGAAAGCTTATTTTTCGGAAGGTTCGAGTGGTGTATGCGTGTAAGGAATTGGAAGCAAGCAGAATTCGGGTGTTTTTAAAGCAAACTCAACGTCATCGCCCATCTGGTTAAAAACTAAGCTCAGAATCGATTCTGGAATTCTCAGAATCGATCCAGAATCGTTGGAGAGAGAATCGCGATGCATCGATGGATCGATTTTTTCTCCCACCCCTAGCTTGGAGTTCAGCAAACGAAAGATGGCTGAAGAGTTATTTTCAGACTGTGTTTCGTTTAAAGGAACACTCCACCGTTTTTTCATATTAAACTATGTTATTCCCTTAACTAAGTCGAGTTGATGCACACCTCTCTCGTCTCAGTGCGTGCGCTCGATCGCTCTGGCTCGCGGCGACACTTTGATAGCAGTTAGCTTAGCCCAGTTCATTCATTAGGATCCAAACAGAGATGAAGTTAGAAGCGACCCAACACCTCCACGTTTCCCCTATTTAAAGGTGGGGTATGTGATTTTCTTTTTTGACCATTTTTTCAAAATCACTTGAAATCCTATTCCTAACCCACTTACTGGCTTGTAAATTAGAAGCACTGAAATGAAAATTAAGCAATTTAATCATCTGTGGAACGGGCAGGACTCGAAAAACTCCAGCCAATCATTTTCAAGACCATCTAGAATCATTGGACAGAAAATGCGTCACTCAAACGGTCTTATCATGCCCCCTCCCACCGCCCCCGCCCCCCGCCCCTCGCGCGCAGTGTCCCGTTTGTGCGCATACTCAAAGCTTGTGACCCAGTCACAGGAAGTGCAAGTCGCCCTGGTACAGAGAGAGAGAGAGAGAGAGAGAGAGAGAGAGAGGTAGAGAGAGAGAGAGAGAGAGAGAGAGAGAGAGAGAGAGAGAGAGAGAGAGAGAGGAGAGGAGCTTGTGCTTGATTGCGCGTCCATGTTTTTCGAATGGGTGGAGTCAGGGCCAGCGTTGGATGAAGAAGGTAGGACCTTATGAGTTTTGTATTTTCAAAATCTGCCGGATTTTGCAAATCACATACCCCACCTTTAAATACAGTTAGACGAGTAGTTACACGGCCAAGTGTGGTGACACAAAATAAAACGAATGATCCTGCAGTGATCCATGGGAAATGAATTGGGCTAAGCTAACTGCTATCAAAGTGTCGCCGCGCGTCAGAGCGATCGAGCGCACGCACTGAGACGAGAGAGGTGTGTATCAACTCGTCTTAGTTAAGGGAATAACAGTTTAATATGAAAAAAACGGTGGAGTGTTCCTTTAAAGTGTCTATAATATACGCTGTTGCTCTAATCTCATCAAACACCGTCCCTTGAGGACACGAGCACCTGGAAGTAAGTGGAGTTAAATAATTTATTGTTCTATCATTTCATCAAAGCAATGGATATCCGAAGCAATCTCAGATCACCATTTATACAACACCAGACATAAAACACAACATTTGACAACACGTTGTCAAAAAAAAAAAGTATTTCGATATGTATCAATACTGAGATATTTGAAACGCTTTCTTTTCTGTAGTATTGATACACCGATACTAGCTGCGCGTTCTCGCTCTCTCTCAGTTTGATAACACACACACACCACCCCCACCTCCTTTCATTCACTCGTCTCATTGGCTCCGGTTAATAGTGCTTGTACTGTGCATAATTTGTCATTCCTGCAGGTTTCGCGCTCACCAAAAGCACACGCAACACTGATCTACATATACTGATCTGTATATAAGTGACGCGCACATAAAGCGTCTCTCAAACAGCTCGCCAAATTGAGTTGTTTTTCGTGGCTTATTGTGCTTAAACGGCCAAATGCATATAAAATTATGTCAAAATGACTGTCTTGCTGAGTATTCAGGTAAATACGGTCAGTTTTGTAATGCAAATAGTTGAGAAAGAAAAACGCATGTTGTGTAGCAGTATATTGGATCCGTGCATTAGCTCTTAAAGTGACAGCAGCCTAATATTCCTGTTAATTAAAGAAAAAAGACAAAAAGAAAATCACTTACTGCTCTTGTATCTTTAATCTATATTTAATTTTTCACAATGACGACTATGCAGTGATATTTTTTATATTTAATTGGAGTTACAAGTAGGACAGTGTAAGTCGTTTTACACGGAAAATAAGTTCTCAAATGTCATGATATCGGATCACGTTTTCTCTTTGCAGGACGTCACAGATAGAAACTATACCCTAGTAAGACGAACCAGAGACCAGCATGCATCCACAGGCCACGACACGCATGCTTGATGTGTGTGAGGAACTTAAAGCGCCACAAGGACACGTGCAGAACCACTTGACATCAGTGAGGTCTGCGTTTCAGCGCCGTGAGTGACATTTACACACACCGATCACTTCACTGTGACTAGCATTAGCATGCACCGCGTCTGCTGGCACCGAAGCACTGGCAGTTTGGAGCCGTGAACCTTCCAGCAATTAAGATGTCAAATAAGCACCCCCAGGACCCTCAGAAGCCCGTCACGCTGAACCTGTGCACTTTGGTGGCCTTTGTGAGCGAGAACGTGTATGTAAATCTCACTCACTCAGCCTGACACAAGCAATTGGCAGTTTGCTGATCAAGTCAAGGCTGTCAGTCACGATTAAAGCCTGGAAAGAAATGTACTGCACAATAAAAGTGGAACAGATTTCTGCTGTAAATGTCCCACGCTTCAAGTTGACATGAAATTAAAATTAACTCGTTCAACAGTTGATCTTGACAGAAATACACTACATTATGTTATTAAAATACAATGCTAAAGCAGGGTTATTATCGTTAACTAACACTATTATTTTTGTTAATTGAAATAATAAATTTTAGATGAAAATCAAACCACAGTTAGTGGGCAAAAGTGATGTCTGGAGGGGATATTTGATTTTAATGACTCTACAAGTTTGATTAAACCATCAAAATATGAGGGAATATTTGAATATTTAAACATAGAGAAAGAACAAAACAGTAAACTAGTATTTATCTGATGAAATTATTGGCAAAAAGGCAAACTACAGCTACAGGTTTTGTTTTGCTATGCAAAAAAAAATGCATAAAATTGCAAAAAGCTCACACTGACTTCAACATAATCAGTTATTAACACATGTACCATTCTGCAAATTCCCCCGCAAATCATGGTAGAAAATGTGAATAAATGTGCATATTTGTGTGGGCCTAGTCATGATCAGAGTTGGAAAACCAAAAAAAGCCTTCGAGCAGTTGAACACAGATGATGAAACCGGCATGGGAAAAATCCCACACTCACATAAAGTTCTCAAACTAGAATAAACACGGTTTAGTTCCTGGTCAGGGTTTTCAGAGACAAAATCATGCTGGTTTCCCATGACAAATGAACACAAACGAGAGCTATTTTAGCAAAATGGTAGTGTGTTTTTGTGAGCCTTGAGTCTATTATCAGGAGTAACACAAAGAGAGACTTCCTCTCAGAGTAAGAGCCGCTTAATGACACATCTGGTTCAGCGGCACTCAGCTGCGTGAAGAAGAGGAGAGCAGAAGAAAACTGTTCTCGGACTCACCGTTTACACACTGACCCAGCTCACAGCTCACAGTGCAGATACACTACAGTCAGCTCAGGAGACCGTCCGAAACTACAACACACACGCCAATACACCATCATTTAAAGATGGTTTCAACTCAGCATCAAATCAAAACGGACACTGTGTACCGGACTAATGCAAAAAAAGAGCATAATGTTTCATGTAAATGTAGTAACTTGGGTTTGCTCTGAAACAACTTATTTTTTATATTCAGCAAGGATGCATTGAATTTATCAAAAGTGAGAGTAAATATATTTACAATGTTACAATAAATGCTGTTCTTTTGAACTTTCTATTAATTAAAGAATCCTGAAAAATAAAACAAATCATGGTTTCCACAAAATATGAGTTGATTTCTGAAGGATCATGTGACACTGAAGACTGGAGTAATGATGCTGAAAATTCATCTTTGATCACAGGAATAAATTACACTTTACTATATATTCACATAGAAAACGGCTGTTTAAACTTTTTATAATATTTCACTGTTTTTAATGTATTTTTGATCAAATAACTGCAGCATTGCTGAGCAGAAGAGACTTCTTTAAAAAGCATTATATCTTAATCGACTCCAAAACTTTGATCAGTAGTGTATACAGTATAAACATTATTTACTCTTTTCTGACACTTTTGACCATCATCCTCTCCTCATTTTTCTTGTTAAACCCCTCCACTTGCAAATATGACACTTAACGGATATATGGTTGTGAATAAATAAGTTAGTATAAATTAGAAATAAATTGATTGGTACTGACTGTTATCATGTGAGATTTAACATGATAGTTCTTTGCTGGGAAGAGTGTCTTAACAGACGTAGGGCCATTTTAACGCAGCAGCGAGACTCATGGGATTTGCAAGATGCTTCCCTGGCTAGCAGCCCACAATGCACTGCCATTAAAGTGCCGGAACAACAGGTGCACTGGAGAAAAACCCTGCAAGTCCTGCCATTTTCAACATCACTAAAGCAGCACTTTGTCATCATCAATCATTCAGGGCTGATCTCAGAACAGTTCACTCAATGCTGCAGATCCACACTAGTGATCAGTACACACTAAACTTAAAAAAGAAATAAAGATTTGACATTTATCGTGGAAAAGTTTATCGTGATCCTTTTTTTGGCCATATCACCAATCCCTAGATCTAACTTTAGGATTGTGGGTTGTTAATTCAGCATCTCTTTTTAAATTTGAAATCACATTATGAATGTGGTTTCTATACCATCAAGCTTAGGGTAAATCTGTACCATACTTTTTTGCTGTGTTAAAGTCTCCCTGCAGTCAATCATTTTATCCCTTAAAACTCACCTTTGATCATTAAGTTACATATAAAAAAAAATTCCTTTGAAAAATATGTCTTCATGCCTTAAAATATATTGAATGTAACTCGACACCCTTGCCTCATTTAGTATACACGGTTCTATGAATATGCAAATGAGCCCCGCCTCCACTCACTCACAGCAGTCCAAAATTGTCATGCCCTTCACTCGCTAACTTCCCTCCGTCTCGTTCACTCCGATGTACGTCATTGCTTACGTTGTATGAGTGCCCACTACTGGTGGGACCTTTGCAATAGGCTGAATTGGAACGTGCACTCTAAAAAATGCTGGGTTCTTTTAACCCAACTTTGGGTCAAATATGGACACACACAAATGTTGGGTTAAAAATGTAATGTAAAAATCTAAGCTAACGGCTGGGTTTTGTCCATATTTGACCCAAAGCTGAAAGTTGAAACAAACCAGCAGTTATAGAGTGTGAAGCCCTTGATCACTTAGACTCCACTATGGGGTTGATTTATTATCAAATGTTTTCCCTTATGAAATTGTTTAATGCAGCATTCTATATACTGTAGGTGTGTTTGAGTTGTATAATAAAAAATAAAAATAATACATCATAGAGTTGTTTGTGGTGGGGTAAATTAAACGCAATATGCGTTGACGTCACAATCGTGTTGAATTGTGGTATATGGAGCTGGCTGAAGTGTACATATGAAGAGGGTCTGTCTATATAAACTTCCCTCGTCCACTTCACGAAGTCGAACGCACTTCATAATGGCGGCAGGGATTCTCCCGAGGGGAACGCAGCCCAGCCCAATTATTCTAACTATTTATTAGTAACAGAAGTATTTGTACTGAATTTAATTTATGCTGATTTGAATTAAAGTCCCCCTGTAGTCAATCATTTTATCCCTCAACTCATCTTTGATCACCAAAATGACATATTTAAACGTTATTTCCTTGAAAAAAATTCATCATGCCTTAAAATATCTTGAATGTAACTCGACACCCTCGCCTCATTTAGTATACGGGGTTCTATGAATATGCAAATGAGCCCCGCCTCCACTCACTCAGAGATCCACTGGTTGACGATCACACGTTGATCTGATTGGTTACAAGGTAGTTTGTGACGTCAGAAACACCAGCGATTTCAAAGCGTGTTTTTGAGACTGTCTTTGGTTCACTGCAGTTTTAAGCAGAAAATACTCAGCAATGCTGTCGACTTATGAATTTACACATGATTTGTCTTAAAGCATATTAAAAACATCACATATAAACAACATTAAAAGCTTGATTGTCATCTTTAGGGAGATTTTGCACACCAATTTCTCTTCCAGAACCAAATTGTCAAGCTCTACTGTAAAGCAGGGTTGGCGTCTCTTCAGATTATTCTAGATGAAGCAGATCTGTGAGGTTCACAATGGGTATCCCACTTGTGTTTATTTATGAACATCTTCAGCACTCGTGTGGGTGAGGCTACTGTGGTCTGGTCAGAATCATGGGAAAACGCAGCCTGCCATTTTCTTCAAAAACATCTCTTTCCCACACACACACACACACACACACACACACACACACACACACACACAAATCCATGAAATCCTGCAGGCCCAATGACGATGAGACAGACTCCCAAAAAAGACAGAGGAAATGGGGATCGTTTTAACAACAAGAACAGACAGCCTGAGAAATGTGAAGGCTGGTTGACCGAATATACATTCATAAAATCAGGCCACAGTGTTCACAAAATGACTCCTCCTCATGACATCACATTAACAAAATACTAATAAAGCTAAAAATAGTGCTTGTCAAACAAAAGAGAAAAAAACTCTTTGCATGAGTGCATTTTACTCTATTCCTCAAGTGCAGACAAACCAAAACACACAAAACTTTAAAGACTATATAATAGTAATATATTCACATTAGTGCTGTGAAAAGATAAAAATATTTAATCGTGATCAATCGCATTAATGTCATAGTTAACTCGCGATTAATTGCACATTTTTATCTATTCTAAATGTCTCTTGATTTCTTTTTGTCCCATTATTTTTTCGAATTTTAATGCTCTTATCAACATAAAAAAGTGGATCGGCATGCTTTGTGCAAATGTTTTTTATTGAAAACAACATTGACAATTATTGTTTAATTTCACACTAAAACATTCTCACTTGGAGCAAATAATCTCTCACACAATGTAACACTGTCCATCAATAAAAGGGTGAAAGAAATACTGACGAGGTCCTGATATTGACGAGGGGGCGGAGAATTCGCATCAGCTGTGTGTGTGTGTGCGTGCGTGTGTGTCTGTCTGTGTGTGTGTGTGTGTTTCAGACTGAACGTGCTGTGAAGATAGCGCAGTTCACAACGACAAAACACACAGATTGCTTTGGTCTTGTCAAGGCAAACATTCAATTCAGAATCTTATTGGCATTTATTACGGTGTCTCGCGCTCGTCATCCACTCAAAACGTAACGTTAACCTACTATTTGGCCGGCTCGGAACAAGTGTGTTTCCGGTCTAGCTAGATCCGGTGCTTTCAGACAGGACGTGGAACGCGCGGCGCTACGCCAGTTTTCAAAACTTTTTGGATGCCAAAAAGTTTCTATTGGCCGCGCTGGTAATCGTCACAGCGGCAAAAGTTGAACTATTTTGAACTTTGACCGCGGTGTGCGCGACGCTGTGCTTGCACTTTGGTCGACGAAGCAACAAAACGTCCTCCCATGCCGCGTCCTGTTGCAAAAGCATGTGAAAAAAGCTACAAAGGTTGCTAGGTCAAAAAGACCGTTCATCCCGCGATAAAAAAAATAATCGCGTTGAAATGGGTTTGCGTTAACGCCGTTAATAGCGCGTTTAACTGACAGCCCTAAGACAGAATACAAAAGCTTTCGGATGATACTGCCCTTATAGGTTTAATAATAGGAGTTATTTGTTAGATGGTGTGAGGAAAACTTCCTAAAATTGAATGTGGAGAAGACTAAGGAACTGATCGCTGATTTTAGAAGAAAAAAAGACGTGACAGAACCAGTGATTATTAACGGTCAAAAAATAGAGATTGTTCAGTCTTATAAATATCTTGGTGTCCATTTGGACAGTAAACTGAACTGGAAGAAGAATAGTTAGGCTGTTTTTAAGAAGGTGCAATCAAGACTATTCTTTCTGAGGAAGTTGAGTTCTATACGCTGATTTCAAGCAGCCGCCATTTTGAAATCGCTCCGGTGGGAAGAAAACCGGAAGTGTCGCTTTTAATCATAGGAGAGTCGCGAATGCGATGGCGTATTGTTGTGTTTAATGTAGAAATTTCTTATTCTAAAAATGTACATACATTTCTTTCATACTTTAGACTATATACAGTGAACTTAATTTACAAATATTTTTTTTTATATATATATATAATTTAGAACGGAAAAAAAGAAGCAGGAACGAACTATATACATACCCTATACTGGATATTAACATCCAATAGTGTAAATCGCGGCAGCAGCTTCAGGTTGGTAGTCCAAGCATTGTTGTCTATCTGTACTTTCGGGGTTCTTCCCACCGGAGCCTCACTTTCGATTTCAAAATGGCGGCAGCATGAAATCAGCGTATTGGAGTAAGTATAGGAAACTTCTTTGTTTTTTATCAGGGAATCGTAGCTAGTGTTTTGTTTTATGCAGTGCTCTGTTGGGGATGTAGTATCACTGTAGATGATAGAAATAGGATTAATAAATTGATTAGAAAGGCAGGCTCGGTTATTGGCCTTAATCCTGATTGAACTGAGTTTACTGTGGAAAAGAGAACAAGGGCTAAATTAAAAATTATTATGTGTTATAAAGCTCATCCACTACATTGTACCTTCGGTGGACGTAGGAGCTCATTTAGTGGAAGGTTGATAATGCCTCTGTGTTTATACAGAGCGATTTAGAAGGTCTTTTATTCCGAATGCAGTTAGGTTGTTTAATGAAATTGTGTCATTTCTTGTAGTGATTGTTGTTGTTTTGTAATGTTTATTTGTTTGTGGTGTCTGTAATGTGCAATGGTGGCAAATGAGTTTCCCCTTACAGAGATTAATAAAGTTTTTCTTACTTAATTCATATACATACATATATACATAAATCATACATACAATTTTCACTATATAATGATAATTTCATCACTTCAGATAAAATATTAAAAATAATTTAATGATAATCATTTATTTTAATGTACAATGACGTTCTGTTGAAGCTAATAAATGGCTAATCTTCACTCAAAGAAACATCAGCAAAAAAACGTTTCTAATGTATAAAAAGAGATTTAAACATGAGATTTGACTTCTGACTCGACAGTAATAATAATAATATAATAATTCATTACATTTATATAGCGCTTTCTGACACTCAAGCGCTTTAATAGAAGGGGGGAATCTCCTCAACCACCACCAATTCTGACAGTAGAATGAGTTGAACAGACTCAGGCCAAATGAACTATGACAGATCTATCCCTCCCTCTTTCTGAAATGGCAGCCTGAGGCTTTATGTTTAAAGATCAATAATCAGTCTCCAGGAAATCGACTAATGCTAAGGGCTTGAAAATGTCTGATTTTAAGTCTCAGTTTTGCAGTAACCTTAAGATAAACCCATCCCGTGGCATCTTACTCTTTTTGAGCCGCATTGATCTGAGAAATTAAATGAGAGCCAAACCGTAACCTACAGTATTTACCATTCATCAATTATTACAGAGACACTACACAGGTTATTGAGCAGCTGCTAATGGAGGTGTGTGTGTGTGTGTGTGTGTGTGTGTGTGTGTGTGTGTGTGTGTGTGTGTGTGTGTGTGTGTGTGTGTGTGTGTGTGTGTGTGTGTGTGTGTGTGATTATTGTTTCAGCGTGTCGTTAAAACTATTGATTTGAAAGTGCACAGCGATGCCTGTTATCACTTTGATTATGAAAATACAGTTAAAGCTACAATATGTAATTTTTTTCACCACGCTGATGTTGATTCTCGTTTTAGTTCTCCTTTTGTCCCAAAGTCTGCTTGCCATGATCCATAAAGTTTGAACTAAAAAAACAGCGTGAGCGCGCCGCTATACGTAGCGCAGTTGTCCACGTCTGTCGCCATGGATACTATGGTAGTACGAGCAGAAACCAGGGATAACGCGGATATTACGTCATTGACCGGCGACAAGTGAACATGAACGAGCCATAAAATGGGAATTTCTCTGAAATTAAAAATCTTAGGGATCTTCTGAGATATTGTAAGTACACAACTGCAGGAAATATGTCACACTGTGCAAGTGATTTGTGGATATTTTATTATAAAAATCTTTCGCCAACCAGCGCCAAACGCTCACATAACATTATAATGAGAACACTTTAGACCCGTGTTTCAGCGTGTTGTTACAGGAAAAGCTTAATTCAAGTTCACTTGCATTTGTGACGTTTTGTGCAGATACAAGTTGCAGGCCCGGTTTCACAGACAGAGTTTAGATTAAGCCAGGATTAGGCCTTAGTTCAATTACGACATTTAAGTAGCTTTTATAAATGTGCCCTAGAAAAAAAAACATCACTGGTGTGCATCTTGAGACAAAACAATGGCACTGGCATATTTTAAGATATATCAGTGCAAGTTGCTTTAAGTTAAAACAGCTCAAACATGCGTGTTGTGTTTATCTAGGATATCTGATTAATCTCATATAGGATGTGTGTGTGAGATTTACAGCTGTTCATTCACTCTTCAGCTTCACCTCATGCAGCTGCTCCTTTTTCGAAAACATTGATGCATTATTGAAAATCTAGTTATTTTACTATTTTACTTTCATAGACATATTTTAATGTCATATTTTAATGCATCAACATTAATTTTCATAACAGTGTTTTAATTCAAATATTTTAAATATCGGCATGATAGGATGCCCCGTCCCCGAGTACCTAATACAATTTTAATAAAACCCTAAAAAACAATATTTATTATATTATATTTAACTATATTTACCAAAAATAAAAACGTAAGAACTAAACATCAACTATTATGAGCACTAAAAATAAACTGAACTTTAACTTTGATGTGCACTACAACATGCCCACTTAACTTCTTTTTAAAAAGGTTTATAAAAGCAACAAAAAAAACAGTAATGTTTATAAAACCAAAGAGAGATGCCATTCCTATAGGAGGATCTTTAGTGACGTCATTGTTTATGTTTGTCGCGTTGCATCATGGGAATCGTGTGTGCAGTGGCAGGAAACAGATACCTGTAATTTGATTGTTTTGCACGTTTGGAGGAGGATTTAGAGAATAGGATGCTTCACTCTTGCTGTGTGGTCGATTGTACGGCTCGTTGGGGGCCTGATAAAAAGTTTTTTTCGAATTCCCTCCGAAAAGGATTGCGAAAAAACGAAAGAAATGGTTGCGTGCAATAGGCGATTGAACGTGGACGCTGGATTCCTGCAGCTTCTGATCGAGTTTGTGAGGCTCATTTTGTTCATGGTAAGTCTTAGAGACTATGTATTTATAGAAGATTGAGAAAAAAAAAAAAAAAACTGAGTCAAATCAACCGAGTATATGTTTTCGCGTTCTGATTCAGGAGTCCCAGTCTCATACTGAACATAATTGAACTGGTACAACAGTCACTACATTTTCAATAAATAAATAAATAAATAAGAACACTGATCAATAAAGACTTGCCCGGCTTTGCAGTCGCAGTGAGCAGTGATTATTTCGCCGTTCTCTTTGGCGTTCACCCACGGGAGATGCGAATCACGCTGTGACTCTGCTTATAACACGATCACTGCTTTCTGTTTGGCAGAAAAGATCGGCCCAACTTTTCGAGAAACAAAATAATCATAGGCCTCCAGACTTTTGTAAACCTTTAATCTTTCATGAGTGAAGGGTCCAGGGGTTTCTATCTAATAAGGATAAATGTCTCCCCAGCAGATTGGTGGCCAAGACACGGGCGAGTCGGGCCAACGTTTTTGTCATCCCAGATCTCATATGGGCTTTGAATAACTTCGATTTTGTCACCAATACAAATTTTGAGCTTCTCTCCAAACCTCCTCTGGTCTTCAGATGTTAAAGTGTTAATATATTGTGGATTTCGCCCGCTAACTCTCTTGAAAGTGCTCGTCGCCCGCTATACTGTTTGTTTTGTTGCCACACAACCACTCGTGCATGCGTACAAATATGTCAACAAAGATCCTCCTATAGCTGTAAAACTTGATTACACAAACAAAATCTGTATTTTTAAGCAGTTTGAGCATTAACTGGACAATAGTAAAACTATAATGTTTTAGAGAAGTTAATACTGCACAGCCTATATCAATTAAATAAAAAAAATAACAAATTGAATAAAGGTAAAAACAACCAAGTTTGCCAATAACCCTTTTTTTAGACCAAACAAACATTCCTTCCATTTAATAAGGCGAAAACAAATGCATGATTCCAGAAGACTGCAGACAGTATCAGTGGGTCTGAACTCACTGTGTTCTCAGAGATTCTGGAGGTAAAACTGAAACAGTGTTTGAACATCATCAGCAGTGACAGCATGTGTGTCTTCACCAGTGTTACTTACCTACAACAGAAGAAGAGAAGAGAAAAGACTGTCAATGATGTGAACAGAAACGTCTGAGTATTCACATTACATTTAACTTTCTTTAGTGTGCAATTTTTATAAATAAAAAAAAGAACATTCAAACATGACAACCTATTAAAACCCAAAAACAACATCATGACTTTGAAAAGGACAAAATAAGTCCCCTTTAAATAAAACACACACACACACACACACACACACACACACACACACACACACACACACACACACACACACACACACACACAGTGACAGCAGTGCTGAATACTTTGAAATGACCCGATAATGTGTAACAAGACACACACACACACACACACTCTCCTCTATCTAATAATCTGTTTCTGTCCTTCTCTGTGTGTCTGTCTGTCCTGAGCCCTTCAGACAGCTCTATTTATAGTGTTACTCGCAGTCTTTGCACGTAATTAATGACACACACACACACACACACACACACACACACACACACACACACACACACACACACACACACACACACACACACACACACACACACACACACACACACACACACACACACACACACACACACAGAGCATCAGGGGCTAGATCACTTCATTTTCACATCACATTTTCACTCATATAAATTAATTATGCATACGATAACATTTATAGACATAAGAAAAACATTTTCTTTCAAAAACATTACAAAATCTTGCAGACCCCAAACTTTTGAACAACGGCAAAGACATTTATGTCATAACAGTGATGGACTATTTGGTCTTATGATTCGTGCACATGGAGAATTAAATAGTTGCTTAAAATGTGCTAAAATAATGCAGACAGCAATAAATGACCCTATCCGTTTGAGCAAATCCCCTTGCTGTGGTTTTAGCACCGCCTGTCCACTTCTTCTTCTTCTTCTTCTTCTTCTTGTGAACACTGAGGAAACTGCAGACGCATCTCTTCAATAATGCATCGAGGCTCTAAAAGGTCTTTTATCGAGGGCTGAATATGTGCTCATCTCCCCTGAACTCAGAAACACCCTCCATTACAGCTCTCTCACATCACCAGTTTACAGATCCTACAGATCCAACATTTATTATCGTGTTTGTGTGTGTCCAGAAAGATGGCAATATCTGAAATCCCTGACGATCCCATTCATAAAAAACTCCTGTGTTGTCATCATGACGGCGATTCCCAAAACAACGTCCCTCACGGCTTTTAGCTCAAAAGTGTGCAGATTTGGAGAAATATTGATATATTCTCAGTTTACATCAGATTTCTATTGACAGGAATAATATTTTATCGAATTTATAGCCAAATGCGTTGATGTAATCATTATGAGCGCTGTATACTGATGTGCTGTGTTTTCTATTCATACCAGCAGCCTGAGGGCGCTCTACTGAACATTATAGTCCATATTTGGAACACATGAAGAAGAGCGTTCGACAATGCAGGAAATCTCAAATCCCCGACCACAAACAAAGCTAACCGATCGCTGTAACATGCAGATTATGTTGTTTTAAAGACAATAAACATTTTATGTGTTGTTTCTGAATGCTTTTATTGGCATTTATGTTGTTTCTAATATTGTGTGAGGGTATATACCTTCTGGATGTAATGGTTCTCTCACACTGACATGATATAGGGGACTGAATTAATATTTTGATATACCTTCTGGATGTAATGTCTCCCTTCTCTCTCTCTCTCCTCTCTCTCTCTCTCTCTCTCTCTCTCTCTCTCTCTCATTAAAAAATGTTTTGTTTTTTTATTTAAAAAGTCATAATCCATGTCTTATTCCAATTTAGGATGTTATGGTATCAATTTGAATGGGAAAACCATCAAATTGTACTCAATGGGCTTTGTGCCCTGTCATATGGCCTTGGTGCCCCTAAAAAAAAGAAAAGGTGGAGGCCAAATGGCCTTGCCCCTAAAATTAAAGAATTCCCACCCTGCCTATTACTTCAAAATTTCAGATTTAATTTAGTGTTACTTTGTAATTATTTGCAATATTTACCAGCAATATCTTAAAGAAAATTATTTCAAAATAAATACACCAGTGTATATGCATATATAACTGGTAAATGATAATGACATTAAATATAAGACAGAGGTGATGCCTTTAAAATCCCGTATTTAATTACAGAAGGAATCCAGCTTCCAGGTGAAACTATGGGCCGGTCCTGCGTACTGTAAATCCCCCAAAATTAATGCTTGAAATGAAAAGCCTCTTTGTCTTTCAACTCACCGTTTCTTACGTAAGCTTCATTTGATTCATGTTACATAAACGCAAGGTAATCGCCTGCATCTTTTGTTTGAGTTACGTGCGGTATGGATAAAAAAATCTAATTAAACATCCACAGGGATCCCTGATTTCCAGAGCTTTCCAGGAATGACTAGCATGCTTCTGTGAATCTGAGATTTCTTTTAACGATAACACGACTCTTGCATTAGTCAAGTTTTCAGTTCACGTTCATTCATTCATCGCCATACGTGAGAGAAATCCGACTTCTGTTAAATCTACATTTATTAAACCTGCTAAAAAGCAGCATGAGTCAAAAAAAAAGAGAAAAGCGTGTCAAAACAAGTTGTTACACTCCCTCACAAGCCGGATTCCACGAGACCCAGACTGCGGTAGCGCTGACGTCAATAGTCTGGATTGTGCTCATATTCCCCAACCCATTCCACATCATTACCACACATAATATTCCTAATGCTAAATTAATCAGCTGCGCACACAGTTCACTTCGCCTAGCGCTCTCGCTTTCAACTCCACTACTGATCTGAGCGTAATGAGCATGTGAGGCTAAGAATAAAAACAGATCACAGTGCTAAGCAAACAGTCCACAATACACACCCTCCAGGCTGCACACTCAAACGCTGGGATAAACACACAGGGATCAGCATCATGGACCATCAGCGCTTTATAGATCTCTGTGAATTATAAACTCTGAAATAAACAGGGAATAATGGTGAGGATGTGGGTTTGGTCTTTACTCTTGTGTGAATAAAAGGCACGCGCGTGCGTCACGCATGTCCTCTCCATTAAACACACATGCAGCATCATCTTTAATTAATGTCTCGCTCATCTAATGAAAGTCCTGCATCAGGATGCATAAAACCACCACATTATGTTTTCCCATGTACTCTGGGTTTTTAAAAAACGTATTTTGTGTAAAATAGATCTTTGACCCACACTAATGTTTATGATTCTGCTCATCAAGGCTGCATTTATTTGATGAAGAATACAGTAAAAACAGAAACATTGTGAAAAATTTATAGTTTAAAATAGCTGTTTTCTATGTGAATATAGTAAAGTGTAGGTATGTAACGATTCACTCGCAACCGGTTGAAAATCGATAAAAATGTGTGACGATTCAAGTCGGTTGAAATGTTAAACGAATCGCGATACACGTTTTAAACAGCAGGGCCGTTTACTGTGCTAGCTTGTGAACCTTCTTTAGGTAATAGGTTTCAGTCTATAAAAAATGTGTTTTATTTATAACTTTTTCCCCCTTCACTTTTTATTTTTAGGTTTTGTGCTTCTTTACAGGCACAATAGCAGCAAGCACACACTGGCGCGAAGCTAGCGATTGTTTTCACGTCATTCATGGAACTTGAGCTTGTGTGAGCCAAACTCAACTTCCATATGAATGAACTGAAAACGCTCGGTTTGCTCCGCTCGCGCCAGTGTGTGCACGCGCCGTCAAACATGGCGACGGCAAGCGTAGATGTTGACGTTGACTCATTCAAATCGGAGGTGTGGCGGCATTTTGACTTTCCGTATACTAACAATAATCACCACGTGAGAAGCACAAGTCACCTTCGTTTTCATGTAACAGGCATTAATACGACAAGTGCGAGAGCCACGGAGATCACATGGTGCATTTTTCTAAATGCGTGTTGTTTTTTTTACTCTTGCTAGTCTAATAATGATACAAATTATAACAAAATTAAAACCCCTCTAAATGTGGTACTAATTTTACATAGTCTTTTACTTAGTGTGCAAAGGTACCAGTGCCCACCCTCTTGAAACAACCTTGAAGGGATTTTTTTTTTAATTTCAATGTAGTTTTTTTTTATTTGACAAATATATTTTAAAATTAAAAAGAAATGTGCAGCATTTTGTCTGAGAAATAATAAAAATGACACTTTTTCATTTATAATTTCTTAAATTAATCTTTTGTTAAAAAAAACGTGAGAAAATCGTATCGTGAATCGAGTTGAGTGAATCGTTACATCCCTAGTAAAGTGTAATGTATTCCTGTGATCAAAGCTGAATTCTCAGCATCATTACTCCAGTCTTCAGTGTCACATGATCCTTCAGAAATATTTTTAAGGCCGTGTGTCCACCAAAGTGTTTTTAGCCAGCTGAAAACACTAGCTGTGGGCGCTTGCACGCATTTTGGCAGCGCAGCATTTTTTTTCAGGTGAGACACTATGATACGTAATATCGGCGAAAGTGTTACTAGTATCTCATTTCACACATATTTTGTTTCTGTGTTGATTCTATATTAAAATGTCGATACAATGAAACGTATTTTCTCTGGCTCTTGAAAATTATTTTGTTCCGTGAACAAGCAGAATGTGACAGTTGGTCGGTGTGATATTAGCCCCGCCCCTCCTCCACTGTGATTGGACGGTTGGGTAAAAAGTGACAGTGATGAGCGCTGCGTTTTACCCAAAGTTGAACATTCTTCAACTCTCGGCGACCAGTAAAAAACGTGAAAAAGTTTCAGCGTGAAATAAACACTCAGCGCCCCGTTACGCTCATGGGGTTTAAAAAAACGCGGCGCTCCCATTGAAAACAATTGGAAAAATACGCCAGCAGCGTGAAAAAACGCTTTGGTGGACACACGGCCTAATATGATGATTTGCCCGGTCGAGAAACATTGATGATTATTATTAATGTTGAAGATTTTTTTGGACACTGTACATACATATGTTTATAATTCTTCAATGAACAGAAAGTTTAAAAGAAAAAGTCGTAAGTGAACGTAAACAGTTGAGAAAAAAAGAACACGTGTAACATTATATTGGATCGGTGTAGGTCTTAAAGTGACAGTAGCCTAATAAACCTGACGCTGTTCGTGTGCTTAATGTTAATCAAACAACACAAGACAAAGATAAAATCACTCACTGCTTTTGATTGAATAACTTTTGTAGCTTTAAGGAGTAACAGTATATGTTTAATTTATACAGTATGTATAATTTGCTCTTCGAGTCTGCATTGAAAAGTTCAAAGCACAAAGGAAAGACATATCGATGCGTAGTGTATTATACTGTATCTATCCAGTGTGTTATTTTTACATTTGATTATTCAATTGCTGGTGATAAATGAACCTAATGTAGGCCTATCTAATCTCCCCTGATTTACACTGACGTTAAAATTACACTTACTTTTTATGTAATGCTTCAGTGAAACACTTTCAGAAGTTGTAGGAACGCTTTCTTCTAACAAAAATAATGTATGTTGGTTCATTTTCAGTTTTAAAAAATAATTGTAATTTCTTTTACACACTTAAATAAAAGAATTTTAAATATACTTAAGTATTTTAAACACAGTATCGTATTGTATATTGAATATCGCATTATTTAAGGAGTTATTTTTCTTCAATATCGTGCAGTCCTACCGCATACTAATCCAAAAACAACAACACTTTGGCAACAGAGTGACTGAAACAGACTCCAGTGAGTGACAATACTGAAGGTGAGGACGTTCATCTGTGTGTGTGTGTGTGTGTGTGTGTGTGTGTGTGTGTGTGTGTGTGTGTGTGTGTGTGTGTGTCACGCCCGAATAGTAAACCCAACAGCATTTCCTTGAGCATACATCACTTGTCACTTTACACAAACGCACATTTATACTCCAAAGAATGTCTTCCTGTTTAAACACTGAGTATTTCACCATGCAACCAAGAACAACACGAGCAAAGCAAATATTCTCCAGAATTACGCAAATGACCGTCACAAACGTTTAGGCACTGATCATTAACTTTCAGTATTAAAGAGCAGTTAATGAGTTACTGTTCCTTCATGAAAAATATAAAAATATAAGGACATCTGGAACTTCATTATAAAACAAACTTGCATTTTTATCATCAATTATTAACTTTTTCAATATCTCAATTTCACCATACAATTCCGGGACAAAAAAATTTAAATCATCACCAATATGTTAACGGTGTTGAATAGCAGAGAGTAATGGCATTAATGTCCATCATTTTACTTTAATGAGCATATTGTTTCATCCTTAAATTATTACATTGTTTAAATTAATATATTTTTATCTAACTGTGATTTGTATGTGTATATTTCTGAAATACATAACTTGGACAGTTACCTTAAAGGGTACATATCATGCTTTTAAATCTTTCCTTTTTACATATAAATCATATATTTGTGGTCTATATAAAGCAGAACTGCAATGCTTGGGTCTGAATTCCTCATTATTATAGCTCCACAGGCCACTTTTCTACCGCTTTTCTGATGTGCGTCTGAGATCAACTCATTTTGGTGCGGTCTCTTTAAATCCAAATGCGACACTTCATACCCCGCCCCCTCTCCAGCTCGCAGAGGTGACACTCGGTTCAGCTCCACCCCGTTCGGCAATTTTTGTAGTTTTATAGAGATGCGATTATCTAGCCTAGCTGAACAGAAACTTTTTATTCACATGTTATTAACAAAATGTCAAAAACGGAAGACTTGTCCATCAAGCCTAACATGTTCGAGCCACAGTCGGAGCGAGATGAAAATAAAGAAGACGAACCTGCAGAACAACGTCTTCATATGGATGTATCGCAATGGTGTGGTTACTGTATTTACAGTAAGTTCTGCATCCATGCCCACTACTACAATACTGCATGATTTACAACGACTATTTAATACTCACAAAACAAAATATAAGTTATATTATAAACAATTAAAGAAAAGTCGATTATTTCTCTTAAAACAAGCACACTAACAAGACAACTGCTAAACCATGACCACCGAGTGTTTTAAGAAGAGTAGTAAGTTACGTTATTTACAGCTTACCGAAGTGCTTTGTTCGTCGTCTCCAAAGATAGAAGGAACTGACCCCTCAATCAGACGAAGTCTATCGGCAAATCCTTCTTTATACTGGCGGAGGTTGCTGAAGTGACGTTGGTTATCCATGAAGTGCTTCGCGCACACAAACATGACTTTACTCACAGATGTGGGGACATTTCTGTGAAAAATAAAACTCAAACAGGCACTTCGAAGAGGTTCTGATGCTGGCAGACGGTGTAATGAAGCATGTGGGTTGCTACATCCAACAACCGAACATGTTGACGTAACTTACCCTCTCGTAACTTCTGCATACTTGGACTACAAAATTGCAGCGAGAAATAAAAATGGCGGATTGCTCAAAGTGTTTGGCCGGAAGTCGATGTCCTTTTTTGGCAGTTCCGCTGCAAATACTTTGACGTAATAGTTCACAAAACGTCATAGATTATAGAAAAATCTAAACCGGTTGAAAAATGTGACCAAAACGGAATATAAAGATATCAACGAAGTTCCCGAAGAGACTGATTTCAACTTTTCTGTACTTATAAACACTCCAAATATACAACAAAAGGCATTTAAGGGCTAAAAAAGTAGATTTAGCATGATATGTCCCCTTTAAATTGTAATGTGGACTCACGCATTTCTGTAAAGCTGCTTTGAAACGATGTGTATTGTGAAAAGCGCTATACAAATATATGTGAATTGGATTGAATTGCATTAAACTGATAATTATTTATTGACTTTATATAAAAGGTCATACGCATAGAGTTCTAACTGCAATTCATTATAGTTTCAAAGTTAGTTAGCTTAGTTTTAAAGTTCTAACTTTTCTAATTTTACTTAGATTGAAGTATTAAATAAAATAAAAGTATTTCATTTTTTGATTGTTTTTTAATTTAAACTTTAAAAAAATGTATATATATATATAGTTACATTTGTAAGTTTTATATTGTGAAATATATATATATATATATATATATATATATATATATATATATATATATATATTATATATATATATATATTATACACATAAATGATATATATATTATATTTACACAGATACTTTTAAGTACAAATAACTTGTCTTCTGGTTGTCATCTGTGAACGCTGATGTTGGCATATGAAAACAAATAAACCTCTCAATCGTCAGTGAATGAGGTTAAATAAGACAAATGCTCCATCTGATGTGCTGAGTGATGACGTCTGGATTTCAGCAGAGAAATATCTCAGGCTGGCTGGGTTAGCGTGAAGGCAGGGATAAACGCTGATGTGTAGAAGAAGAGCTCAGCAGCTCGTGGTTCGGGAGTCTCTCGCTCCACACGTCATCAGATGTCCCGCATGCGTCAGTCGAGCCCAGGCATCCCGGCTGCTCCCAATAATTCCCTCACACGTTCCCTCTCTCTCCGCTCGCGGTGCGGTGGGAGGCTGGGCTAATCCGTCCTCGCACGCCAGAAAACAAAGAGCTGTGGGAGCGGATTGAAATGACTTTCCAGACATGGATTGGTGCGTTTTAATAGGCCTTTCAAAGTCTGCCAGGGTTAATTAAAAAACTCGGATTTTCACGCTAAGCGTGCAATAATGCACCAATCACAGTCTGGATGATTGTAATGGGCCGCGACACTCAGATCTGAGGAAAGTGCCGATGCTTCCTACCAGAGGGTCAGTATAACAGTGACATTATATTATATTACATTTTTTATATTATATATTTTAATAAATGTACAAAAATATATATATTTTTTTTATAAATATTTTTTTTAGGTTAACAAAAAAAAATCAAGTAGAAACTACTATAAATGTATTACATTTATTTATGTATTACAAATAATTTAAGAATAATCATTTTATTTTATTTAATTGTTTGTTTAAACAAAAAACTAAAAGTACATGTTAATATTTTCTTGTTAATATTGTTAATATTTTCACAATATAAAACTTACAAATGTAACTGTATTTATATATATATATATATATATATATATATATATATATATATATATATATATATATTTATTTTTAGTTTAATATAAAAAAACAATCAAAAATGCAATACTTTTATTTTATTTAATACATCAATCTAAGTCGAATTAGAAAAATTCAAACTTTAAAACTAAGCTAACTAACTTTGAAACTAATTAGAAAATTAAAACTAAGTAAAATTAGAAATCTAATTTGCCTTGAGGTTTTGACATATAAGGTCATCTTATTATAAGAATATCCTGAGGGTTTCAGAGCTGAAAACTTCCTTGTTAGTCCAAAATCACAATCAGTGGGCGTTTACACTGAAGTCTCACAGCAGCCATCACAGCAGTGGCGTTACACTGAAGTCTCACAGCAGCCAATCACAGCAGTGGCGTTACACTGAAGTCTTCAGCAGCCATCACAGCAGTGAGCATTTACACTGAAGTCTAAAGCAGCCAATCACAGCAGTGAGTTTTACACTGAAGTCTCACAGCAGCCAATCACAGCAGTGGGGTTTACACTGAAGTCTCACAGCAGCCAATCACAGCAGTGGGCGTTTACACTGAAGTCTCACAGCAGCCAATCACAGCAGTGGCGTTTACACTGAATCTCCAGCAGCAATCACAGCATGGCGTTTACACTGAAGTCTCACAGCAGCCAATCACAGCAGTGAGCGTTTACACTGAAGTCTCACAGCAGCCAAAAATCACAGCAGTGAGGCGTTTACACTGAAGTCTCACAGCAGCCAATCACAGCGTGGGCGTTTACACTGAAGTCTCACAGCAGCCAATCACAGCAGTGAGCATTTACACTGAAGTGTAAGCGCCCCTTCAGAGCGAAAAAAAAAATCAGAGGCTAAAATCAGGCTAGGAAAAAATTATTTTATTTCTAAATTATGACAATTGTTGAAGTAAAAATCATACTAACATTATAAGTGCACCTCAGGAAACATTTTTAAACAATAAAACAATGCAGTTCATGGCCCCTTTAAGAAATAGTTGTTTATTATTTTTCTTAATTGTTTGTTTATAACTAAAAGAATGTTTTCGCAATATAAAACTGACAAATATCAAACCAATGTGGAAAAATGATATTGTCAGCTAGGTCTCAATTTGGGTGTCGTTTAATTTCACAATCCTTTTCTAAGGTGTCTCATAAAGCGTTAGGAGCCCACAACTAATTGCAAACATATTTTTAATGCATAATATTGCTTATGTTCATATTCACCAGGCCCAACCTTGACTGTTATTTCAAGCTTTATGATGTGGTTTGGTGTATGCTGGTCTCTGCCTGCGTCAGAAAACATGCCGTTAAGTGTATAAAACAACTTTACAGTGTCGGATGGGTCAGGCCAGATCAAAGCTAAGCCACAGAATATCAAATCCATTTTAGCGTGCTAACCACACGGTGACAGTAAACCTCTCACCCAGTTCTTATAAATGAGGCGTAACTCTTTTAATACTTGCTTTTGGTTAGAGCACGTTTAAAGCAACCAAATCTGGTACTGTGGCATTCGTTACGAGCTGTAATTTGACGAATAGCAAATTAGTTTTCAGACACATCTGGAGTTCAAAGACGCTGTTAAATTTTGAGTCTGTGATGCGTTTATAGCAATCCGCGCGGAAAATGTCAAATGCTTTAACGCTTTTTTGATTGTTGGCAGACTGTGCCATGTGTACACAAGTGTTTGCTTGTCTAGAGGGATGATCTTATGATATTTACGACAGGACAGGCATTATATCAATGCACAGTGTCTGTCAAATTGCAAACAAGACAGTCTCTTGGCAACATTCAATATTAAAATGCCTATTCAGTGCCAAATAGTGATTATAAACACTCACTCACTCAGTCACATGGTGAACTCCACAGTAACAGAGTAAATACTGAACACGACTCTCTTTGTTTCGTGTAATGGTGTAACGGTCACATTACACAGCCACAACACAATAAAACATGGAAACAGCTGCTAGCAGTGGCCTGACTGACAGGGATGGACAAATACAATAATAATAATAACAATTTTAATATAATAGATTCAAAATAAGCACATAAATAATCATTATTCTGTTTTGTACATGGTTGCAAATTTGAACATTTAAAGTTAGGGTAGCATGTGTCAACATCAACTATTACTTAAAGGTCCAATATGTAAGAATTTTGTAATAAAATATCCAAAAATCACTTGCACAGTGTGATATATTTCCTGTAGTTGTGTACTTACAATATCCCAAAAGTCTCCAAAGATTTTTTATTTCACAGAAATTCCAATTTTAAATAAGTGGCCGTCCCGGAAACAAATGTCGCCTGTCAAAGACGCAATATCCGCGCTATCCTCGGTTTCCGCTCGAATATCCATTACGTAACCATGGCGACAGACATGGACAACTGCGTAATGTGTGACGTTTAGCGGCACGAAGTTCTTGTTTCGTTCAAACATAAACCATGGCAAGCAGACTTTGGGACAAACAAGGAGAACTAAAATGAGGATCAATATCAGCGTGCCGTTTTTGAGATGCCGAGAGCTCCACGTCCACGACTAACTTGGACTCGACAGAGCTTCACGAGTCACGACTTGACAGCTTTATTAGACAGGTGAGCAAATGTACATAAAACAAATCAATGTTAACGTTAGCTCAACATGATGACATGTTAGAATATGGTCAGGACATTATTCTAATCTTGATCTAGCTGCTAGTTTCGGTTAGAAAACGAACTAACACGTAAAATAACATTATAACTTTCAACACACATTTAAATGGCGTTTAGTGTGATAGTGTAACTGTTAGACCAAGTGAAACAGCGCTGCGTTCCCTCACAAGTTTAATTCGTCTAATAAACTGACCTGTGTGAGTAATCCAGCACTTGCGTGTAGTTCTGTAGAATTAAATGTCCTTATTTCTTCATATCTGCGGGACTCGCGTGTGATATCAATCGCGACCTGCTTCATACCACTGTAATGTTAAAAAACATGAGTGTTTTCACTCATCCATAAACGTTATTAGATCCATCAGCTTGACAGCAAGTCCCATCATTCAGCTCGTCACTGCGTCATAAAACACGCATTTGTTATTGTTGGAAACTGCACCCTCTTGTAGCCAAAAAAGTTACATATTGTACCTTTAATGAAATTAAAAGCACTTAATGCAGTAAAAACTGACACTATTGTCAACATCTCCTAACAAAAATGAGATGAAATGAAATTTTAGTCGTGGTGGGAATACCTCTAGACTGCGAGTAACACTAACAGTAACCATGGTATTTTGACAGAAATGTGGTATATTCATATTGGATGTTATTGTATTAATATAGGCATGGAGAAATGTAAGTTTTTTATGCATTTATATTTATACTAAATGTGTTTAGACAACTGTTTTTCATAAATATTATAACTAAACCATTTAGGTATTTTTACAGTCATATTGACAATCCCTGCAAGGTTTTACTTAAAATAATAAACATTTATTTGCTTTTCACACATGAAATGCAGCTCAAGGTGCTTCCCAAGCATAAGAACTAAGGATAGACCCATATGAAATTTTGTCCAATACGATAACTGATAATTCTTTATATTTAAAAGCCGATTACCGATATATTGGTCGATAAATCTAAATCCAAATTTTCATATAATTTTTGAGAGGCTGATTACAAAAACAAGTCTCATCATTAAAAGAGATATGTCCCAATCACACAATTATGTTATTATGTTCTAATTATAATTTTATGTAGCCAATATGACAGACTTGTGCTGCACATGATCTACAAATGTATGATATATGAAAGAACAATGGTGAATATTAAATAAAAATCAAGGGCTGAAGAGATTCCTAACTCAGAACATTTACATTTTTCCCTATAAACATTTACACTTCTTACCGATGTTACTGTTATTTACATCTGCATCCCAATTCAAACTCAGTGCTTCACTGTCAAATATATCAATTTCCATAAGACAACTTGTGTAATATTAAATAACTGCACTTACTAGTGAAATAAAATCATAATATTGTGATTATTGCCAATGCTCTTAAATGTCAGAGCACTGAAAACACTCCGGGTATCTAGACAAACAACATTCTGTGCGCTCCACAATTTCACCAGCTTCATGTATATTTACACACAACGCAACATTTCACGGTAAACGGAGGCTGTTTGCGTTTGCATTCTGAGCTAACACGCAATTAGCCGTAAAGCAGCGCAAACAAACAGCGTGACAAAGAAACACAACTACAGTGACCTATACCATAAAACACACTGACACTGAGGAAACGGTCAGCTGACTGTCCCGGTCTCATTATGAGAAGCATTAGACAAGACTTTTTTTTACATTACTGAGTGAAAAAGTCATCAGTCCCTCCTTGTGTCCCATTTATTTCAGGCTTCTTTTGTAATTAGGCCTCCTATTTGCTTTTAACGGAGCACTTTAGCCCGACAGACAGCCTACGCACGACTTCACCTCAGCTGATGCATACAAATTCACTTTCATGTCCTAATAATTCTGCTCTCTAAAGGTACAGAATGAACAGGAGAAATTAGGGAGCACATTTAGTGCATGCCACGTCATCATTTCAGGATAAAGACAGCAGCTTTACATAGAAAACTGTTTCGTTTGAAAGCATGTCAAAGGTACATGGCAATGAATGAGCCATAATAAGGATTTAGACTCGGTCAACGCTGTAGACTGCATCCCCCTAGTGGTCACACATGTGCAACTACCACAACAAACAGATAAAAGATTGTGTCACCATCATATAACCCAATGTTTGCCATATAAATAGTGAAATAAACATCTGAAGAGTTTGATTTCTATTATTAAATCAGAGATTCAGGTCTGCGAGATTTTCTTTCAAAACAGCTTCACCTCTCCACAATTTAGATTAATTATACGCCAAAATGTACTAATAATAATGTAGGGGTTTGTTCGAATGCTTAACTGTAAGTATGAGCAGTATATTAGTGTTGATGCTTGACCTAGCAAACATCACTAATGAGAAAGATGTCATATGGTTTTAAATGACAGCAGGTTTTAACAGGTCTGATTAGGTAACTACCTCTTGCAGAAAGATAAACACATGCTGTGGATATTTTTCCACTATTAAAACCAATTACTTCTGACTGAGAGCCGTTTATCATGTGTGCCAGAAATTTGTTTCCCGTCGTGATGTTTGGCTCAGCATGAATGAAGCCGGGCTTTTCTGTTGCGTGTTTACACGACACAAATACACAATTACAGTGTGTGTGCTCTTCAGGACTAAGACTGACCGTTCAATTTAATGCTTTTTATTAAAGTAGAATTTAAGGGATGCCTGGCCCATAACGGAAGTGCCGGTAGGACTAGAGCATATGGGAGATTTGGTATCACAGTATAGAAAAACAGTCTTTGGCCAAAAAGCTTTTTCAGTTAGAGTAGTGGAGATATGGAATTCCTTACCCATAAATATCCGAAACATTGATAGCTTCACAATTTTTAAAAACAAGCTTAAGAGCTACTATCAGAACAAATCTGCAACCACTAATGACTGTGTTGTAAATTATCAGTTTTTATATACTTATTGTGTAAATCTTATATTTGTGGACATTGTATTGTGAGGTTTTATGTGGTGTATATGTAATATTGTATGTTATTTTATTTGTTTACCTGCCCAGGGACCGCAGATGTAAATTAGCTTTTAGCTAACTCTGGTGCAAGTACTTTTAATTGAGCATTGTCCCTGTAAAAATAAACAATAAAGTAAGTAAATTCATTTATTTAATTTACACAAAGTCTACTTAATTTTGACACAGACATTAATAAAAAAGAAGTTCAGTACGTGAGTCAGGTGTTGATTCAGTTGGTTAATCCGGTGGAGGATTTTTTAGACTGATTCAGACTGATAACTTCTGAGTATTTTTATAATGATTTCTAAATGATTTTTTTTTATTTTCTGGTAAATTTACAATGAAATAACCAAAAGTAGGCTGAAGCCAAGGCTTATATTTGCCTACCCTATAGGGTATTTAATAATGATTTATTAAAGTCCCCCTGTGGTGAAAATCCAGCTTTTAATGTTGTTTATGTGTCTATGTGGTGTTTTTAATATGAATTTGCACATGGTTTGTCCTAAAAGCATAACTCAACAGAGTATTTTCTCCTTAAAACTGCAGTGAACCAAAGACAGTCTGAAAAACACGCTTTGAAATCGCTGGTGTTTCTGACGTCACAAACTACCTTGTAACCAATCAGATCAACGTGTGATCGTCAACCAGTGGATCTCTGAGTGAGTGAGTGGAGGCGGGGCTCATTTGCATATTCATAGAACCGTGTATACTTAATGAGGTGAGGGTGTCGAGTTACATTCAAGATATTTTAAGGCATGAAGACATTTCAAGGAAAAGGCCAGGAAAAAACGTTTGTCATTTTGGTGATTAAAGATGAGTTTTCAGAGATAAAATGAGTGACTACAGGACTTTAAAAGAACCAGGTCTGTGTCTGAAATCACTCTTCATAGCATTAAATAGTGCACTATTTTAGAGAACAGTCATTTGTAGTGGTGTCTGAAACCATCAAGTGCACTCATTCAATCCCACAGCGCACTGCAATAAAGAGTGTAAAACTGATAGAGAATACCCATAATGCACTGTAAAAGTCATGCCTCGAATGAAATGCCTGCAACTGAATCATCCATCCATCAATTTTCCAAACCACTGGTCTACTGTGGCTATTAATTCTATTTTAATTGATTATTAAATTGTTTAATTAAGGTTTATACATAGTTTACGTCATAAAGTTGAAGATAAATCTTTTCATTACTACTGGAGCTGCCAGATTGTTAAGTTTCAAATGATTATTAAACAGCAAGCACAAACTATGCAAAGCGGCACTCTGAATTTACTTTCATTCTCTCCTTTAAGGACTATATTAGTGGAGTAATGTAGGGAATAGTGAATGAGGGAATAGGGGGCAATTTCAGACACAACCCAGTTCACTATAAAAGCAGTTCAACATGTTCAAGACTTGTTATAAAAATACAGCTGTTCATTGTTTGTTCATGTTAGTTGTTCATGCATGTAAAATACAACCTAATAATGTATTAGCAAATGTTGAGATTAATATTAACTAAGATTAATAATATTATATCATCCTTGTTCACGGACACTAGGGGTGTGAACCTACACTGGTCTCACGATTCGGTTCGATTACGATTATCATGTTACCGATTCAGTTCAATTCGATATCGCCTCAATTTTCAATTTTACTTGTGTGTTCGCCTGTTCGTAAAGTCGCAGTGACAGAAACAGTGACATTCCAGTAGTGTTGTCACGATACTAAAATTTTTGTTTCGATACCGATACCAAGTCAAGAATTGCGATTTCGATACTTTTTCGATACTTTTCCTGAAAAGGGAGAAACACTCTCAAATATCATTGCTGTGCTTTATTTTAAAACCGGGACAACATTCTAACCATACAACACACTAATAAATGAACATATGAACAGCAGATATGTTAAACATTTGAACAAAATACTTGGGGGCTCAAGCTTACACTTGAGTTAAGCAAACTGTATTTTTATGTAATTTATGTAATACATGAAACCTTATTGTAAAGTGTTAACGATTAGTTATACACCGATTCAGACGTCTCGTGAGTTCAGTGTTGGAAAGATCAGTTGTTTAAACCATTCATTAAAACGAATCGTTTCAAATGAGTCATGAGATCGCGAATTGGAGGTGTCATTATCGGACGTGTGCGCGTTGTGTGATTATCCCCGCAGTTTAGGACATCCCACAAGATTTGTGTCATCACAGAAAACATTTCATCACTGGATAGTTTTTTTCGTTTATTTAAAGTGTGGTTTATGTCAGCTGAATGTGCGGAACGCTTTTCAGAGGAGATAAGGCAACGTATTTTAGCACAATTCAGGAAAACAAATCTCCGAATGCTCCACATGAAACTTTAGTCTCCCGACCTTACCATCGTGTCGATTTATTTTGATTAATATGTGGGAGAGAGCAAGACAGCGCTTAGTTTTGAGACAGAAGCCTTGTTTACTTTCGCCTGGCTCCAGAGAGAGAGAGAGAGAGAGAGAGAGAGAGAGAGAGAGAGAGAGAGAGAGAGAGAGAGAGGAGAGACAAATGTCTCTCTCTCTCTCTCTCTCTCTCTTCGTTCAGTTAAACATGCGCCCTGTCACATGCGCAGCAGTTAATTTAAGTTACATTACTTACCGATCAAATAAGACTTTGGCGGTAGTGCTTGTCACATGACAACTGCAGCTTCTTTGCTGAAAAAAGTATCGATACTAATAAATTTAGGTATCGTGACATTTTTAATTTCCGAGTATCGCGATACTTTTGAAGTATCGGTGCACCGTGCAACACTACATTCCAGTAGTAAAGCCCGTTTATGCCATTAAGAAAATGAAATTCTGTCAAATCAATTTTGTTTTAAAGAAATGTTCATTTAAAAGCAGTGTTCACTCATCAGTGTATAATGTTACCCTAGAGATGCACACATCAACCGTCGCAGAGTCCGCTGTTAAAGGTGACGATCATCCATTTATAATCGCGCGTAACACAGAATAATTGTAATTTGACCATCGGGTTGCCACCTGTCCCCGTTTTACTGGGATTATCCTTCTTTTTAATAACCTGTCCCGGGAAATCTATCCACTCTCCGAGTCCCGGGACATTCGGTTTTCGAAAGGCTACGTGAATATGTATGTTCAAACCGTGTAGAAGTATTGCTGTGGAAGTATTGTTCATTCATAGTTCATGTTAACTAAGGTAGTTAACTAATGACAACTAATAAACCTTATTGTAAAGTGTTACCATGTTATTTTAGCTATGGAAAACATTAAAATATATAACAAAAAAAAATATTGTTTTGGTTCAAATGTATTTAGGAGCTTCTCCATTCCTAAAACAGAAGATAGTTGTTGTAGGAAACACTGGTCGTTCCGATCGCTGATAAACATCTAGCTCAAGGCAACAAAAACAAACCACAAAAGCTTTCTATTATCATCAATTTCAAGGAGGACTCGCACACATACTTAGCAGACAGTAAATATTGTCCTTCTCACATCATGGCCGCGGGCCAGTTTTCCCTCATTTCTCCACTCCTGTGTTTTTGCAGAGTGCACTGATGATGATTTCACCTCGGGCAGATCGATTGGTGAACGCACTTCCAGTCGGGCCATTAAAGTGCACTGAGTGTGCCGGGCTATAAGGACCTTGGGCTAAAGAGCACGAGGGTTTCGTGGAAAACGCAGTTGCCTAGGAAATAAATGCCAAAGATGTCATCCACGAGGCCAGACATAAATATATAAATAAAACGCTCTGAATAATAACAGTGGAGACGTATCTCGAGATGCACATTGGAGCTCAAGTAATAGCAAATAAAGCCTGCATGCTCTGACGTGAGGAATGCTAATGAGGCAGGCTATCAAGCGAGCGCCGGAGAGAAGACATGAATGATGGGATGCGTTCTGAAGGGGCCGTCTCCATTCAGACCACTGGTGCAATGGGAGCTGGGATACGCTCTGGATGCAGCTGTCCACTTTCATATTGAAATGAAGCAGGTTTGAGTGTAATAGCTCAAAGGAGACCATCACGCTCTCTCTCCTGGATATGTGTAAGAGATAAGATTGCGTATTCTTTTATATCTCGCTTCCTGAGCACCTTTGCGGCAGCTTAACTCAGGCTAAATGAACTGAACTCTTGCCCATTAGAGATCTGGTGCTTTTTAATATTGAGACGAGCACACGTCTGAAACATGAGCTCTGAACTCGCTTCATATCAGGAAATTATCTTCTCGTGTTTCAGAGACGGGTGTTTATGATTCATACTGGATTGTTTGAGCTTATCAACTGACAATTAATCGTGCAACTGGCTCGATGTTAAGAGTGTAACAATATATCATGTCACAATATAATATCACAATACAAAAATGCAACAGTATTGTGTATAATTCACACAAAATAAAAATTACTATGTGAGTTTTAGTGTCAGTACTACATTAAACTAATATATATAATGTTGAATATAATTTATTATAATAAATTGGGGGAATATTTGTGTAAAAAGTGGCCTACATTATTTTATATCTAGTCAGTGACAGAGTGCATGAATATTGATATTCTACACACACACACATATATATATATATATATATATATATATATATATATATATATATATATATATATATATATATATATATTATATGTCTGTCTATTTGAATATTTGTCCTGTGCATTGGGTTTCCAGCACCAAGTCCATCCCATTCATTTACACACACAATGTAATAAACTAATTGTAATATCAAATATTGTTAAAAAAAAATTGATAGAGCTTAAGATTTATTTAACCCAGAATATTTCCTTTAATATAAAAAATAGTCAAGAAGCATTGCATTGCGGTTACGATTCCCTCTTTCTCGCTCTCTCTCTGCTCGATCAATCAGATCTTTTTCTTATCCTCTTTTCTATGAACCGTAAGTGGAGAAGCAGCGGCAAGAAACCCGGAGAGAACATCCCAGATCGCTCTGTCAGTCTCAATACACCAAGCGTACAGTGAATATTCAGCCGGTGCAACAGGCGGCGTCCATATCGCTGTATCTCTGGGAAGCCTGTCAACATGATTTATTGGCAATCGCAGAACAAATCAAACAGGGACACATGCTAAACTGAAATAGACCTCACTTGAACATTATACCGAGCCCGAGAAGTGTTTCGGCACTAACTGAGCTGCATTAAAAACATATGAAGAACACATTCAATTGTGTCAGTAAAGACATTAATAATGATATAAAAGATTATATTTCAAATAAATGCTGTTATTTCTGTTCATCGAAGAATTCTGAAAAAAATGATCACGGTTTGCACAAAAAACTGTTTTCAACTGTGATAATAATCATAAATGTTTTTAAAATCATCATATTATAGTGATTTCTGAAGGATCATGTGACACTAAAGACTGGAGTAATGATGCTGAAAATTCAGCTTTGATCACAGGAATAAATTACACTTTACTATATATTCACATAGAAAACAGCTGATTTACATTGAAATATTTCACTATATTACTGTTTTTACTGTATTTTTGATCACATAAATGCAGAGACTTCTTTCAAAAACATTGCAAAATTTTACCAACCCCAAACTTTTGAACGGTAGTTTAAGTCAGTGGACTTTTTTTCTTATTATTTTATCGCCCGTCAGACAAAATTCTTCAGCCAAAGTACATTTAGCGGATGAGATAACAGCCAAAATGTAATAAAGAGGGTTTGAGGTTTTGAAAAATCCCTACAATACTGAAGATGATCACCAAGAGGTTGGAAAATGTCATTGTCTGCAACAAGCCAAGTGTGCGCACTAAAAGAGCATCAACACACACACACACACACACACACACACACACACACACACACACACACACACACACACACACACACACACACACACACGCTGTGATCTGGGCTTCTTGTGGCACAGAAGCATTAGAGATGTTGACTAGCACTAATTAATATCTCTATAATGAGTCACACAGAACAGACAAACAAAAGCCTGACTAATTCTTCTAGTCTCTCACAATGCCAGCTAGATTTGTGTTAACATTTGGCTCTCAAATTAAACACAGACGATTCGTGTTACTAATTCTCAAAATCCACAATTCTTTAAAATGCATTTTCATGTGAAAGTCAGTCGAATGCGCCAGGAGCCAGATGTCTCGTGCAATGACTACATGCCATGTATGGCGTCTTCTCAAGCCAGGCCTGAGTCATCCTAGAGATGCCAACCGAAAGTGTTGTATGTGGTCTTTACTGGCAAAAGTGCTGTAATTGGTGAGAAACACACAACATAACACAGTGCACCACAGTGAAGCCTACCGGTGAGAAAACGTGAGCTTTGTGCTGAGGGTTTTATGAGCCGGGATTATATCAGTTGGTGGTTGTAAAATAATGGCAGTGTGTCTCAGTGTGTTTGTGTACCGTGTGTGTGAGTCATTTTCCCTGTTTGCTCGGCCATGCCGACATTAACTTCTGCTTTCTGATGTCAGATCTGAAAGTTACCACAGAATCAGAAAGTGTGGAGTCAGTAAGATTTTTTAAATCAGTACTTTTATTTAGCAAGGATGCATAAAATTGATCAAAAGTGACAGTAAAGACCTTTAAAATGTTACAAAAGATTTTTGAACTTCAAAGAATCCTTAACAAAATGAATCACGGTTTCCACAAAAATATGAAGCTGCTGTTTTCAACACTGATCATAATCAGAATTATCATTTATCAAAATCATATAATTTAATCATCATTTCTTGAGCATCAAATCATCATAAGAATCATTTACAGTTTACAATGTATTCCAATAGAAGGCAGTTGTTTTAAATAGCAATAATATTTAACGAAATTACTGTTTTTAATGTATTTTTTATCAAATAAATGCAGTCTTGATGCGCATGAGAGTCTTTTTTCCGACTAAAAACTTTTGAATCATAGCGGGTGCAAATTTGTTATGCTTTCACTCTCAAAATCAGAGCCTTCGTTCTCAGAAACCAAGCCTTCTGACATGAAATACTGAAGTAAATTTAATACCAAAGAGAAAAAGGTTCAGGTTTGTACAAGGGAATCTGCGCCAGGAACATCGATGTCCTAAGAGTTAAAGGAGTAATAAACTACAGCACAAATACATGCTGCAAATTACAGAGGAGAAACCGACGCCTCTCAGAACACACACTCCTTTAAAGACCGACTCAAACATCAAACGCTATCACACACAGTATCGAAGACACGTGGCCGTTTCAAAGGCCTGCCGTGAGTGTGATCTCCCGCTCAAACAGATGTAGATCTGGGTTTCTTTTCAGTTTAAAGCTCGTCTTAATGATGGCTTATGACGTACCGTTGAGATTAATGTATTATCAGACACAAACGCAAAATACCATAATGATCATCTCTTGCTCTGCATTCTTGTCGGTTTGCATATTGCATTACTTGCATGAAACGCCACCTCATTGACCTGAGACACAGAAAGCCTCTCCAGAACCACATCTGTCAATCAAACAAAGGTGTCTGTCATGCAATTAAAGCTGAGAACACCATTTATGACAAACGGCTCACACAAGACTTCATCTGAGAATCAACGAGCTGGAAACAAAAGGAAGCATAATGAATTAGGTTTGAACTGGAGCTGCTATCAGTCTGTTAGTAACGGTTTCTCAAATGGATGGTGATTAATACAGAAACAGCAGGTCTCATGAGACGCAACACAGAATCAAAACTCATGGTACAGTACGATCTCTTCCTGCTCACATTAGTGTAGATTTAAATATGCATGCAGTTAAATGTGGCGAAGAGAGAGAAAGAGAATGCAACTAATAAATTATTAATAAATTAACATTGAAAATATTCCCACCTTTATTTATATAGCGCTTAGGGGTGTAACGAGATCTCGCGAGACTAAAACATGACGAGATTTCCCGTCGAGTGAAAAGCTGTCTCGCGATTTCTATTACCATAGAATATTCCACCGCTACACTCACATTCGCCTAAAATATCGTTTTGCTGTTTTTATAAAAATAATTAAAAACCATTATAAACTTATGTAAAAGTCTGCTCTGCTCATCCAGCACGAGTTGCCGTTGCAATCAGTGCAGCACGAATCACAGTTCACTGATCGCGTGAGGATGGCGGAGGATTCGTTGCGCAACATAGACTAAACGTCTGATCTTATGTTGTAGAATGCACGCTCAGCACCGCTGCTATACACAGAGTACGCGTGATCGCGATAGTGAAAGTAAAACACAAGCTCGCTGATGTGCATTGCGCACAAATTAGGCCGCGAACATACAATCGTCCGTCTCCCAATACCCATCACTGGACTGTTTATTTGCGGCTATCGTCTCAGTTTGCACTTCGAATATTGAGAGAGTACTGTAATGTCTTAAAGACAACAGACAAGGGAGGCTCTGTTTCTGAACTTATAATCGGAACGCAAGAACAACTGTGGAGACAAACACACCAGGCTCGTTTCTCTACGGCCTTTCCCGAACTCACCGCATTAACCCTATAACTGCCGGTGCAAAATAAAACAGCAATTTCAAAACAATTATAAAGAGTCTGTGCGCTAACTTTGATTATGGTTGCACTTGCACTTATTGTTTGCACTTAATAAGACTTCTAGAGTTCAGTTAGGAGGTCACACACAGCCTCAATCAGAAGTTCTGAAAGCTCTTAAATGTACAGTAAGGTCTGAAGAGACTAATGTGAAATCATACAGGAGAAAAGCCAGTCAATAAAAACCTTTTATTATTAAAAGGTTATATTGTTGTATATTGTTTTCTTTCAATGCATTTGATAATTCATACTCCTAATGCATGTCATTTCAGGTCTACTTAATAAGATTATTAGTTAAACATTGCAAAATGCACCTGCATACTTTTCCAGTCATGAATTGTGTCATTAAGGGATTTCTGTAAAATTGTGCAAAAATCTCGTCTCGTCTCGTTCTCGTGAACCCAATCTCGTGTCTGTCTCGTCTCGTGAGATAAGCGTCTCGTTACACCCCTAATAGCGCTTTATACGATACACATTGTTTCAAAGCAGCTTTACAGTGATTATGCATTTTAGCTGAAGTCAGTTGTAAAGATCATCAACATTTAAATTAGTTCATTTCATCTATAAAGCAAGAAATTGTCATCGTCCAAGTCTTCATACAACAGCGTCAGTACAGTCAGATCAATAATAATGTTGAATATTAAATGTGAATATTTAATGTGATGATATCTTCTCTTCCAGTGTACCGGTATCCGCTGATAACCGGCTGCAGTGAGTGCTTGTGTGAAGATCATCAAATGTTTCTATTTACAGCGTGCTTTTGCAGAGTTGAGCTTTTTAGCCAATCACAGACATATATGTTGAGCGTGTGAACGCAATAGCCAATCAGATGTGGTTAAGATCTGTTAACACCACAGTTTTTTGTTCAGTGTGACTTCTGCACACTCGTGAATGCTTTCATTATAACCAACAAAGTATAATCAGGATTCATTGCACAGTGTAGACAGCTTCACTGATTATAATGGGAGTTTTTCGTGAAAGTGCAGCGTTGTGTTAGCCTGGCTCCGCCCTCCTACGTACTTCCGCTCAATTTTCATTTTCCTTCAGTACTACGTCTGGGATTCTGCTGTAGTCTTTGGTTTTCGTCGGTCAATTTTTTACCAGGCCAATCAGCGAACAGAGGGAGTGTCTGAGTACGATGGCGTTGATGCCGTGAGTTATTTTGAGTTGTAGTTCAGTAATGGCAGCGGAGAAAGATGCGAGCGAAGCCGTTCGGTCCGTTGTGGCGACGCTGCCGAATATCATGAAGTTAAAGCCGGAGCAAGAACAATCTTTGCTTAGTTTTGTTGGTGGCCATGATTAGGGGTGTAACAATACATCGATATGGATCGATGCACCGACGCCACACATAAAATATCGATATACGGTACCTTTATTTTGACACTCTCCACATCCTCACGTAACTTTTCTCAGCTGAAATACACGCCTGACAAGATTTACTGAACCCTTTGTAACAAAAGTCGGTATTTTCCACTGTCAAGGCATAGCGAGTTCATGTTTTACAGCAGAAACGACAAGCACCCTTGTTTGTGAAATCAACCCGAAAAGTCTGTTTTAGCGAATCAGTGCGCAGTATTCAGGTCAGGTGACAAGGCTGCTATTCACTTTGAAAAGACGCGCTAGCTGAGAGGAGTTTCGTCAAAGCTGATTAAAAGTGATCGAGGATGGATTTCAACGAACTCGATGAACCCGTGATATCTTCGTAAAAATGTTCCTTTTACGCCCCGTAAAAATTGAAACTAAACTTTTTCACGGAATCTTGCTAAAACGTCTCAGGTTACTATTGTAGGGTTAGTTACAATAGAGCACATAGTTCCCTGAGAAACAGGGATAGGGGTCGACCGATATGTGATTTTCAGGGCCGATGCCGATACCGATTATTACAGATCAAATAGACCGATAACCGATATTTTGAACCGATATATATATATATATATATATATATATATATATATATATATATATATATATATATATATATATATATATATATATATATATATATTATAGCCTATGTCTGGTGTAAAACTGTAAATTAATGTCAAAATTAAGACTTTAAATGATTTTAAACATATATTTGAATCTGAGAACTGTTATTATTAATAATAATAATAACTTGTAAAAAGTGCAGGGAGAACCCAGCAGCATTCTGTAAACATTTTGTAAAACTTAAAGACTCTATTTTAATGTTTAAATAAAATTTTAGTAATCAAAAAGCATTTCTAATTAATTAAAATCAAACTTATTCAATGTATTTAAAGTTTAACAAAAATTACATTTTTAGGGCCCTATGAAAAACCGAACTTTTATTTTGACGGGTTGCCGTTGAGATCTTTGAGTTTCTGTGTGTTTATGATATGACCCTATGGATATGACGATAACTTTTCTCAGTTGAAACATTGAACAGTTGAAAAAGCTCATGAAGTGACTAAGCGGCTCTGGAGATGATGTTTATGCAATCATGTCCTCATATAATGATGCAGCTGAGGCTGAAAACAGCGCAAGCGTCACGCGTGCTCCAGTATATGTGTGTGTGTGTGTGTGAAACCAGATCCGACTTGGCCAGCGTGGTGCTACTAGCAGTAGGCTTATTCCATACCGACAGACCCGCTCCAGAACTCCTGGGAGCAGAGCAACAGGGGGAAAGGCGTACAGACGTAGCCTCGGCCACGTCTGCACCATAGCATCCAGCCCCAGGGGGGCTGGGTGCGTAAGGGAATACCAGAGAGGACAGTGCGTCGTGTTCTGAGACGCAAACAGATCCACTTCTGCTGGGCCATATGCCTCCCAGCTTTTCTCCACCGCCTCGGGGTGGAGTCTCCAGTCCCCTGGCCTCAGCTCCTGCCTCGACAGGATGTCTGCTCCTATATTCTGGTCCCCAGGAATATACACTGCCCTCAAGGAGAGTACCTTCCCCAGAGACCACAGGAGGATCTGGTGCGCCAATTTGCAAAGCGGGCACGACCGCAGATCCCTCTGACGGTTCAGATAAGAGACCACTGATGTGTTGTCTGTTCGAACGAGCACATGATGGCCTCTTAGGTCCGGAAGGAAATGTCTCAACGCATTGAAGACGGCCATCATCTCCCGGCAATTTATGTGCCACGAAGGATGATGGCGTTTCCACAGACCCTGAACCGAGCGGCCTTCCATTACCGCTCCCCAGCCGGTGAGGGAAGCATCTGTCGAGATAATAGCTCGATGGCAAAGAGCTCCCAACACCGGACCCTGGGTTAAGAACCAGTGTTTACTACATATAACTAAGGCACGAAAGCATAGCCGCGTGCCTTGATATGCGAAGTGGGTTTCCCCTCGGGGAGAACCCTCTGGTCCTGAGCCAGCACTGTAAAGGTCTCATGTACAGCATGCCAAAAGGAATTCCGTTGGACCCTGCTGCCAGTAGACCCAACAGTCTCTCGAACTGTTTTACAATGCGTGACTGGTTAAGAACCAGTGTTTACTACATATAACTAAGGCCCGAAAGCATCGCCGCGTGACCTTGATATACGAAGTGGGTTTCCCCTCGGGGAGAACCCTCTGGTCCTGAGCCAGCACTGTAAAGGTCTCATGTACAGCATGCCAAAAGGAATTCCGTTGGACGCTGCTGCCACAAGACCCAACAGTCTCTTGGACTGTTTTACAGTGCGTGACTGGCCTAGCCTCAGCTCTTTTGTGGCTGATAGGATAGCATCTAAACGAACGGGCGACAGAGTGGCCCGCATCGTCACTGAATCCCATACCACACCAAGGAAAGTGGTTCTCAATACTGGAGAAAGCACACTCTTCTTGGTATTGAGCATCAACCCTAACATCTGCATAAGAGTGAGAACGACACCTCGGTGCCGAACTGCCAACTACTCCGATTCCGCAGAATCAGCCAGTCGTCGATGTAGTTCAGAATACATACGCCCTGAAGCCCAAGGGGGCTAGAGCTGTATCCACGCATTTCGTGAACGTGCGGGGTGATAAAGCTAGACCGAAAGGAAGAACCCGATATTGGTATTCTTTGCCCCGAAAGAAAAACCTAGGAACTTCCTGTGCTGAGGGAGGATGGAGATATGGAAGTAAGCGTCCTTCGGATCCATCGTGACAAACCAGTCCTCGGATCTGGTTTGAGTCACGATCTGTTTGAGTGTCAGCTATCATGAACTTTAGTTTCTGAACTGACCGAATGAACAGATGAAGATCTAAAAAGGGACGCAACCCTCCATCCTTCTTTGGAACAATGAAATAACGGCTGTAAAATCCAGACTCTCGGTCGGGTGAGTACACCTGTTCTATAGCTTCCTTTGCTAACAGGGCCTTTACCTCTTGTTCCATTACCAGAGCCTGCTCGGGATGCACCACTGTGGGCAACACCCCGTTGTAACAAGGAGGACGAGAACCAAACTGGACTCTGTAACCTTCTCTACAATCTACAGGACCCAACGAGAAATATTCGGCAGAAGCTTTCACGCTGCCAGAAAATTTACTAAGGGAACCAGCCCTCGAGGCTGGTCTCTGGTGTTACCGAGACAGCTAATCCTGGAGCCTGAAACACAATGGCAGGAACTACCTGAACTGGCTGCTCTAAAAAACCCTGTCTGAGGGTGCAAAACCGATGCTGTGCCACAGCATAGCATCAGCGACTCGCTGGAGACCGCTGCGCCCTGAAGCACCAAGGGTGGCAGGGTTGGCAGAACGGTCTCGTGAGGACCCCGAAATGGAACGGGCACCGTATAATGAGGTGTACACCACTCTACTTCGGTCGGCGCTGTCCTCACAGGCCTGATGCATGAACATCAGGACCCTTATTATTTTTTAAGCCGAAGTATTCTTCGCCTGAAGAACGGTCCTCAGATCCGGCTTCGGCTTAGAAGACTTCGGTTGAGAGGGTTGCGTCTGTCTCCAGAGATTTTTTTTTTTTTACGTGGAGGTGAACGAGACGCAGCACTCTCTTTCTGTGCACATAATATGATGAACTCGACGGCTGGGGCTGCTCACAGTGTTGGCACTCAACCCCCTCGAAGGCTGAGACCGCATGCTCCACTCCCAAACAAATGACACAAAGCTGGTGTTTATCCCCACCCGTTAAATAACGCGGGCAGGGAGGAACACACTGTTTGTACATTTGTTTCGCTATAACGTTTCCAACTAGGGATGGGCACAATTAATCGACGATCGATTATTGATCGTTAAGAATTTCGTCGATCACGTTAATTTGTTATCGATTATCATTAAACTAATGCTGCTGCGCAGTGTGAGTGGAAAATGTGGCTGGTCAAGTTAGCGTGGAGGTTCCTGTGCATCCCGGCAACGTCAGTCCCCTCAGAGCGCGTGTTTTCAGCGGCTGGACTGAAGCCTTGTTTACACTCGACGCGTCCGCCCGAGCGCGAAGGTGAGCGCGGCAAAAATTATGTCATTGTGGTATTCGGTGTTTCGCAGGCGAGCGCGTCGAGTATAAACGCCTCGTCCGTTTGGGGAGGTGCGCGAGCACTCTCTGCGGAGACTCGCGGGGAAGAGCCAGGCGAAAATGTAAACACGCTTGACGGTCACCAGGTTGCGGTCGCGTCTGAATTTCTCAACAAAAATCAGTAGACTGGTGTAGAAGTTGTATGTGAGTTACTAGTTATTTTTTATGAGGCTTTGTTTAGTAGCCTAGCTAGGCTAATTGATTGTAAAGTAACTTAGGCTAATCTCTCTCACTCTTTCTTGACTCCGTGCCTTGGATAGTTTTTTGTATTTTTGTATTTATTGAATTTTTAATTTATAAAAAGTTAAATAAATAATGAATTTGAAAAATATGATTAATCGATAGTCGATCGTTAATTCTCCCGACGATCGACTAAGAAAATTTAATCGAATGCCCATCCCTATTTCCAACAATATTGCAACAGACAAAAATAAATAGACAGAGACAGTTTTGACACAGATCGCTTGCTGAGGCAACAGAAGCTAACTGGCATTTCGCAGCGGAAGTGCTTTTATCATTTCCTGGTCATGACGTCACCCGCCCGTGACGCTCATTCTCTTTTGCCATTGGACTAGTTGGCATAGATGCTTCAGACGCAATCACGCAGGAGGCGTTCCCGTAGCATTGACGACGCATCTCGAAGTTCCCTTTTTCGATAAAGGGAACAGCAGGTTAGTGGTCAGGGAAAAGCTCTCTGTATCGCTTGTACGTTAATCACAACAACAAAGTTTGACAGGCATCTATGTCAGCTGAGGAGATTAACGTTACAAAGATTAAGTGTTTTATTAAGTACCATAGCAATTACTTGGCCTTGTTTAACTCTGAAACATGAAATGTGGAGTTATCTGCTTTTGTCACACAAAAATATAATATATATATATATATATTATATATATATATATATATATATATATATATATATATATATATATATATATAAATACACTTTAAATGAACTTTAATTTTATAATTTAATTTACACAACCTCTTCTGTTATAGTTCATTTGAAAAAACAGATAACTCCGTTCTTGTTCATTTTCATATATCATGTTTTTTTTTTACTTGTAACAAACCACTTGTAAATGTCCCAATTGGGAGAGGGTGTGCAATTTTCAAAGAGTTTAATTAAACTTTCATGTTATATATTTTTGGATGCATTTGTGAGTTAATAAACGTAACTGGTTGTGTATACTTGGCAGATAAGATCTAAATATCGATAAATCGATTGATAGCCCCGAATCGAATCGTATCGCAGAATTTTTTGAGGTACTGGCAAATATCGTATCGCTGGCTGAGAGAATCGATATCGATATCGTATCGTATCATGATGAACTGTCCGATTTACACCCCTAGCCATGATGTTGTGGCCCTCCTCCCCACGGGGTTCGGGAAAAGTTTTACATATGACATATGTCACGACCAAACGTTAGCGATTGGTTATGGCAGATCCAGAGTGACTCTGGGCAGAGCCAATAGTTTTAGACTTCAATAGAGTTCCCGCCTACAAGGAAGTTAACGCTCGTCAATGGAGACTCCAGACTCCATTTACAAATGAAATGAAACGTATGAGAGTCTGGTGGGACCAGGCTAGCGCTGTGTTCCTCGTGTGGTAATTGACAGCTTCAGTGATTATAATGGCAGCCATCTTTGCTCGCTTTCTGCATATAACATATTTGTCATGTTGCTAACTACACATTGTAAATTGACAACCATATTAAAGTGCATGATTGAATCCAGTTGACGTGTTAATCATATGGATGGAACAAAAACTAATCCTGAATGTCAAATGATCTGTGCATTAAGTCTTGGAGTAGAAATGCAAAATAGACTGTAACGTGTATCTCATTCTATTACTAACTTTTCAAATCATTCACTCAGTGACTTTTTACAGAAATATAAAATAGTTCTGAGCACTTTTTATTTCATCTGTTTTATTTCATGAATAAAAAGGATGTTAATATAACAAACTGTTTCTTTGCATTTATTTTGGCTTTGTTGTCAGTACTCTGCTCACAGTTCACATGGATACTTTGTACCGAAGACCCTTTTTGACCTAGGAAAAACCCTGCTAATAGGATCATCAAAAAAGTGTTTGTGTTAAAAAGCCCTGAAGCTAACAATCTTCTAGTGTAAGATCACGGGTGGGTACAACTGCAACTACCTCACGATACACGTCATGAATAAATGCATTGCATGACAACATTGTGTCCAGACCTTAAATTCATTGAAAGTCTTTGCAGAGGAGCCGATTCATGTGTGAAAATGATTCTTCATGCTCCTCACAACCATTCTTTCACAATCTGAGCCTGATGAATCTTGGCTTTGTCATCCTGGAATATGGCCATGATGTGTCTTCCTACATGCTTGTTTTAGAAATGAAAAGCTACACACTCCATCAAGTAGGGTTAGAAGAACTGTTCCTAAACATATGTCATGCTAGAAACATATTAATCACTGCAATAATGATCAAATGAAGCATTTGCCTATTTAAATCCAAAGAGTGGCTTTTTTTTGACCGGGAAGTCTATATACAGTATATAACATCTCTTCAACATCAACTCGGATTAGGGTTACGTTTCAAAACAGGGATTGAGAAAACTAGGTAAATATGACAAAGAATCGAATGAGATCATGAACAACAAGAAGTAATCATGAACATATGGCTCACTAGCATAGAATGCCCAGTTTGTGGTGAAAGTTGAAGGATTAGTTCACTTCAGAATTAAAATCTTCTGATAATTTCATTAAGGTTTTTGAGTAAACATTCCAGGATTTTTTTTTCCATATAGTGACTTCAATGGGGCCCAACGGTGACTTTGTCCAAAGGTCCAAATGTAAATTTCAGTGCAGCTTTCCCAGCCGAGGAATAAGAGTCTTATCAAGGCAAACCAGCGGACATTTTATATAAAAAAAACACCCAAAAAAAGCGTTTTAACCCCAAATGCTTATCATGCACTAGCTGTGATGCGCCACACATTACGTCATCACGTTGAAAGGTCACGTGTAGGCAGAAGTATAGAGCTAGTGTTTACAAAGCGAATGTGCAAAGACTAAGTCAAGCGCCATTCACAAAAAAAAAAAAACGTAGAAAGAAAGGAGAAAATAGGAGAAAAATAGGATGGAGTTTTTCACCCCTATATTTTCCGCCTACATCACGCGTGACCTTTCCAACGCGATAACGTAATGTGTGACGCATCAAAGCTAGTGCAAGATGAGCATTTGTGGTTAAAAAGTATATAAATGTAAATTTGTTTTGTAGAATGAGCTATGGTTTGGTTAGATAAGACTCTTATTAAGACTCTGGGATCGTGTCGAGACTTTGAAGCTGCACTGAAACTCACATTTGGACCTGCACTCACAAACTCACATTGGACCCCATTGAAGTCACTATACGGAAAGAAATCCTGGCATGTTTTCCTCAAAAACCTTCATTTCTTTTCGACTGAAGAAAGACAGACATGAACATCTTGGATGACGTGGGGCGAGTAAATTATTAGGAAATTTTAAATAATCCTTTAGCCCATCAGTCAGTCATATTTAATAATGTCCACTGAATCAATATTCACTTATTGACTCTCAACGCTGTGTGCAGCAACCAGTATGAGACGATGAAGGATAGTGTAACTATGGCAATGACGCTGCCAATCAATGCATCAGAAAGTCGTAAGAAAATGGTTTTCCCAACATACATGTGAGAGTGTGAATCGCAAGGACAGTAAAGCACATAACAGAAAGCACAGTCTCCGGTCCCTTACCAGGTGTGTGCCACCGTGAAGCGCCGCTGCTTGTGCGTGTTGTTATTAAGCAGCATGCGACGAAGCAGCCTGGGAGAGTTGCGCGGGGACAGGGTGATCGGAGACAAGCGTGGGGACATGGATCTGCGGTCCCGAGGGAGACGGGGACGCTCCTGTTGTAGCAGGTTCTCTCTCAGGATCCGCACCAGGTCCTCGTTCAAACCCACATGGTCTCCATCGTGGAGCGGTTTTGGTGGGACCGTCAGCGTGTCCTGCTGGCTCTGAGCCATTCCTGAGAAACCAAAATGTCACTTTCTGTCTTCCTGTTTGTATCCGTAAAAAAAAAAAATTGAGACTGAGAAGGTGACAACAGGACTCAAGTCATTCCTCCATGGAAGTGAAACCCAATTCCTCAGAGGCTCTGTTGATTCCCAACACAGACTAAACCCAGCCTGTGCTCCGGCACGGTGAGAGAGACTGGGAGAAGAGCTGTGTTTGCGAGGGAGGGGAGAGGGCTGTGTGCACACGGAGAGGAGGAGATTCACCCGTCTGTGTACCAACACAACACTGAGAACACATTATGCTGGTTATTGAATAAACTGGCCTCTCCCAGCAGCAGCGTTTGTAAATACATCAGAGATAGAGCAAACGGGAGATCTCAGCAGAACTTCTCCTTTATCTGTCTGTCTGTGGGCTAGAAAATGAATAGAATAAATGTGCAGAGTCTTTATGTGAGGAATGCTTTGTGTAATCATGTGCACCTCAAAGTGAAAGGCATCATAGATCATGTGGCGTGTGCATTGCTGTTATCATTGTGCGTACAAATGAAGGACGGAAGACAAACAATGAGATCTAATGATTGGCATCAGTTCACATTTAAAAGTTTTTATATCAAAAGCAAAAATATGATATGTATGTGTAACTTAACTTGATGTGTGCTGATGTAAAAAAAACAGATGATGAAATGAAACATGCACTCGTGTGTGTGTGTGTGTGTGTGTGTGTGTGTGTGTGTGTGTGTGTATATACACACTACCGTTCAAAAGTTTGGGGTCAATACGATTTTTTTTTTTTAAAGAAATTAATACTTTTCTTCAGAAAGGACGCATTAAATTGATCAAAAGTGACAGTAAAGACATTTATAATAATGCAAAATATTTATTTTTTAATTAAATGTTTTTCTCTTGAACTTTCAAAGAATCCTGAAAAAAGTGAATCACGGTTTGCACAAAAATATGAAGCAGCAAAACTGTTTTCAACTGTGATAATAATCATAAATGTTTCTTGAGCATCAGATCATCATATTATAGTGATTTCTGAAGGATCATGTGACACTGAAGACTGGAGTAATGATGCTGAAAATTCAGCTTTGATCACAGGAATAAATTACACTTTACTATATATTCACATAGAAAACAACTGATTTACATTGAAATAATATTTCACAATATTACTGGGTTTGTTTTGTATTTTTAATCAAATAAATGCAGCTTTGGTGAGCAGAAGAGACTTCTTTTAATAACATTAAAAATCTTACCGACCCCAAACTTTTGAACGGTAGTATATATATATATATATATATATATATAATATATATTATATATATATATATTATTTTTTAATAATAACAATATATATATATATATATATATATATAGGCTAATACTGTAATTGTGAAAAAAACTCGCAATATTTACAAAACGAATATATACTGTACAGTAGAATACTGTATATTTTATTTAACTTCACTAATATTTAACAGTATTAGCATGATTGCACGATGAGTAAAACTCCACTAAATGGCTGAAATGAAAGACTGGTGTCTTGAAGCGCAGTGTTCAGCCCGTGAAGATCACACTAGAGGTCAAACATGATTAATGAAGTGAAAGAGCCCCAGCATGAGCTCCAGGTCTTTATGAATGAGATTATCTCATTACGTGTGGCATGTCTGATATCCAGGTCACTCTGAAGCGTAGTATGACATAGCTTAACATCAAGTGGATCAAATGGCCAATACACACAGCTGTGTCCACAACATTAGATAGGCTCGACTAGTTCGGAAAGTCATGAACTCAGTTCTTAAAGGCTTAGATAATTAGATAATACCAGTTTAGCTCAACCAGTGACCCAGCAATGCTTCATGTTGTTCAGTCTGTGTGTAAAAAGAGCATTAGTTATTAAAGAAAAAAACTTCAGCAAAACATGATCAGCTCAAAGTGTCTGAATAATATTTGGTCCCAAAGTTTTATAAATTTTACTGGTAGTCACTGTATGAAGATTTTTTTGGGGTATAATATGTCACAGTTTACTTTATTTTGCACTTACATAAATGAACTATAGTGTCCTGCACCCACTAGTAAAACAATCAAAAGTTATGGCCAAACAAGACAGACATCAGTCTACTACTATGCATGAAATAATAAAGCATTTAAAAATATACATATAGACCATTAGAATCTAAATATTACAGTTTAAAACGATCATTAAAGAGATGTAGATTACTGAACAGTCATATATAAAAAAGCTGAGTGAAGGAGAATGAGTTGCAGAAACTCCCTCTGGTGCGACAGATTGAAGAAGAGAAAACATTTACAGAATGCAACTGTGCACATTCTGGAGCGCTTGACGAAAGCCTTTCATAAACACTGCGACTTCTTCATAATCAGCACACAGATCAAAGCAACCTGAACACCATTCACTGCTTAGGGGAACAAACAAGCCAGTTTATTATGAACTGATTTGCATTGCAGGAGAACTGTACCGAATCTAGAACGACTTTAGAATTGCCTAGAAATGCCATGCTAATGATTGAGTTAATGAGCTCATTTCAAATGCAGCAGAGATGAATCACACACACACACACGAGCCTGAGACTCATCCTGTGTGTGACGATGCTAATTAAAGGTGCTCTGTGTAACAATTAGCGGCCTCTAGCGGTGATGTTTCAGATTGCAACAAGAGCGCTCGTGCTCGTGTGCGTGTGTGTGCTCGATCTCAAGAGCGAGCATTCACTACCGGCCACACGGAGACTTTCAACGCAACAGCGAAAGTGTCACACACAGGGTTGCCAGGTCTGCACAACAAAACCAGCCCAATTGCTCATCAAAACTAACCCAATCACGGCCAAAAATAGTCAAATAGCGTTCCCGGGTGTTTCCCCGATAACAATCATGTTCCAGTGGGTAAAACAATCGCGTCAACCCGTGCACTACACAAACAACCCGCGGAAACAGTGCAGGCATACGGACCTGGCAAAACTCACACTGCAACGTTACAATAATCGGCTACTTTTATCAGCTTGACGTTTAACTAATGCTCCATGCTCGTACCATGATAACCAGTCCCTCCAGGATTTCGCGATGTCGCGATCGCAACTATTAACGCAACTTCAACAAATCCCCGTGAATTCAGTGCGCGTTGCAATTTTGACCAATCACCGCAACTTTTCTGCAACTTTGACCAATCGTCGCGGTCTCCTGCTAAGCGTCATCAAACTCACTTCTTTGTTTTGTTCAGAAGACGCAGCAGACATGTGTGCTGGGGGGCGCGATCGGACTGTCTGTGTGTGTGTGTGTGTGTGTGTGTGTGCGTGCGTGCGTGCGTGCGTGCGTCCGTGCGCGCGATCGGACTGTGTGTGTGTGTGTGTGTGTGTGTGTGTGTGTGTGTGTGTGTGTGTGTGTGTGTGTTTGTGTGTGTGTGTGAGAGAGAGAGGAGAGAGAGAGAGAGAGAGAGAGAGAGAGAGGAGAGAGAGAGAGAGAGAGGAGAGGAGAGAGAGAGAGAGAGAGAGAGAGAGAGAGAGAGAGAGAGCGCGGGGCACGATCGGAGTGTGTGTGTGTGTGTGTGTGTGTGTGTGTGTGTGTGTGTGTGTGTGTGTGTGTGTGTGTGTGTGTGTGTGTGTGTGTGTGTGTGTGTGTGTGTGTGTGTGTGTGTGTGTGTGTGTGTGGCGCGATCGAACAGTGGACACATGAACAAAATGACGTTTATTTTGTTCATGCATGACATTCAAACAGCAAAGTGTTTAGTGTTGTTTCCACGGACTTATCACGTATCTGCTTCTCTTTTGTTTTATATTTAAAGAATTGAGTTTGACCATTTTATTTTCCTTTCTTTTCTTGTGTTTATCACTTGTAATAGGCTACTAACTATCACAGTGCATTAGTTCACCAGTTCCCGAACTCTCTCAATTCAGATAATTTTACACATAAAAAATAGCTACTCGTTCTATTGTCTGACAAAAAGATTAAGGAAATGAGAACCGCTTTATTGGATATTCGGGTATATAATATTATATTATATTAAAATACAGTATTAAACTTTTGATTTTTCCACCATTTAACTTTTGTGGCTAGAAAACAGTATTTTGCACTTTATTAGTAGGCTATATTGGCATCTTTCAACATGAATGCTACTTAATGTTTGTGAGGTTCTGCACATTTACATTTTTGCAGGTGCAGATCTTGTTTTTTAAAAAAAGCTTAGTTTGTTAGATTTTGCTGTGTCTTTAAATCGTTTGTTTTGCCTTTATAAGGTTACTAAAGGTTAGTTAAATGGTTTTGTGCTCATTAACGTGTGTTACAAAGTGAGCACGTTTGTCTCTGAAGTAAATTCTGGACTACAGAGCAGATGGTGAACAGTGTTTTCTGTGGGACATAAGTCTCTTTGGGGTGGACTTTGGGCTTTCTTTTTCACTTAGTAAACCTATAACATGCACAAAAAAAGATATATAACACAATAAAAGAAAGGGGAAAAGCCAAAAAGCATAATATGAGTACTTTAAGTAAAAATCTATCTACCTTTGCTGTTTTAACCTAAAAACAAATGCAGAAAAACATCGCAACTTTCATCGCAACTTTTTAGAAAAGCGGCCGCAACATCAGGCATTTTAGGCCGCAACAATCACAAAAAAGGCCCGCGAAATCCTGGAGGGACTGGATAACGTTACATTGACTGCATTTAGCCGACATGTGATGTTATCTAGCAAAAGGCATTTCACTAACTATTCGTGTATCTTTCACAATCAGCAATGTCAACATAGGTGAGTGTATAATGATAACGAAAACGGTGAACTAGACTGAACAATGTCAGTGTAACAGTAAGACAGTAGGAAGTAGCATGACTGTCCTGAACGTGTCTGGAAATGTTTATTATATACAATATGATAGTAGTGGGATGAGTAACGGTAGACAGTAGATCTAGTACATAAAATAAGTTACACCTAGCTACTTTTTGTTACCCTGGAACAGTCTTTTGTATTCATGTCATGTCTCATGTAGTTTACCTTGCTATTTCATTAGAGTTTACTAATGATTCAAAAGCTCTGCTGATGTTGATCCGTGTTTTCGTCCTGAGTCGATCCGATTCACGTTTGGCCTGACGAGCTTCGACTTTTTTTTGTTTTTTATATATTTGTGGAGTGTGTGTTGTGCTGGAGGCAGGTCGTTTTGGGGTGTTATCAGACTCCATGTCGTTAGCTGAAGTGCCGTCGGTCGCATAGACTGTAAACAAGGAGAGAGGCTCGGGAGCGCGCATGCACGTCACATCCGTTGGATTTCGCGGTAAATCCGACCCGGAGACTTCACATATAAATATAAATATTGGCCTTCAGAGGTAATAGCAAAACTCGACAAGTGGATCATTGTAACGTGTGATTACAACCCCTTCACACACAAGCAATAAAAAAAGGATTCATTTTAGTAGAAAAGTTCCACATAGCACCTTTAACACTGAAAAATAATTCATCTAATCAAGTACAAACAAGTGACTTTTTTGGGGGGGGAACAGGATACTTGCTTCTTGATAAGGGTAAGAAAAGGTCAAAAAGTTGTATTAAATTGTAAAAAAAAAAAAAAAAAAACTTCTTTAAAAAATAATGCCAATTAATTTGATATATACAGTACCTGTCAATGTTTTTAAAATAAGTCTCTTATGCTCACTAAGGCTGGATTTAATTGATACACAAAAATAGTGAAATATTATTTCAATTTAATATAGCTGTTTTATACATTATATATTTAGTGTTAGGGATGCACCGAAATGAAAATTCTTGGCCGAAGCCGAAGCCGAATAATAATGAAACGCTTGGCCGAAGGCCGAATACCGAATGCGGTATTTCACATTTTTTTCATTTATTTTGCCAATTTTTTCACCATTGCATTTAATATAGTAAAAATATGCTTTTTTACTATTTTGTCTTGAGAAAAACATCAAATTGCAAAAATACAATTTGTTTAACACTGAATTTTTTTTTTAACATTCCAGCAGATATTATTTAAACAAAGCACAATATAACTTAAAATAAATAAATTAGTAAAATAAAAACTATATTTTTAATTGGCCATCTTTGAAGCCCCCCCTTCTTGAATAGCCTATGTTAGGCCTATAACTGACTGCTGAAAGAATATAACTAAAAAAGTGCATTGAAAAGTGCAAAAAAAATGTGGATGAACCCACAACAAATGAATAACTGTCCTAGACATAAGCCTACTTTTGCGGTTTACATAAACTTTATCGTGGGCGTTGACAGGTTTGCATGGATTGCCTGGATCACTTGGGTTTCAATATAGCGCGCGCTCTCCGTGGCGATTAGCAGATACGGAGTTGCCATGAGAACGACTCTTTTCATCTCTCTCTTTTCATACAGATTACATAAACAGAGAATATTTGTTTTCGTTTTGAATTAGATCGTTTAAAAGTAGACAATTAAATGATTATAAAGATATGCCTTTGCCTGTGTGACTAGTATTGTATTGGCTGAGTTTTTTAGAGACGTGCTCCAAAAAAAAAAGTTAACAGAGGCAGAAAGCACACCCTGTTTATTTTCTTTATTTTACAAAAGCACAGTTTTGTTTCGATTGTAAGTGGACACAAGTAGTCATTTAACAGTTTATGTTTTCATATTTCTTAAGTCTGCATTTAAGTGACCATAAATGACGGAGTATTTAAGTCTATTTTGCTGCTATGTGAAAAAAATCCAGCAAAACGCGGCGGCGCGTTTGTCAACTAGAGGGTTAAAAGACGCTTTAGTGCTGCAAGTAACAACGTCTGCCACAGACGCATCAGATGAGCTTCTCTTTTGTCTTCTCCTCAAAGGGGGCATGTTGGCTGCATTTATAAAGCGCGTGCCTCTCACTCTACGCTGGTTACTATTTGATCGCGTCATCAAAAACGTCATTGTTCTGTCAAATCTATTCGGCCTTTTTACTTGTTCGGCCCGAACACCGAAAGTGCTTTTTTTGCTATTTTCGGCCGAATAATTTCGGTTGCCGAACATTCGGTGCATCCCTATTTAGTGTTATACAGTCGTGCTCAGAATTAATGGTACCCCTGGTAAAAATGATAAAAAATGGCTATAAAAAATAAATCTGCATCGTTTATCCTTTTGATCTTTCATTCAAAAAATTGGTAAAATTCTATCCTTTCATTGAAGTAAAAGAATTGAAAGTGGGGGGGAAATCACATTATAAAATAAATATTTTTCTCCAAAACACGCTGGCCATAATTGTTGGCACCCCTAGAATTTTTTATGAATAAAATATCTATGAAGTATATTCCCATTAATATTTACCTTTTTTAGCACACCAGCATGACTAGGAACATGAAACTGTCCAGCTATGACTTCTTGTGTTACAGGAGTTTAAATATGAGGAAGCACAAAGGCCAAATTCCCTTAATCATCCATCACAATGAATAAAACCACAGAACATGGTTCTGATGTGCATCTAAAGATTGTTGAGCATCACAAAATAGAAAGTGGATGTAAGAAAATAGCTAAAGAATTGAAAAATCCCATTTTGATCATCAGGGCAATAATTAAGAAGTTATAATCAACTAAATATGTTACGATTTTGCCAGGAAGAGGACGTGTGTCTATATTTTCTTAATGGACGGTGAGGAGGAAAGTTTGAGTGGCCAAAGACTCTCCAACGATCACAGATGGAGAACTGCAGAGATTAGTTGAGTCTTGGGGTCAGAAAGCCTATTAAAACAAAATCAAACAACCCCTACATCACCACATGTTGTTTGGGAAGGATTTAAGAAAAATGCTCCTCGCTCATCCAAAAACAAACTCCAGCATATTCAGTGCCAGACACGACTGGATCTTCAAACGGCACAGGCTTCTGTGGTCAGATGAAACTGAAAAAAGAGCTTTTTGGCAGCAAACACGCTAGATGGGTTTGGTGCACACATTGATAAAAAGTATCCCATGTGTACAATTTAATATACCGTTGGATTTTTAATGTTGTGGGCCTATTTTTCTGCTGGAGGTCCTGGACTTCTTATTCAGACACATGGCATCGTGGATTCTATCAAATATCAACAGATAAAAAATCAAAACCTGACGCCTTCTGCTAGAAATCTTATAATGGGCCGTGGTTGAATCTTCCATCAGGACAACGATCCAAAACAAACATCAAAATCAACACAAAAATGTGTTAGGGAGCACAAAATGAAGCTTCTGCCATGACCGTCCCAGTTCCCTGACCTGAACCATATAGAAAATGAGTGGGGTGAACTGAAGAGAAGAAGCACCAACATGGATCTGGGAATCTGAAGGATCTGGAGAGACTCTGTATGGAGGAATATCTCTGATCTCTTCTCAGGTGTTCTCCAAACTCATCAGGCATTATAGGAGAAGACTCAGAGCTGTTATCTTGGCAAAAGGAGATTGCAAAAAGGTATTTAATAAAAGGGTATGAATAATTGTGCCCAACGTGTTTTGGAGAAAACATTTATTTTATAATGTGATTTCCCCCCACTTTCAAATCTTTTACTTCAATGAAAGGTTAGGATTTTGCCAATTCTTTGAATGAAAGATCAAAAGGATAAACGATGCAGATTTATTTTTTACAGCCATTTTTGATCATATTTACCAGGGGTACCATTAATTCTGAGCACGACTGTATATGTTAAAGTGTAATTTATTCAGCATCATTACTCCAGTCTTCAGTGTGAATATATGTACCGGTCAAAGCACAAGATAAAAACATTAACCAATAAATTAAAACATTAGTCTAAGTTTTCAGTATAATAAGTAGGCAATGCAAAGATAAAAAATGACATTAGAATAAAATAGGCACAAACATCAGTAAAAATATGCATAAAAATAGCACATAAAATAGTTAAATATTATTGACATAATGTCTAAATAATACGTTATTAATCAAAAGGGGTTGTTCAAATCTAATTGTGTGTGTGTGTGTGTGTTTGTGTGTGTGTGTGTGTGTGTGTGTGTGTGTGTGTGTGTGTGTGTGTGTGTGTGTGTGTGTGTGTGTGTGTGTGTGTGTGTGTGTGTGTGTGTGTGTGTGTGTGTGTGTGTGTGTGTGTCATGAGTTCATTAGGTTGACCACGGCTAGATGCCATCATGTACGAAAGCAAGAGGACAAATTTCCAAAACGCCAGCTTGCATCACCCAGCTGTGCAAAGTCACATGACAGTGTGCTGACGCCTACATCATTACTATAGCAACCAATGCATCCCAGAAGATGACTATACCCCCTGAACAAACAACCACTTGATGCGATCGCATGCGAGTGACCGTGTGGAAAGACCGGATTTAAAAAACAATGGACAGAATGAAAGAATCCAACAAAGACATAAGCTTCAGGATGAAGTCTTTAACGCCATCTTGTGTTAACATCTGACACTGACACTCAGAAAAATCCTAAAACCATATATACATTTGCTTTGTGTATTGCATAAACAGTCTTGAAAACAGCATACATTAAACATATACATTAAATGCATGCATATAGTGTGTGCTGTAGCTAAACGCAGGAAAAACTTAAATATGAATATCTGGCTGCAGTTCCCTACATGACCAACAGAGAACAGACTGGGATCATGAATCGAGATCTGTCCTGCTATTCGATTGGTTTATGAAAAGGTTACACATACCTGATGTAATTCTGGCCTAGACAGCACAAACTATACATGTGACAGGATGATTTATTTCATTTTTACAGCAGATTGCAATGACGCACTGCATTACAAAAGCATCACTTTACCACAGTATGTATGATTAGATATGAACACAACCTCTTTAAATATTTTAATTAAGACAGTATTATTAAGGCATAATAGATTTGGAGACGTTTTTACTAGATGCTTGTGAACAACGAACAGCATTACTGAGGTTTCTCAGGTGTTTTGGTGTCAGAAAGGCCCTGATTTCTAACTCACTTTAGATAAAAGCTGTTAAATCAATAACTGTGAATGCAAATGCAAGTCTCTATGATATTCTGCTGTCTGTTTTATCCATGATCAGGTCTCATCATTCTGGAAAGTACCAGCACATTTCTTGTAGGGGTTTGTTCACATCACTACACTCGTATAAATAAAGTTTCTTTATTTGAAGAACCTCTAAAGGATTACTTCACTTTTAAAAAAACTTTTTCTGATAATTTACCTCCTCTACCCCCATATGTCTTCCAAGATGTCCATGTCTTTCTTTCTTCAGTCGAAAAGAAACTAATGTTTTTTATGAAAACATTCCAGGATTTTCTCCATATAATGGACTTCAATGGGACCCAAACGGTTCAAGGTCCAAATGACAGTTTCAGTGCAGCTTCAAAGGGCTTTAAACGACACCAGACGATGAATAAGGGTCTTATCTAGCCAAACCATCGCTCATTTAAAAAATAAATAAAAAAGTTTACGTTTTATAAGCACAAATGTTCGCCTTGCTCTGTTCTGTGATGCGTGTTCGTGACTCTCCTTTTCGAACTCGTTCATCAAAATGAACGAATCTTTTTTCGAGTCATTTAGTTCATTTCGTTCGTTGAATGAACGAAATGACTCAAAAAAAGACTCGTTCAAAATGAACGAATCTTTTTTCGAGTCATTTCGTTCGTTGAATGAACGAAATGACTTGAAAAAAAGGCTCGTTCAAAATGAACGAATCTTTTTTCAAGTCATTTCGTTTGTTGAATGAATGAAATGACTCGAAAAAAGATTTGTTCATTTTGATGAACGAGTTCGAAAAGGAGAGTCACGAACGCGCATCACAGAACAGAGCAAGGTGAGCATTTGTGCTTATAAAACTTTAAAATTTTTATTTATTTTTGAAATGAGCGATGGTTTTGCTAGATAAGACCCTTATTCATCGTCTGGTGTCGTTTAAAGCCCTTTGAAGCTGCACTGAAACTGTCATTTGGACCTTGAACAAGCAGCTTGAACCTTGAGTCAGCAGCCATATCACCCTGTGGGGGTGCTCTCCCTGTGGTCTGTGTGGGTCCTAACACCCCAGTATAGTGATGGGGACACTATACTGTCAAAATAGCACCGTCCTTCGGATGAGACGTTAAACCGAGGCCCTGACTCTCTGTGGTCATTAAAATCCCAGGATGTCTTTCGAAAGAGTAGGGGTGTAACCCCGGCATCCTGGCCAAATTTGCCCCTTGGCCTCTGTCCATCATGGCCTCCTAATAATCCCCATAAATACTGATTGGCTTCATCACTGTCCCCTCTCCACCAGTAAGCTGGTGTGTGGTGAGCGTTCTGGCGCAATATGGCTGCCGTCGCATCATCCAGGTGGATGCTGCACATTGGTGGTGGATGAGGAGATTCCCCCCTTCTATGTAAAGCGCTTTGAGTGTCCAGAAAAGCGCTATATAAATGTAATGAATTATTATTATTATTATTATTATTATTATTGAACCATTTGGGTCCCATTGAAGTCCATTATAAGGAGAAAAACCCTGGAATGTTTTCATCAAAAACCTTAATTTCTTTTCGACTGAAGAAAGAAAGACATGGACATCTTGGATGACATGGGGGTGAGTAAATTATCAGCAAAAGTTTTTTTTAAAAGTGAACTAATCCTTTAACATCCTTGGAACCTTTCCATCGGGCAAAAGGTTCTTTAGAATTTTAAAATGTTTATCACACTATAAAAAAATATTTCTTTTAAGAACGGTTCAAGGAAAGGTTCTTTGGGGACCCAAAAATGGTTATTCTGACATCGCTACGAAAGAAAGCCTTTATTTTAGGCCACATTTACACATTTTTTATTTTATTTTTTATTTATCCTTTATTTTACCAGGTGATGTCCCATTGAGATATTCAAATCTCTTTTACAAGGGAGCCTCTTTTACCACATAGCCGGGTATTTCGAGAAATTAATATTTCCAATAATAACATCGTGCACACAACATCGTTTCCAAAAAAGTTGTAATTTACATCAACCCGCATAAATATACGGCGTCGAGCGCCATCATAACTCTGCCAAACTGGGTGATCACATGACATTAAGCATTTTCTGGCGCATAATGTGACGTTTGAGAACCTAAAACCCCGTTTCTCTCGGTTGACACGGCAACACATAACCGCCATTATCAGAAATCTCCACTTTGGCCGGGGTTTTTAGAAATAATCGTTTTTTTCGTGTGTTTTCGTGTAAATGAGAGGCCGAACCGCAGGGAAATATCTGCGTCTTCTCTTCGTGTAAACGGGGCTTTAAAGAGTGTTCCCCGAAGTCTGAGCAAAGCTTACACTAAAGGGGTGACGAGTGCTCTGTGCGCTTGCATTAATATCTATTGTATTTCTCGAATACAAGGGGGAAAATACATTTTAATGAACGTATGCAAAAGTAAATCAATAAAGCTGTGTTTCTGAGCGAGTCTGCAGTGCCGTCTGAATCCAGCGCGCTGTTCCTGTAAAGTGCTATTGATGTGCATGACTCACGGCCCAGATTTGTGAAATTGCTGTGCCTGTGGAAGCACTGGTCTTTTATTTGAGAGCGGACTGATTGAATCTCACAAGGCATAAAAGCGTTGCCAGATTATTCATAAAGGGACAAATCTAGCAGATTCTTTTGTAGTCGCCATCAACACATAACAGCGCACGCACTGAGAGCTCTTCTGGTACGAATGCGTCAAAGCATTCACATTTAAAACTAATTACACTGACTGAGAAGAAGGGCCGGCGGCGGCACTTTAAAGGCAGTTTAATCCAGCACTATAAATTAAAGAATTAAATTAATACATAGGCATGAATTATTGTTTATTAAATTGTTTATTTCTCATATAATCTACAATTAAAATTCTCTCTTTTTGTATCTCTAACTGTTTTTTCCATGATGTTTTTGATTTCTTGTTTAGACTAGAAATTAGCCTGGGTTCTCCCAAGGTTTTTTTTTTCTCCATTAGGTCACTTGATGGAGTTTTAGGACACCAGTAGGTCACTTGATGGAGTTTTAGGACACCAGGAGTTTTAGGCAGGGTTCGAATTATGATTTCATCTTTGTGGGGGTCTCTTTAAAAAAAGCAATAAAAAAAGTAACCCATGAGCAGGCGTGGTGTATGTGATAAATAAATAGCTAAATACTGCACACTTCATTATTTTGAGTTCAACGTACGTTTATTAATACAGGAATAGAGAATATTTGGGTGTAGTTTGTTACCTCTAGGGGGGTCTGGGGGCATGCCCCCCCAGGAAGAAAATTTTGTACATTTTAAAAGATAAATTCATTAATCTGGTGCACTTTGAGTCACCCAAATCCGCTGTTAAAAATAATCCAACCGCCCAAACATATGATATTCTTTGATTTAGATCTGCATCTGATCATCATTACAATTTTTTAAATTCTCAATGTTAAGCATATGGTAAAATATCACACTGAAGTGGGCTGATTTAAAATTAACATTTATTAAAATTAAAAGTTATTCTTTGGCCAAAATTACATTTCCTTAATACCCTAAACAGAGGGTTTTTACTCCCTTCAAAGTTAAATTGACAATGTTTCTTTACATCATTGGCAAACACTCTTATCAGAATATTTTTTTTACCTTTAAAAAAAGGCATTTTCCACTCTAATTTTATGTAGCCTATGCTCCATCTTTCTTTTAAAATATTCCTTAATTTGATCAATACATTAAATAAGAATAATAAGACAGTAGGCTGTTACCAATCAAATTAAATAATTTACATTGAAAAATTACAACTGTAGTAGCCCAAATGCCCTGATATGTTTTCCTTGATTGATTTTCTCTAAAGAGAATTACGTTGTTGAAAACGAAAGTAAAAGAGTGGCGCTCATTGCGTTTTACCATGATGAGAGTTCCGTGTCTTTATTAAAATCAACACATTATAGGCCTAATGATTTATCTGTCATCCATCCTCGATTAATTTGAATGTAGGCTAATTTTTTTATTATTTGGCTCGCCCGACCCGCGCAGCACTATCGGCAATATGCGATATATTTGTGATATATTTCGCGCGTTGGCTGCGGTGTTGGCACGCGCGAAAGCACTTTTGAATTTAGCAGTTGATCACGTGATGCACTGACTGTTCTAATCACACCGCTGTGAACGTACGTGCGAAAGGGTTAACAAATATGCCTCGATTATTGAAGGAAAAAGTGCTTTAGGCCTATATGTAATTTAAAATGATGGTGCTGATGATTTTTAGAGCCCCCACAGGTGTAGGATTTTACTGCTTTCATGGGAGCTCATCCTCTCTCTATGGGAGCTCAGCTCCCACTGGCTCCCACGTAATTCGAACCATGGTTTTAGGACACCAGTAGGTCACTTGATGGAGTTTTAGGACACCAGTAGGTCACCTGATGGAGTTTTAGGACACCAGTAGGTCACTTGATGGAGTTTTAGGACACCAGTAGGTCACTTGATGGAGTTTTAGGACACCAGTAGGTCACCTGATGGAGTTTTAGGACACCAGTAGGTCACTTGATGGAGTTTTAGGACACCAGTAGGTCACTTGATGGAGTTTTAGGACACCAGTAGGTCACTTGATGGAGTTTTAGGACACCAGTAGGGTCACTTGATGGATGTTTTATGGACACCAGTAGGTCACTTGATGGAGTATTAGGACACCAGTAGGTCACCTGATGGAGTTTTAGGACACCAGTAGGTCACCTGATGGAGTTTTAGGACACCAGTGGTCACCTGATGGAGTTTTAGGACACCAGTAGGTCTTGATGGAGTTTTAGGACACCAGTAGGTCACTTGATGGAGTTTTAGGACACCAGTAGGTCACCTGATGGAGTTTTAGGACACCAGTGGGTCACCTGATGGAGTTTTAGGACACCAGTAGGTCACTTGATGGAGAGTTTTAGGACACCAGGAGTTTTAGGACACCAGTAGGTCACTTGATGGAGTTTTTAGGACACCAGTAGGTCACCTGGTGGAGTTTTAGGACACCAGTAGGTCACCTGATGGAGTTTTAGGACACCAGTAGGTGCTTGATGGAGTTTTAGGACACCAGTAGATCACTTGATGGAGTTTTTAGGACACCAGTAGGTCACCTGATGGAGTTTTAGGACACCAGTGGGTCACCTGATGGAGTTTTAGGACACCAGTAGGTCACTTGATGGAGTTTTAGGACACCAGGAGTTTTAGGACACCAGTAGGTCACCTGATGGAGTTTTAGGACACCAGTAGGTCACCTGATGGAGTTTTAGGACACCAGTAGGTCACTTGATGGAGTTTTAGGACACCAGTAGGTCACTTGATTGAGTTTTAGGACACCAGTAGGTCACCTGATGGAGTTTTAGGACACCAGTGGGTCACCTGATGGAGTTTTAGGACACCAGTAGGTCACCTGATGGAGTTTTAGGACACCAGTAGGTCACCTGATGGAGTTTTAGGACACCAGTAGGTCACCTGATGGAGTTTTAGGACACCAGTAGGTCACCTGATGGAGTTTTAGGACACCAATAGGTCACCTGATGGAGTTTTAGGACACCAGTAGGTCACCTGATGGAGTTTTAGGACACCAGTAGGTCACTTGATGGAGTTTTAGGACACCAGGAGTTTTAGGACACCAGTAGGTCACCTGATGGAGTTTTAGGACACCAGTAGGTCACCTGATGGAATTTTAGGACACCAGTAGGTCACCTGATGGAGTTTTAGGACACCAGTAGGTCACTTGATGGAGTTTTAGGACACCAGGAGTTTTAGGACACCAGTAGGTCACCTGATGGAATTTTAGGACACCAGTAGGTCACCTGATGGAGTTTTAGGACACCAGTAGGTCACTTGATGGAGTTTTTAGGACACCAGGAGTTTTTAGGACACCAGTAGGTCACCTGATGGAGTTTTAGGACACCAGTAGGTCACTTGATGGAGTTTTAGGACACCAGTAGGTCACTTGATGGAGTTTTAGGACACCAGTGGGTCACTTGATGGAGTTTTAGGACACCAGTGGGTCACTTGATGGAGTTTTTGGACACCAGTAGGTCACTTGGAGTTTTAGGACACCAGTAGGTCACTTGGAGTTTTAGGACACCAGTGGGTCACCTGATGGAGTTTGAGGACACCAGTGGGTCACCTGATGGAGTTTTAGGACACCAGTAGGTCACTTGGAGTTTTAGGACACCAGTAGGTCACTTGATGGAGTTTCAGGACACCAGTACGTCACTTGATGGAGTTTTAGGACACCAGTGGGTCACTTGATGGAGTTTTAGGACACCAGTGGGTCACTTGATGGAGTTTTAGTACACCAGTAGGTCACCTGATGGAGTTTTAGGACACCAGTGGGTCACTTGATGGTGTTTTAGGACACCAGTGGGTCACTTGATGAAGTTTTAGGACACCAGTAGGTCACCTGATGGAGTTTTAGGACACCAGTGGGTCACTTGATGGAGTTTTAGGACACAAGTGGATCACTTGATGGAATTTTAGGACATCAGTGGGTCACTTGATGGAGTTTTAGTACACCAGTAGGTCACTTGATGGAGTTTTAGGACACCAGTAGGTCACCTGATGGAGTTTTAGGACACCAGTGGGTCACCTGATGGAGTTTTAGGACACCAGTAGGTCACCTGATGGAATTTTAGGACACCAGTGGGTCACTTGATGGAGTTTTAGGACACCAGTAGGTCACTTGATGGAGTTTTAGGACACCAATAGGTCGCTTGATGGAGTTTTAGGACACCAGTAGGTCACCTGATGGAGTTTTAGGACACCAGTGGGTCAGTAGGTCACCTGATGGAGTTTTATGACACCAGTGGGTCACTTGATGGAGTTTTAGGACACCAGTAGGTCACCTGATGGAGTTTTAGGACACCAGTGGGTCAGTAGGTCACCTGATGGAGTTTTAGGACACCAGTTAGGTCACCTGATGGAGTTTTAGGACACCAGTGGGTCAGTAGGTCACCTGATGGAGTTTTAGGACACCAGTAGGTCACCTGATGGAGTTTTAGGACACCAGTAGGTCACTTGATGGAGTTTTAGGACACCAGTAGGTCACCTGATGGAGTTTTAGAACACCAGTGGGTCAGGTCACCTGATGGAGTTTTAGGACACCAGTAGGTCACCTGATGGAGTTTTAGGACACCAGTAGGTCACTTGATGGAGTTTTTGGGACACCAGTAGGTCACTTGATTGAGTTTTAGGACACCAGTGGGTCAGTAGGTCACCTGATGGGAGTTTTAGGACACCAGTAGGTCACTTGATGGAGTTTTAGGACACCAGTAGGTCACTTGATGGAGTTTTAGGACACCAGTAGGTCACTTGATGGAGTTTTAGGACACCAGTAGGTCACCTGATAGAGTTTTAGGACACCAGTAGGTCACTTGATGGAGTTTTAGGACACCAGGTGGTCACCTGATGGAGTTTTAGGACACCAGTAGGTCACTTTATGGAGTTTTAGGACACCAGTAGGTTACTTGATGGAGTTTTAGGACACCAGTAGGTCACTTGATGGAGTTTTAGGACACCAGGTGGTCACCTGATGGAGTTTTAGGACACCAGTAGGTCACTTGATGGAGTTTTAGGACACCAGTAGGTCACTTGATGGAGTTTTAGGACACCAGTAGGTTACTTGATGGAGTTTTAGGACACCAGAAGGTCACTTGGAGTTTTTCGGTTCCTTGTTGGGGATATTCAAATTAATTAACCAATCATCAATACCATTGATCAGCCTTACCTAACGTGGATGTTTTTTCCACTAAGAAACTAATATTGTTATGTTATTTTGATTGATACTGTAAAGCTGCTTTGATACAATCTATATTGTGAAAAGCGCTATATAAATATACTTGACTTGACTTGACTTGACTAGTCATCGATCAGAAGTGTTACACTACCGTAGAAAAGTTTGAGGTCAGCAAGATTTTAAAATGTTTTTGAAAGAAGCTGCTTCATCTCTGCATTTATTTGATCAAAAATATAGTCAAATATTGTATAATTTTATTACAAGTTAAAATAACCAATTTCTAATTGAATTTATTATGAAATGTAATTTATTCCTGTGATCAAAGCTGAATTTCCAGCATCATTACTCCAGTCTTCAGTGTCACATAATCCTTCAGATATGATCAATATGATCAATTTAAGGCGTCCTTGCTGAATAAAAGTATTAGTTTCTTTAAAAAGAAAATGATTACTGATCCCAAACTTTTCAATGGTTCACCATAAAGTTAACATGGGAGTGTTTCAAGTCATTTTTCGATAATCATTTTGACATGCAAAACGGCATCAAAATCCTGAATTATGTCAGAATTAACATGCATTAGTCTGACGAGAGAGAGACATGAAACAGGCAACTCAAATAATTGACTAGAATGTTGCAATTAAACAATTACAATCATGTATTCCAGAGAGAAGAGTAATAAGCCTATTTATTTTGCTATCCTAACTAGTATATATGGATTTTAAAACTTAAACCCTTGCGATATGTAAATATTAACACTGAATGTTATGTTAATGAACAGCAGGCTATGAATGCATGAAAAGGGAGTGATTGTAGCCTTTTTTTAAGAATATGATCCTTGTCAAAAGCACTGTTGTTAATTATTGTCCATACATATATTGTCACATGCATATGGTATTGTCCATACTCAGTATAGGGTGATACCAGTGCATGAACATTCAGATTGCAACCGTGAAACACAGCATCGGCCTTATTAACACCCGTGTTTCATCCAAACTGAGAACATATAGCTTTCCAGAGGTCTGTCTGACGGGAACGGCCTCACGGATACACGGATACACCGGCTGGACTTATCTTCAGTCTCATTAAGAGCCTGCGTGAAGGAAATGCACAATTCACTGCTTCCATTTTGAGCCGCATTTACACTACTGCGATTTTAGCGATGTCAGCTGTGATGGGAACATGGGGCTCATTAAACACTACTGAAGGTAGTCGACACACAAGCTGCTTTCATCGGCACAACTTTCCTGACCTTTGACAGCATGTAGGTCAGATACGCTATTCGTTTCGTGACGAATTTAAGCAAAATTCTTACACTGCGAGTTGCACTGCTGCGATTCTGCATGCAAATGAATAAATGAGCTTCAGTAACAACCACAGGCGAGGCAGCAATGCAGTGTAGTGATACAGGAGAGGACAAAAACACGGTTTGGAAATGATTCATGATGTACTGCTCATTTTATAATATTTGTCCCTGAGTTCAATATGCGAAAACCCCTTTTTTCCTGAGCATGTTATTGGCCAAGACTTTACATCCCTGGAACGAGTTTCTCATCTATTACAATCCTCTATAATAAACAGTAGATGGCATCGTAAAAGCCTGTTTTTTTCACAATGATTGCTTTTAAAATATATTATTTGGGTTTTAAAACATTTTGCCCAAATAGAAGAAAAACATATCAGGTACAGTATCTTTAATTAGCACACGGATATACACTAGATCCAATCCTACATCTATCATGATCAGCGGTGGGTAAGCTCAGAATGGCAACTTATTTTTTATTTTTAAACCATAGCATGCACTGCATATATATTGTGTACAGTATGTATGCAATACTGTGGTGATCTAGTGCACTTACTCTATCTAAATATTCAACCAGATTACATGCAATATTGAATCCTATAATTTGAATAGATATTCAATTCCCAGTGTGATAAATGAATACAATTATTAACAACACAAAATTGGACTGGAAATGCTACATTGCTCCTTGCCAAATTACACATGCAACATTATGCGGTTGTACACTTTGAAACTTTATTCATTGCATACATCTTTTTTTAAAGTGCACTCGCACCAGGACCAGAAATGTAGGGTACACATCAACCTCATGGATATTTCATGAGATGTAAATGAGACATAGCTATGGAAAGTGTGTCAGGATGTCTTAAACACACCAGCTTGATGTGATGTGTTCATGTAAAACCATAAATGTTTTTAAATACATCAGAGCCGTAGTTAAAATTAAATGAAAGCGGTATAAATGAATCTCCTGTCCTGAATGATGGCAACATTCAGCATAATAGCAGGGGCACCTCTCAGGGGGCACCTCTATTTCTCTTAATCAAGAGTGGCAGTGAAATTGTAATGCGAGGCCTGAGGAATAACCAGAAAACATGTAAGACAGAGCCAGAGAGCGGCTTATTATATGTGTCAGTTTATATTTGCTGAGTCCAGCCATCATGTTACTTACATGCTGACCAGCAGAACAGACGATGTAACTTCTAGGAAACAAAAGCTATGTTCAGGAAGGAATGCCATCATTATTTACACTGTTTTGCAGTATGCATACAGTGCAAATATTTAAAAATTCATATGCAAATATTCTTTACGCATAATATACCACAATGACTACTGAAGTAAATGTAGTGAGGGCCAAAGTGTGCAGAATGCATGCAACTAAATCACTCTGCATGGAATACTAATATAATATACCCCACAATCCAATGTGTTCAAATTGACCCTGCATTTCTAAATAGAATAGAAAATAGACAAAAACAAAAAAAAAAAAAATCACACCAATCATTTCTCATTATTTGTGCACACTGTCTGCATCGGATGCAAGCAACACATTGAGATGCATAAAAACTAAACTGTGAAAACTTCAATGAATTTGAAATTGATATTTCTGGGGTCTAGTGTACTCATTTAAATCATAATTTTGTTTCTTATGTCAACATAGATGTAGCAATGCAAAGTGTATAATAATTACATAAATCTAATTGACAATAAAAACTTAACATAATAATCAATAATAGCTAGATCCTACAACCCTACATAGGACTATAGCAGATTGGAAGATGGAGACATTAGAGGGGTGGTTGATCTCTTCATTCTGTCTCTTTCTCTCTCCTGGCTGTGAAGGTGGTCGTGTGGGTCACTAGATGACCTTCAACTCTGAGAGAGGAGCATCTCAGGCCTTCAGTTACCCGTGAAGAGCATTACAGCTGGAAGCTCACACTCACACACTCCTCTTACACTCACACACTCCTCCCCTGGGAAGGAAAAAGCCAGCGTTTTCTGCCACGTCGCACACACAACCCCCCTCCATTCACATACGGTCCACCTTTCTCTGCATCTCCGACTCAATTAGCTCGGTTTTCTCCCAGCGGCGCACAAAAGAGAACCGGCTACACAGTTCAGACGTGAGCTGGAGACATCCAGCTTGCTTTCTGATGTATTAATGTTTTCTGCAAAGACATCTAAGCAGAGATGTGGTTGTAAAGGTCTGCATCACTGTGCTTTCCCAGAAATTCACTTAAAAATTGACACTTTTTTTCTTGAAGTTCACTTGTTGTTATGTTTCCTATGCGTGGTGCAGGCAGAAGGCAAGATGAAGAAGATCAATTCAAACTGATTTTATTAATACAGGAAAAAAATGAAACCAGTTAATTAACCTTAACGAGAACCGACAACAGAAGACTGAAACACAGGCAGATATAACTCAGCTAAAGGCCATTGCACACTGAGTCTGAAATTTTCGTATGTGTTTTTTCCGTATTCGTGATTCGGTGGCTCTGAATTGTTAAAACAACATTCAAACACCATTCAAACTGCTTGCTACGGATGCGAAAAATGCAGAAAATCGAACCCGATTCCGATTTTTTTTATGACGGACGAAAGTTTCGGAGGCAGTGTGCAAGCGTGATTGACATAACGTGAGGTCGTATTTATTTTTTAACGTGCGAAAATTTCGGATGCAGCGTGCAAGGGCCTTAACTCAGGTAGGGTGATGGTGAACACAGAAAACAAAGTCAAAACTAGGGATGTAAACGGTTAATCGATTATCAATTAATTGTCTAGTTGTCTAGAATATAAGCCAGTTCAGAGTACACAGGTGGCCCAGGTACGTTGAATGTTGATACCAACAATGGATGGAAACAATGTGAGAGGCAGAGGAGGAAGAGTTTGTGTAAGAGGTGGTGGACGAGGAGGAAGAGTACAAGGACAACGAAGAGCAAGACCAAGAATAGTAATTTCAGATCAAATTTGGGCAACTGTGATAGACCATGTTCTTGTTCATGGAATGACAATGAGGGAAGCAGGACAAAGAGTACAACCCAATTTGATCAGATTCTCTGCGGCCACCATAATCAGGACATTCAGAGAAGACAACAGGTATGTATAGTTTGTGTGACTGAAAGTTTACTGTATATGTGTTGCCTTTAAGGCAGTTAATAATTTAATAAATAAGTTAAATGTTTAAAAAAATAATTTCTAAGAGTTTATTATAAGTATTTCATATTTATTTGTAAGTTTTATTTAAAAAATATTAGCGGAGACTTTTATTTCCGGTGCGGGCCGCGCTAACTTCCGGTTTCGGTTTCATGGTAAACAGAGCAGGCGAAATCCAGCATCGTATGGTCAGCGATCTGTTGCCATTCTCATTGAAGCACTGTCAAGGCAATGCCGTAAGTTTATAAATGTGTTTATAAGGATCTTAAGTAATGTATTTTTGTATTGTCTAGTTGGGAAATTCATTTTAAAGCGCAGATGAATGACTTTTATTTTCGTCTGTCTAGAGCTTAGTTTTTCTAAGAGCATGTTGTGTATGCTTTCAGTTTTCACCATCTGGAGAAGAAATTAAAATGCAAAAACGTCCCTTGTGGTCCTGGTCTTCTTCAGTGGTTTATCTACGTGTTCATTTGGCAACATAACAGTGAAAAGGCAGCATTCAGAGCTTCATCGTGGTCAAAATGGCAGCTAGCAACAGATCTGCTACAAACGCTTCAAGTCTTTCATCCTCATCTGCAAGCAGTGCCGCTCGTGCTCGAGCCAAAGCAGAAGCGGCTAGGGTAAGAGCCTCATATGCAAGCAAGGAAGCACAGTTAAAAGTGGAAAAAGTGAAAATCGACACAGAGCTACAGGTGCTAGAATTACAAAGAGAAGCAGATGCCGCAGTAGCTGAGGCAGAGGTGCTAGAAGAAGCAGAGGCAATACGAGATGGGCATGAGAGCCGAAGATCAGAATCAGATAGAGTTAAAAGAGAAAGAACATGTGAATATGTGAAATCTCAAATGGATGTGAATAAACATAATGGCCCCACTCCAGCCACCTGCAACCAAAGTGTTGAAATAGAGGGCACATTCATCACATGGAATCCTACTGAAAATGACGTTTCAGACGCAGAACCTTCACCTGTTAACACTAGGCCCAAACGCCACAACCAAAACACAACCGTGGCTTTCCAAACCACATCTTCCTCTCTTAAAGATGAGACTAAACCAAAAAGTAAACAAACAAAGCTCAACCCATTCTCTAGTCCTTTCGTGCCTCCCTACAACTCACCTGCAAGCACGTCACACCAAGCAGAGCCACTTGCACAATATATGGCACGTCGTGACCTCATCACTTCAGGTCTATACCAATATGATGACAAACCAGAGAATTTTAGAGCGTGGCTCTCCTCATTTACCGGGGCTACAGCAGACGTTCACCTCACGCCAACACAAGAGCTCGACTTGATGACAAAATGGTTAGGAAAGGAGTCAAGTAGTCAAATTAAACGCATTCGCTCTGTGTATGTCAATAACCCTGCGGAAGCTTTACAGAAAGCATGGGACAGACTCCATGAGTGTTATGCGGCTCCTGAAATAATCGAAAAATCGCTCTTCCAGAGATTGGATAGTTTTCCAAAAATAACAGCAAAGGATAATGTGAAACTGAGGGAACTTGGGGATCTGTTACAGGAGATTCAAGGAGCAAAAGAGGATGGGTATCTGCCCGGTCTTCTCTATCTTGACACGTCACGCGGAATCAGGCCAATCGTGGACAAACTCCCATATGGAATTCAGGAGAAGTGGATGTCACTAGGTTCACAATATAAAGAGGATCATCATGACTGCTTTCCACCTTTCAGTTACTTTTGCAAGTTCATATGCAAAGAAGCTAAGAGACGTAACGACCCAAGCTTTAACCAACAGTACAGCCATACCCAATCACATTTAGAAAGACCCAACCTGAGAAACTTTAGCTCCGCCAAACCCATCTCCGTAAGTAAAACTAATATTACACCCCCCAACAAGGACTTTAAAAGCAACTGCCCGCTGCACAATAAGCCCCACCCACTCAATAAATGCAGGACATTCAGGAACAAAACTGCTCGATGAAAGAAAGGCCTTCCTCAAAGAGAAAGGAATCTGTTTTAAGTGCTGTGCCTCGGACACTCATCTCGCTAAGGACTGCAGATCTACAGTAAAGTGCTCCGACTGTGGAAGTACAAGCCATGAAACAGTAATGCATCCTGGCCCTCCACCTCAAACCTTCAAGGCTCCTGCTCTCGCTCAAGAGGATGGCGGGGAGGGAAAAGACATCTCAGACAGCATCGCAGTAACCACAACATGCACCAAAGTGTGCGGTCCAGGTCAGTGGGCTCGTTCTTGTTCAAAAATATGTCTCACAAAGGTGTATCCAGAGGGTCGCCAGGACAGTGCGGTTAAGGCTTACGTCATACTCGATGATCAGAGCAATCGATCTTTAGCCAGGCCAGAGTTCTTTGATCTGTTCAACATTAAACAAAAGCTAGTCAGTTATGATCTAAGAACATGTTCAGGCCTCGTTGAAACATGGGGGAAAATGGCTGAAGGCTTTCACATTGAGTCTTTAGATGGGTCTGTGGTAATCCCGCTCCCTCCTCTCATTGAATGTCAGGACATTCCTAACGAAAGAAGCGAGATCCCAACACCAAACGCTGCACGGCACCAGCCTCACCTTCGGTCCATAGCAAAGTATATTCCAGAGCTAGACCATAAGGCAGAAATACTTCTACTGCTAGGGCGAGATGTTCTACGTGCACACAAAGTAAGGGAACAAGTTAATGGCCCTCATCATGCGCCCTTCGCCCAGCGCCTAGATTTAGGGTGGGTCGTAGTCGGGGAGGTGTGTGTAGGTAAGGTCCACAAGCCCACAGTCAACTCATTCAAAACTATTATTCTTGAAAATGGCCGCCCCACAGTTTTTGGACAGTGTGATAACTTCCGACAGCTCAAGGAAACACCACACAGTAACATGCACACTAAGGCTCCAGAGCAAAGTCTGGGACAATCAGTTTTCAACCGCAGCAAAAACGACAATGAGCCAGCTCCCTCCATAGATGACACACTCTTTTTAGAGATCATGGACGAAAGTATGTACAGAGATGATGACAATAGCTGGGTCGCCCCACTTCCTTTCAGAGAGCCTCGCCGGAAAATGCCTAACAACCGAGAGCTAGCAGTCAGACGTTTTTTGTCTCTCAAACGGAGCATGCAAAAGAAACCCCACATGCAGCAGCAATACGTGGAGTTTATGGAAGGGATTTTCTCCAGCGGTCACGCTGAGATAGCGCCCGCACTTAAGCAAGGAGAAGAATGCTGGTATCTCCCCACGTTTGGGGTCTACCACCCTCAAAAACCCAACAAGATCAGGGTAGTTTTTGATTCCAGTGCCCAAGAGGACGGTGTCTCACTCAATAGTGTACTCCTCACTGGCCCCGACTTAAACAATAGTCTCATTGGGGTACTCCTCCGCTTCCGTAAAGAAAGCATTGCTGTCATGGCCGACATACAGCAGATGTTTCACTGCTTCATGGTGCGTGAGGATCACCGAAACTATCTTCGCTTTCTGTGGCACAAGGACAATGATGTTGAAAAGGAGGTCATTGATTATCGAATGAAGGTCCATGTGTTTGGGAATTCTCCATCTCCCGCTGTAGCTGTTTACGGTCTGCGCAAGGCCATTGAAGCTGGAGCGAAAGACTATGGGGCTGATACAGTCAAGTTTGTGGAGAGACACTTCTATGTCGATGATGGACTGATTTCTGTGCCTTCTCCAGCCGAAGCGATCGACTTGCTCCAAAGAACGCAAGCTTCACTTGCTGAGTCCAATCTGCGCCTGCATAAGTTTGCTTCCAATTCACCAGAAACCATGCAAGCCTTCTCTCCTGAAGATTGCGCAGCAGTCCTGAAAGATCTGGATCTGAGTGGTGAGGAAACACAATCACAGCGCAGTCTAGGCCTAATTTGGGAAACCATGACAGACACATTCACATTTTCAGTGGCCACAACAAACAAGCCATTTACTCGCCGAGGTGTCTTGTCATCGGTTAATAGTGTCTTCGATCCACTAGGCTTATTAGCACCAGTCACCATTCAAGGAAGAGCTCTACTCAGAGAACTCACCTCAGAAAACTCTGATTGGGACACACCACTTCCAGAAGATAAGCAGAGCAAATGGGAAGCTTGGAGGGATTCGCTGCAGGACTTAAGGGAACTCCATGTCCCAAGAACTTACACATCTACCTCTCTCAGTCAGGCAAAGCGCAAGGAACTCTATGTCTTTTCAGACGCATCGACCAAAGCAATAGGTTCAGTAGCCTACTTGAGAGCTCTGTATCCAAATAACAAAGTTGAGGTAGGGTTTGTCATGGGTAAAGCAAAACTAACTCCTCAGTCAGAGCCCACAATACCAAGACTGGAACTGTGCGCCGCTGTCTTGGCTGTAGAGATAGCTGATCTGGTCAGGAATGAGCTGGACATAGAGTTTGACGCTGTTCACTTTCACACAGACAGCAAGGTGGTCTTGGGCTACATCTGCAACGAATCAAAAAGATTCTACACATATGTTCACAACAGAGTGCAGCGTATTCGCCAGTCTTCAAAGCCGGAGCAGTGGCACTATGTGCGCACCGAGGAAAACCCAGCGGATCACGCATCACGCTCGCTCACAGCATCTCAACTAACAAAAACAACTTGGTTCACCGGACCCTCCTTCGTCCGTCGCTCACCCCCAGAGGCAAAAAATGAAAACAACAATTTTGAGTTAGTTGAGCCTGACAAAGACTGTGAAATCAGGCCACAAGTGAGAACTTGTGCCACTCACCTTCAAGTAGTCTCCTGTAAGCGCTTTGAGCGCTTCTCCACCTTCAAGTCTTTGGTCCGTGCAGTCGCCTTCCTCATTCACATGGCAAAATCTTTCAACGGCTCCAATTCAAATCATGGATGCAAAGGGTGGCACATATGTCAGTTTCCTCGTACTCCAGATGAAATGGATCAAGCAAAACGTGTCATCCTCCAACAAGTGCAACAGGCCACCTTCGCAAAGGAGCTGTCTGCCCTCAACGCTGGCAAATCCATCGCCAAACAAAGCCCTTTGCAAAAGCTCAGCCCAGTCCTGGACAACGGCATAATTTCAGTTGGAGGTCGACTCAAACACTCAGAGCTCGAGAACTCTGAAAAATACCCGATAATTCTCCCAAAAGACAGTCATGTCTCTATCCTGCTCACTCGCCACTACCATGAGCAGGTCAAGCACCAGGGTCGTCACCTAACAGAAGGTGCAATAAGGGCTGGAGGTCTGTGGATAGTCGGTGGAAAGAGACTAGTTAATTCAGTTATCCACAAGTGTGTTATCTGTCGCAAACTGCGGGGAAAGCAGGAAGAGCAACTCATGGCAGATCTTCCCCCGGAACGTTTGAAAACATGTCCTTCCTTTAGCTACGTCGGCCTTGATGTTTTCGGGCCTTGGACAGTAACCACCAGACGTACCAGAGGTGGTCATGCACAAAGTAAGCGTTGGGCTATCCTGTTTACCTGCATGAGCTCAAGAGCCGTGCACATTGAGGTAATTGAGTCCTTAGACACCAGCAGTTGTGTAAATGCCCTGAGACGCTTCTTTGCCCTGAGAGGCCCTGCCAAAAAACTTTTATCGGATCGTGGCACTAATTTCATTGGGGCTTCCAAGGAGTTGGGAATGGACAAAGCTCTGCAACTATACCTGAATGATCAAGGTTGCAGTTGGGAATTCAACCCGCCTCATGCATCCCACATGGGAGGCTCCTGGGAGCGCATGATCGGCATTGCACGGAGAATATTGGATTCAATGCTGCTTCAAAGTAAGGTGCAACTCACTCACGACGTATTGTGCACACTTATGGCTGAAGTGACTGCAATCTTAAACGCCAGGCCACTCCTTCCAGTTTCGTCCGATCCAGTCAATCCCTTCATTCTCTCTCCCTCTATGCTGCTAACCCAGAAATCGTGCCTTATGCCTCCTCCTGGAGATTTCTTGGACAAGGACATTTACACCAAGCAATGGAGACAAGTTCAGGCTCTTGCCAGCCAGTTCTGGACACGCTGGAGGCGGGAGTACCTGCCTTTATTGCAGCAGAGGCAGAAATGGACTGTATCTTGTCGAAATCTGCAAGTTGGTGACCTTGTTTTGCTCAAGGACAAGCAGGTTCCACGGAACAGCTGGCTCATGAGTAGAGTCACGACAACTTTCCCTGGGAAGGACAATCGAGTAAGGAAGGTCGAGGTCACAGTGAATGACCAAGGCACTCGAAAGACCTTTTTGCGACCAGTTACTGAAGTCATTCTTCTCTTGCCAAAGGACTGAATCCCGCTAGTTTTTGTTGTTGATAGTGACCTCAATGAGGTCAGGCGGGGAATGTGTTGCCTTTAAGGCAGTTAATAATTTAATAAATAAGTTAAATGTTTAAAAAAATAATTTCTAAGAGTTTATTATAAGTATTTCATATTTATTTGTAAGTTTTATTTAAAAAATATTAGCGGAGACTTTTATTTCCGGTGCGGCCGCGCTAACTTCCGGTTTCGGTTTCATGGTAAACAGAGCAGGCGAAATCCAGCATCGTATGGTCAGCGATCTGTTGCCATTCTCATTGAAGCACTGTCAAGGCAATGCCGTAAGTTTATAAATGTGTTTATAAGGATCTTAAGTAATGTATTTTTGTATTGTCTAGTTGGGAAATTCATTTTAAAGCGCAGATGAATGACTTTTATTTTCGTCTGTCTAGAGCTTAGTTTTTCTAAGAGCATGTTGTGTATGCTTTCAGTTTTCACCATCTGGAGAAGAAATTAAAATGCAAAAACGTCCCTTGTGGTCCTGGTCTTCTTCAGTGGTTTATCTACGTGTTCATTTGGCAACATAACAGTATACATTTGATAAAGTACATCCGTTTGTCAATAGAAAGTTGAGTGGGGAAAAAAGAAAAAAAGATTTACAATACATTTTACATAATGTGATGTCCATTACTATTGTTACTGTATGTATACATTTGTAAGAGCGGGTGGTAGAGTGGAAGGACTCCTTTGTTCTCCCAACAGCAAGAGGCTCTCATTGACAATTGCAATTGCACAATATTTTGTGTAATACACTTTTCATTAGAGTTGTCTTTGTTCTTTGGGCTTACTTTATTTTTATGCTGAAAATACAGACATTCAATACTGTATTACTTGCAGTACTTACAGTATGCAATATATTTGCCGTACTGAGTTGTGAATTATTTACTTTTATTTATGGCAAAATGATTTTCTATATGCAATAAAAAAATGTCTCTGTAACTACATGCCCTGGACGCTGTGTTCTCAATTTTTTGATGTAGTGTCTAATGAATGCTGATGAGTGTTTATATATTGACTGGCTGTGTTTATGTTTTGAAAGCATTGTTTTATTTTGAGCACATATCAAATGGTTTTGAGGCAAGTGTTTGATTCTGCCAGAAGAGTCAGGGGTTTTGTGAATGTAGTTTAAAGACTAGGTTTTGTGTTTAAAGTTTTGAGAATATGGGTGAAGATATCAGGAAATGTGTCTTAGCAATTGTGAAAAACTGTAACTTTTTTTAAAGCTGGGTCTCCAACATTGACAGCGCTGTGTTGGACAGATTTGTGCAGCGGTGTTCCATGAGGGAGAGGGAGAGAGAGAGAGAGAGAGAGAGAGAGAGAGAGAGAGAGAGAGAGAGAGAGAGAGAGAGAGAGAGAGAGAGAGAGAGAGAGACAGAGAGAGGGCGAGAGACAGAGAGAGGGCGAGAGAGAGAGAGGGCGAGAGAGAGAGTGTGAGAGAGAGAGTGAGAGAGAGATAGAGAGAGAGGGCGAGAGAGGGCGAGAGAGGGCGAGAGAGAGAGTGTGAGAGAGAGAGTGAGAGAGAGAGAGAGTGAGAGAGAGTGTGAGAGAGAGAGAGTGTGAGAGAGAGAGTGTGAGAGAGAGAGAGAGTGAGAGAGAGAGAGAGTGAGAGAGAGTGTGAGAGAGAGAGAGAAAGAGTGAGAGAGAGAGAGAGAGAGAGAGAGAGGAGAGAGAGAGAGAGAGAGAGAGAGAGAGAGAGAGAGAGAGAGAGAGAGAGAGAGAGAGAGAGAGAATGCGCTACGGCGCTCTGCAATCAAATATGCATCCTTCATATCTCCAAAAAGTCTTTAGTTTTATTATATGTATAAAAGAAAAATAGGCTGTACCGAGTCTTTCCGGAAAAACCCGAGCGGGTGGAGGCGTGCCGTGTGGACGGGAGCGCGCGAAGCTTTTGCGTGTGTTGTAAACAGACAGACTCGTGGTTTATGAGGACATGATTTAGTTTTACAATAAACAAACTGACACCTACTAAACAACTGTATTTAAACACACAAACACACACCATACATCGCATGCTCCATCGATACATTAACTGTACGTGATCATGTTGTTTACTTGCTGTGCTTAGCTTACACGCCGATAGTTAACAACAATTGAAGCAGTTTTACTCACCGCCTGCGGTTCCGTGAACCTTTATCGTTGGGACTGTATTAGGCGATCTGCAAATTGTCGAACTGTGCCTTGTTTATAAAACTATTAGCAGCTACCGCCGAAATGAAGGGAACAAACAAGAACACAATTGCGCAACTCCGTTGCTGCTCTGGAAAAACAAAATCCATCCACAGGTCCCTTAACGCTGGGTTCTTTGGAAATGTGTGCAGTGTGGTCTTGCCCTGGCAACCAAAAACACACTTTTTGGTGCCATTGTTTTGATTGCAGCGCAGCCGAGCCCAGCGCTGATGGACGCTCTCGTACGCTCTAGGCTACAGATGCGCGCGCGCTCTTCCGGGAGAAGTGCCCTTAAGACCCGTATAAGGAAATTCCGCCCACTCTGACGTCACGTAGTTACGTATTCGAAAAAAACTTTCCGAAACTTGTGACAAACCGGAAGGAGTATTTTTGGAACAGAAATACTCCATCAAACTTACAACTTCATTTTTGAAACTTTGTCCATGTTTACCATGGTAATCCAACTCTTTAACAGTGTAAAAAACTCACTATGCATGAAACAGCATTTCACCCCCCCCTTTAAATAGGCTTAGTACAAAAATATATATCGAAAATCAATGTGGCGGTCAGCGTTGATATTGTGGCGGGCACCACTTCCTAGGGAAACCCTGCCCTCTAATTGTACTGTCACTTCCTCAGGGATGATTTAAGTTGTGTTCAGTTCTATATTTGAAGTTTCCAGGTCTAGTAATCTTACTGTTACCTTTCTCAGACCAAGGGGGATTATAGATGCTGCTGCTAATGTTTCAAGTTTTTCATATAAGTTTACCAGATAGATTATTATATATGTAGGCTTAATATAGTGTAGGCTAAGCCTACCCATATAGATTTTTATTTAAAATGTATTTTATGTTGCTTAATGTTTCACATGTAACAGGTGAGCCAGTGCACAATTATTTTTATTTTTAAATAGTTACATTTTCTGTGAATAATTCATTTTGTTAAACTACATAAATGCCATTATCTGTACTGTATCCCAACTGTTACAATCAAACATCAATTGAGCAATATAACATGCATTTTATTCAGTATATAAGCAATATTTTGCTTTTTATGTTAAAGTGTAAATTGCAGGTAAAAATTTTCACGAAGATAATGCAATGTGCTTACTAAATATAAAGATAAGAACCGCCCACCATTGTTTTTTTTTTATATTTTTTATACCAAATGCTGAATATAATGAAAAGTTGGTTCGTTTTACAGTGCTTTTAACCACGCCCCCTCCTTCCACTAGGCTGGGCGTGATGTCATAACAGGGACTCCAAGCTTTTACGGTCTATGCTACAAGCCTAGAGTTACGTTATATTGGAGTCCTAGCTAGCGAAAATGGTTAACTATTGTGCTTGTGCGGGATGTACGAAATTATACATCAAAAACGGGGAGAGGCTCCACAAGTTCCCCAAGGACAAACGGCTGATTCGTGCCTGTAAGTGTTCGCATAACTTACCCGAGGTAGAGCTTAGATCGGCCCAAAACATCAAGCAAGACCCTAACGTTACCCCGCTGTGTCCGAGTGCGGCCCGACACATAAACTGTAATTATGAGCCCAAGCCCGGTTTAAACCCGGCTATTTTTGAATACGTGTGTCGTTATAACTGACGTGCTCAACTACTTTCTTATATTACTTTCTCCCGACCGCAACATTCATGTTTTGTCCCGCTCCCGCCCGCAAAAATACTTTTTTTCTGTACCTCCAAATACTTTCAAGTTAGCCTACGTGTTAGCCCACCATACACATCAGCATACATGCTCCTGATCAATTGTTTGTTGCATTAACACACAAACCACTGTTATAACATAAAAGCAAGCGGGCTACTGCGTGCATGGTTTGGCATGACTGCGCGCAAAGTGCGATCCCATAATAATTCCTAAAGCTAACATCAGTTCACAGAGATCTCGCACATCTCTGTTATTATCAATGAAGCTTCCATAATATATAACGTTACACTATGTTTGTTATAATTAGAGGATTTGCCAGCATACAGAATTCAGCACTGAACAAAAAGTCTGTTTTGAGCGGTGAGGGGAATCTATCGTAAATGCTTCTGATTGGCCATTATTGCGTTCAAGAAATCAACACATATGTCTGTGATTGGCTACATCGCTCCTCGCTGCTGACATGTTAGAAATAGAAACTCTGCCTGTAAACCGTTTCTATTTTGTTTTAGATGTTCTTATTGATTTTCTGCAACAGATGAATAAAAATGTATTAGTTTTTACGTTTTATTCAGATATTTCTAGTTTGCGGGAGTCCCGCAAATCGTTTTATTCTCCCTCAAACAGCACACACAGAGTGAGTGCATTACTGCCCGCAGCTCCCTGTTATGACATCATCACCCAGTTACGGTAAAAAACACGCTACCTTTGAAGAAACCCCAATAAATGCTATTTTAACGCATTTTAAGACAGAATTTTTTTAATATATCCATATTGTGCACTTTAATGTACACATTAATCGTTGTGGTGGTTAACCTGCAATTTACACTTTAAAGACACTATTGATACTGTGAGAAATTTACATTCTCAGGAAAATAGCCGCTTATCAGTTAATAGTTATTTGATCGATAAGGTCAACTAACTATCAACTGACGATTAATGAATTAATGAATAATGCATCCCTAGTCAAAACACAATGAACTGTTACACTTATAATGTTCCATCACCAAAAACATTAATATTGCAGATTTCCTAATAGAAAGACATAATATCCTGAAGAAAACATAATATCCTGTTTTCATTGAAATTTCCCTTAGACAAGACACAAATATAACCATAAATTGCATTTGGAAGGGGAAAACAACCATAATATTCATAGCTGAATATTAAAGAAGCACTGACGTCTCTCATGAACTTGCGAAGTGTTATATCATATAACATACGTCAGTCAAATGAAATCGGAAGACTTATTTCCTGAGAAGCATGTCACAATTAACATCATCCTGTGAGAAAGCGGAGAATAAAGCGCAGGTGTAAAGCATCGGCACGGCACCACAGGAGTTCACTGACTTGATTTCAGCTCATTTGCATTTCCCTGTCTGATTCCCTGTCCGCTTTCCTATACATCTGTGTGCCATGCGTTTTAGAGCTGCAACTATCACCGATATCACATACTACCCTGAAAAAGCCCGGGGTCGGCATGATTTTTTTTAGTGTTTTTAAAAGAAGTCTCTTCTGCTCACCAAGGCTGCATTTATTTAATTAAAAATGCAATAAAAACAGTAATGTTGTGAAATATTAGTACAATTTAAAATAACTGTGAATATATAGTAAAGTGTAATTTATTCCTGTGATCAAAGCTGAATTTTCAGTCTTCAGTGTCACATGATCCTACAGAAATCACTATAATATGATGATTTGATGCTCAAGAAACATTTATGATTATTATCAGTGTTGAAAACAGTCGTGCTGCTTTATATTTGTAACATTACAAAATGTCTCTACTGTCACTTTTGAAGACAAAAAGTATAACTAAATGTCATTTTATTAGCACTTTATTTTTTGATTAGCAGTTGCAGCCCGATTGCATTTATCACAGTAAACTCGTTTCTAAGAAAGCCTTCAGAAAGTGAATGCTTAAAAGCATCATGAAACATGAGGAAAGCAGGTCACGTCCACTTGAAGTAAGGTGTAAACCAGCCACTTTTCCTGTCCTCCATGCAGACAGAGGTCTCTGACACTGACGGCTCCAGATGCTTGCTGTATAATAAACACTTTATCGCCTTGTATTTCTCCCTCGGCTGTAAGTTTGACTAAGACTAAGAGACAGTTACTGGTCTGTTACTGAGAGACATGTTTCAGTCCCAATTCATACTTCTGTCATTTCACTGTGTTAAAGATCATCTAGAGTTTTCTTGCTCTTTTGAAATAAGAGTCTGGTGCACTATGTAGAGATATACAATATAAAACTGCACAATATTGTGATCAATAACTATAATTCAGGTGTCTACAGATATAAACAAGTTCAATTTAAGACTTTTTAAGACCTTTTTAATGCCACTTTGAATGAAATTTAAGACCAAACCTGTGATGGAAATTTCACACGTAATTTAAGTTTTTAATATTAACTACTTGTTTATTGAACTAAAATCAATGTAACATTTGCAATTGTGAGAATATTCAGCAAAATAGCTCCTGTCATGTTAAGTAACTTAACTATATCATACGTTATAAATAAAAAACTTAACAAATTTGAAATTTTTACCTCAGTATGTTTCTTCTGTATGTTTTTTATGTGTGCTGTTATGCTCATTAGTTTTGATTTCTCACTATAAAATCTCTCAAAGAGACAGACAGTGTGAGTCTCAACAGCGCTACCAGAAATACATGATCATTATCAATCGCTGTTTATGTAATAAAAATTAAGAATCATTCTCACGATTCAATGCTTCACTGATTATTTGACGGACATTGGGTTCGTCAGACTGGAGAAATTTTAGCGGTAATGTGACCAGAAATATTTAAGACCCATCGAATCTGAATTTAAGACATTTTAATACTTTTTAAGGCCTTTTATTAGGAAAACTTTATTGAAGATTTTTAAAGACTTTTTAAGGATCCGCAGCCACCCAGATAATGGTCAGAAATAGTGTGCAAAAAGCATGTTTCTCCTTTGACGTCACGGCTCAGGACAGTCATGAGTGAAGGATTTGGGATTGTGACGTAAATGCTAGAGGACAGTTTTCTCCAAGTATGATAGATCTACTTGACAACTGGTCAGCGTTTACCTTTAAGAAGTTCATTTGAGAAGGAAACATGAGGCAGGAGATTGGCCATGCTGAAATGAGGCTGGATTCAAACTAATCTATTTCAGCCAAGACGACGGGGAAGGGAATTGAGTCCTGTGTGTTGCTGACTGTGGTAGAAACATCTTTCTCTTTTTCCCAGGTGCAGTAGCGTAGCGTTCTCTCTGGTGTGAGATCTCAGCCGTGTCCTGCAATCGCTTTCATAAAACCATCTGTGAATGAACTGTGCATAGCACCTTTAAAGGAACCGTATGTTAGAAATGTATTTCAATTAATCATAAAATGGCCCTGATATGTCACTACACATTGAGGATATTGTCATTTAAAAAGTGAATACACCGCTCTGCAGTCATTTGAAAGTGATTGCAGTACCAGTTTTGGCCACAATCTTACATACGGTTCCTTTAACAGTATGTGTGAAATATCCTGGTGTTTAAAGAAAGTGTCCCTATTATGCTGACTTAAACGTTTGTAATTTTTTTTGAGTCTCCTACAACATGCTAGCCTGACTACGTCAGACTTTGTACTTCCGCTCAATTTCAGTTCGCTTCTGTACTCAGTCTGAGATAGCGACTCCGGCCTGAAAACAGTCGGCCAATCAACGAACAGAGGGCGGGCTGAGAGCCGTGACGTAGACACTAAGCGCTGAGTTTAAGATTGTATTTTAGGTTAGGGAAATCGAAAACGACCGCGGATATGGAGACGCGGATGCAATTCGCTCTGTTGTGGAGAATATTCCTGGCATTAGCAAACTGAAGCCCGAACAAGAAGAGTGTGTATTAAACATGTTGAATGGAGGTGATGTTGTGGCCCTACTCGCTTTGGGAAAAGTTTAATTTATTAACTATTACCGATCGTCAGCGAGAAACTGGGGAGCCTTTTGACAGGTCAGTGTCTCCTTTCTTTTCCAGGTCATAAATATTGCCATGTCATGCTGTAATCTTGCAATTAAGTTGCAGCATTTCCGACAGACTCGAGATGAACAAAGAGCTGTTTAACAGAACTAATCCTAACTTTGACAGTTGGCTGCAAAAAATTTTTTGTTTCTCTCTACTGTCAAATATCAGTTTAGAGGCCCTGATTGTACCGTGGATGCATAGATTTACTTCACATAATCTGCAAAAGTCGTTCACAGCCATGAGGCTTGTTCGACTTCATGCAGCTCTGCGCAGACCGATCGGTGGCTGACTTGAAACAGCGCATGCCGGTTAGAAATTTTGTCCGACTTGATGCAGCGCTGACTCCACATGACTGTGACGTATGCTAACAAAACACCGCGAGAGCGATTCGAGAGCAGCCGCAGGATTCAGCCAGCGCAGATTCTCAAGAGCGGCTGCACAGGTTCTGATGACGACACAGCTGATCCACGATTGGCCGGATTCACTGCATGACAAAGATCACGTGTGTTTCGTGTTTATTCGGTTTATTCTCACACGTCTTTAGTTCCACTAAAGCTCAGAAATCATTGTTTTATAACAGTAAACACTCTTTTCATGTAGTCGCAATGTATTGTATTATGTTTATCAAAATAAAACTGATTAAAAAACGTTGATTCCACTTCATTGATAGTAACTGTAGACTTAAGTTGAACTTATTCTTGTTCAAACAGACGCTGTATGAAGCAGTACATAAAGTATTGAATGAAAATGTCTCTGAAACATCTGTGTATTTTGCAAATATTGCATTTATTTCACTTAAGCTGTGGTAAAGTATACAAACACCACGTGAGCGTTCACTACGGGAACCAGATAGTGTCCGACTTCACGTCTCCATTTGCAGCTCCTCCCCGCCTTCACGCGGCTACTCTCGCCGATCGCTTACATCCAGCCGCAGCCGATGTCGAACACACCTATGTACACTTCGGTATTTCGCAGTTGTGATTGGTCTACTCTGCTCTGATTGGTCAGATGACCCAGTCTGTTGTGATTGGTCTACTCTGCTCTGATTGGTCAGATGACCCAGTCTGTTGTAATTGGTCTACTCTGCTCTGATTAGTCAGATGACCCAGTCTGTTGTGATTGGTCTACTCTTCTCTGATTGGTCAGATGGCCCAGTCTGTTGTGATTGGTCTACTCTGCTCTGATTGGTCAGATGACCCAGTCTGTTGTGATTGGTCTACTCTGCTCTGATTGGTCAGATGACCCAGTCTGTTGTGATTGGTCTACTCTGCTCTGATTGGTCAGATGGCCCAGTCTGTTGTGATTGGTCTGCTCTGCTCTGATTGGTCAGATGGCCCAGTCTGTTGTGATAGGTCGAGCGCTTCCAGTGTGCGTCTGAAACCAAACGCTCATTAGCATATCTGAATTTCAGTAATTGATACACAGCGATACAAAACGTAAAGTTGGCGTCGGTTTTACCGTATAAATTCCAGCACGAGTCTCATCCTTTGGAAGTGCAACAGTGGATTTGCAGCACTGAAAACAGCATCTCGTCAACATGAACCAAACTCATCCAGTCTCAGCTACAACTACAGTGTTTGAGCAAAGCAGACGCTGTGCAGACAGTGAAGACCATAGGCTGGCATTATGCAAATGTGTTATAAACCTACGTAGGAATGAATGGAATTGCTGACGACTTGTTTTTGCAGCTTAGAATCAGCTCTTTCTTTTAGGAGACAATAACTTAACACTTTGATCTTTAAAACTTTGCAGATATTTTACATACACAAACAGCTATATTATACACTTCATGTAAGATAATATTCGAAAAAGCAAAATACCAAGCATTTCTGCAGAAAACGCTGCTTTCTGTTTTTTGAGAAGCTAACAAACCAACAAAGAATGTTCCAAACACGTCAACTAGCATAATTACATAAAAGCCTTCTGGAATATTCAAAAATGAATAATGTTTCTGAAGGTATTAGGTAGGGCTGCCCCCAAATAGTCGACTAAATGTTAGTCGATATGAGGAGGGCTTGGTCGAATGCATTTTCATTAGTCGGTTAGTCGCAAAAAAAAAAAATCACGTGAAAAAATTACGCAATCAGGGGCTGCGCAGTCAGTGTATGACATGACATCAATAGAGCCCTGCACGGACCTCTACGCAGCCTGCCCTGTTGCAGTCAGTAAAACAGATATGTTTTGTTCTCAATGGCAAAGTATTTACCGGTAAGTTAATTTTCATTTCTTTATAAAGTTAATTAAGAAAAATAAAATAATAATTTTTATGACGACCAAGCAGACGACAGCGAGTTAAACATGTTTGATCCATTTCTAGCCTCTCAAATCAACACTTTACTTGGCTACAATAAAATCCATAGATATAAAACAACTTAAGCATATCACACAGACAGTTAACATTAATTTAATATTGTCATTTTTGAAAAGCTGAGGCAAACTGCTCTGCTGCTCAGTCGCAACAGCGCAACAGTGCTCGCAAACTAAATGGGTTTACACAATACAATACAGAGAATGCAGTAAACTAATCAAATAAATTTCATTAAAAACAAACATGCAGGTTATCTTACCTCAAAAATCAAGTCTTCACTACAGAACATGGCCATTTCTCCCAATAGTTTCCAACAGACTCATGAAAATAAAGTCCAATCAAACAAAAAACAACCTCCTAACATGGCTAAGAACAGTCTCAGAGCATCGTGAAGAAAAAGCACAGCATCCACAGTGGAAGGTTTTAATCCAGTCGTACTTTTTCCAGCTGCGCGGAAGTCACGCTCGCTACTGGGACACTAAACAAAGAACGAGCCGGTCGCGCGAATCTCAGATCGCGCCGCCGGGAAACCTGTGTGCGTGTGCGTGAGCAGACTGTCATGTGTCAGTCATATGTCAGTGTGATATGTTATAAAACGTCTTTCTATGTTTGCGTTTCGATCGTCATCTTCTCATATTTAATTTTGAAGCAACGAGAGATCAACGAGATCTCGTGCCTTGCGGTATACCAAAGCGCACTTGTGGGAGAGGTGTCTGGCTGATGCTAATAATTATGTCAGGAAAAAAGATCGATTATTCGACTAATCGCTAAAATGCAGGAGTGTTAGTCGACTAGGAATATCTTTAGTCGGGGGCAGCCCTAGTATTAGGTAAGTGGGTTGCCAGAAGAAGTCACAGTCTATTCGTTCCCTGAATAATTCACAAAATATAATATAGAAATATAAATATGGAATACTTCATATAAGTAGTTCAAAACAACTTGGAATATTCAACTATTCAACCTTATTAACTATTCAATTCACATTTATTTGTATAGCGCTTTTCACAATATATATCGTTTCAAAGCAGCTTTACAGAAAATGCATGTCTACATTATAATGTAGAGTTAAAAGAGGTGACTGTGTCCAAGTTACAGTATGTATTTAAGAAATCTACATATACAAATTACACAGTTAACCAATAATGTATTCATTTAAACAGTGTATTAATTTAAGGTCGAAACAATGAGCTCATTTAAGTAATGAATACATGTTTATTAAATGATTAGGATATATAGAAAAATGCAGCATTACTGCATGTTGAATATTCAACCTTATTAACAACTTTGCGGTTGTTCAATCAATGCAATGTTAATTTTATTTATTTACTATTATTGTATTTATTAATATTATGAATTAGCTTTTTTATATATTTTCAGTTTTTAAGTTTTAGTCATTTTTATGTGCTTTTGTCATATTTAATATTATTTTTTTTTAACTTTAATTTATTTTAATTTCAGTTTTAGTTTTACTAATTGTCGTATTTTAACATAAAATTGTTTTATTTCAGTTAGTTGCCATGGCAACATTTAAAATTTCTATTTTGTTTTATGTCAGTTAACAAAAAGATTTTTAATAGTTTTAGAAAACAAAAACCAGCACCGGTTGGATGACAAGTATCGTTGACATTTGACAACCAAAGTAGAATGTTTACATAAAAACTGACATTGTTAGCTCTGATGCTAGCTAAATCTGTTAGCCGGGATGAGGGTAATCACTGGATCTGGAAACTGGCATTGAACCAACTCATTAGCTTCAGAAGCCATGCCGAATGAATGAAGCCAGGATCCTGTATGCACATACAGACAAGATGAGGATCCCTGCCAGTACGCCTGCTCAGGCATTTGGATGTGATTTTGTTATGAGGTAACACCGAGTGTTGGCAACCGCACTTAGATGAAGAAATGATATAGCTAGTCCTACCCACACAATCTGTGCAGGGGATGAAATGCTGCGGGCACATTTCTGTAGTGCTGAACAGTCCATCTAAAATCATACCGCTACAAAAAAGCCCTTATTTCACAAGTATATAAAACTGAAGATAATTGTTTTCATCACTTTCTGTAGTACAAACACTCATTGAGCCCAACAGGGGTGAGAAAACGTGCCTCAAACCTACAAGATCCTGACTATCTCTCATCAGCCGGAGTCACTGAGAGCTGTAGTTACTCGTGGGTTCACTGTTTCTTATTGCAAATCCTGTGTTTTCAAGTGATCACATATTGAACACAGTAGGGAAAATTGAACCTTTGTGGTCAAGCACACAGAAAAACTATCCAGTGCAAAACGCTGTAAACAACAAATACTCGAGTGCATATGACGGCTGCAGAATAAACAACCTAGGCTCTTGCGTCTGGCTTAAAGCACCCTGATCTCAAAGCTGCTCTCGCCTTGATTCAATCCACCACTAATTGGCCCACAGGATTGTCTTAAATGATTCAGTGAAATGCAACCACATGATCAAAATGCAGATCTGTGAGGCAGGAGGCACTTAGAGGTTTAGTCTTTAAATGGCAGCATGCATACTGACCATCTGTTATTAAATCACAGGCAACATTTCATGGTCAAATGTTCGCTTTAGGTGTTTGGATTCAAAAAGGTTTCAAAAGCCACTGACTAAATCTCACACAGATATCAAAAATGCACTGGTTATACTAGATTTTCATATGTTTTGCTGTGATTGCCTGTGCAAAACCCAACACCACAGAGCTTGAGTGTTGTGAGTGGTTTCTAAATGTTTCCAAGTGTTTTAGAGAGTTGCAACGGTGCTCTGGATGGTTGGTAAGTGGTTTCTTAATGGTATACGTGAAAAGACTCTCAAGTCTTCAAGTTTCTAAACATGGCTCTCTTCTTTAATGTTAATATATCGGATTTTTTTTGAGTAATGCACGATATATCGGCCACCACATCGCTCGATATATGTTAATTTGGAATGTTATCGGCCCAATATATTAAAGCCGAAAAATAATGTATTATTTCCTTTAGCTGAGACACTTCAGATGCGCACTGTTCAACAGGATGGTGTTGAATTGCTTGAAATATGATTGGAATCACACACAAAAAAAATAATTGTTTTTTAATTGCAACCTGTGCAGCGCAAATAGGCTACATAAATAATAATACCCACATCATAATTGTGTGTTTGGGACATGGCTTTTAATGGTGAGACTTGTAATCAGACACTCAAAAATATATATAAAAATTTGGATTCAAATTTATCGGCCGATATATCGGTTATCGGCTTTCAAATATAAAGAATTATCGGTTATTGGTTATCTGTGCATCCCTAATATATATATATATATATATTTTTCATACAGTTCTTGAGTTGGAATTTCAACTAAATTGGACACACAATACACAGAAAGTTTATCAAGCGACGAGAATACTTTTTGTGCGCAAAAAACAAACAAAAATAACGACTTTATTCAAGTATTCATTTCCTTCTCTGTGGGCCTCGAGATAGTTCACGTAGTGTAACAGCGCAGCGCTTCTGTGTTGAACGTCACACGTAGGCTCACTATTGGCCGACACTGGTCATGTGTGTGATGCGTGTGACGTTCAACCAGAAACTACTATACGAAATTATACAACGTGAAATCTCAAGGCCAACAGAGAAGGAAATAAACACTTGAATAAAGTCGTTAATATTGTTTGTTTTCTTGCGCTTAAAAAGTGTTCTCGTTGCTTGATAAACTTAAGATTGAGTCACTGTAGTCACATGGACTATTTTAACTATTTATTTAATAACTTTTCAGGGCTGTCAAGTTTCAATCGCTTAGAAGCCTATGGAGGAGTGACCCAGCTCTCAGATTTAATCACAAATATATTAATTTGTGTTCTGAAGATGAAAGAAGGTCTTACGGGGTTGGAACAACATGAGAGTAATTACTGACAGAATTTACATTTTTGGGTGAACTATCCCTTTAAACCTTCAAAATAAATTAACTTAGCATTTTTATTTTACTTATGAATGGCTCACAACCCTTCATATGAGGTCCTTCAGATCAAATGTACAATATACGTTGGCCGACCTTTATATGAAAACCTCTAATAGAGAGAAATGTGTGAATGCAGCATTGATATTCTGGGATCCTCTCCCCTACAGGGGCATCGTGTTGCGCAAGCCCGGGAGCGTTTGACCTCAAAAGGAGTTCAAGAGACGTACAGATGGTTGGAGAGGAGAGGGCATTTAGTGTCGTTGTCATTTAGACTGCATTTTTGTCCTTCCTCAGCTCCCCTGCCTGTGTGATAAAGGGTTTGCATCACATAAACGGATCACCTTCACTGCACCAAATCAAATTTCACACAAAACCTCTGCATTTCTTTCTATTTCATAGCCCACAAATGGAGCGTGTGTGATTTGAGTCTGTAATAAGATACAAAGCAATGCAAATAAAACTTCTGCGTAATTTCATTCTCTCATGATGCATGCTTGGGGTTCAGTTAGTTAGCTCAAAACTGTAGCATCTCATTAACTGACGGGCACCAGAATGTGACCATCCATCTTAATTTTCAAGGTCTATGCAGAGTTTATTTTCTAGCCGGGCGCGTTTCAATCACCATGACACTGCTTATTTATCTGTGCCGTAAATACTGTGGGTTTCTCTCTCTTTGTACAAAAGTAGTTCTGTTTAGAATTGCATACAACTATTGCTGCATATAGGCTAGTATGGACAGTATACTGTGCAAAGTATGCAAATTTTCAGTATGGACGGACTACTACACGGCCAAATATAATCTCTAAAATGTGAAATACACAACAGAGCAGATTGCATGGAGAATCCCACAATGCAATGAACTTGATCTTCCCTTTTCAAATTGACTAGAATAAATTACTGCTGTGATACGTAACATTTCATTATTAACTTCTTATTTGATAGACTGACGAATTTTAAGACATTTTGAAACAAAAAAAAGCTAAATAAAAAAAGTATAAAAATATATAATTTAAATATATAATATTACATTATTTTATTATAATAATAAAATATATTATATTATAATATAATGGTAGTGTAGAGCTCCAGTAAATAGCACCTGATTTGGTAGCGCTGGGGGAAAATTTAACATAAAGCTAATTTAATCATAAAATTACTATTGTTTTGCATTAATAATTGCAGTTACTAATAACATTACATTAAATTAAACAGTAAAGCACTGAACTTGAATTGAGATGCAGATAAACTTATTAAAAACAATACCGTGCGAAAACCTACTTTTTATAGCAAAAAAATTTAAATATTCTACTTTTATTAAATGTAACATTGTTGTTCTATAGTATTATACTGAACTGATCAACAAAAAAATACATTTTACAATTTCTGCCACAATACCATGGTTACAGTTAGTGTTTCTACATTAAATAGTGAATGTTGGTGATTTGTGGACTGAAAAGCCATCTATAACTTGTTCATTCATGGAACAATGCTTCTGCTGTTTTTTAGGTCAGCGATGTTTGATCTGATATCTGTGGTTTATAAAAGAGTTCTTGAAGGCTTGATCTTGCAGTGATGTTATTAATTTGTTATTAAGGTGAATTCAAACACTTTCTCACAGGATCTCCCAGCGCTGTGTAGTATCATGTGATCGAGATAAACCTGCGAGTAAACCTGTTCTGAGCTCTCGTCTATTATTGCTTTAAACTGATAAACTGTCCACGAGTAGCAAGGTTTCGTTTCATTTGCAGTTTGATGTTTCTCGTATGCAACAGAAATGGCAGCTGTTATCAGGTGGTGCACCAGTGCGAACTTTAACTAAATATAGTTGCATCGACTGGAACAGAAGGTTGCGGTGTGGAGCGATGTAGCGCATGGCGCTGATAATGCCTTGGTCTTGGTTTTAATTCCCAAGAAAAATATACTAAAACATAAAATATTAATAAAAAAATAAAACTGTCAAAAGTTAAAAAAATTAAAGAACACAGCCAAGAGTTTATGAGTTTGCCGCAGTTACTGCGCACCAGTCTTACTCACTTTAAGAATATTATATAAGCCCATTTAAGAGTCAATCAGCTGAGACGTGAATATGTATGAAAGTCATAACCATGTGTTCCAGAGGGCGTTGCATTTCACTTGCGCAAATGTGTAACGTTTCAAGCTCTCAATGCCATAAGTGCTTTTCCTTTCAAATGCAAAAAAAAATTGAATATGAAAATGCTGCAAAGAGCACGATGAGAATAAAAAACAGCTTTGTTAAATAAGGGCCATGATTCATCAAATGTTGTGACCTTAGAAGACATTTACCAGATGCCTGTGTGTATTCCAAAGGTCACCTCGGAGAAATGCTATGACTGCACACTGCTTATTTGTTTTCGCAGTTGACTTCAACACTGTTGCACGTTTAAACGAAGCAGACTGCAGCTCTGAACCAAGACCATCGGAGAATGAGTGAAGCAAACGTGGTGACATATGCACGAGCCATGGGGAGCTGCTACTGGTGCATCTGATGGATTTGCATATTTTAAAATGTCTCTCTCGTACATAGCCATGTTCAGTTGGTGTGATTCATTGACAGTCAGTTGTCCCGTGGCATTTGCAGTCCAGGGCAGTGATAGTCCAAGAGGTCCCAGAACAGCGAAGGAGAACATGCACTGTAATTCCACTCGCCACTGAAGGGGGGAAACGGAAACGTCTGGAATATATTAAAGGTAGTACATTTAAGATCGTGTTTGTGTCTTAATTGGAGACACTGGATGTATATTGTACTCCTCCTGTAGTTGCATTTTGCTTTTTGAATTTTCTTTCACGGATGTACTTTTGTACTATATTTGTTGTAGCGCTTTAGATATAAGTAAAGCACATTATAAATAAAATGTATTATTATTATTATTATTATTATATAAAGGCACAATATGTAAGATTTTTGAATTAAAATATCCAAAAACCACTAGAACAATGTTATATATTTTGTTGACTTGTGTACTTACATTATCCCAAATGTTTTCAAGAATGTTTAAATCCAGAGAAATAAGCTATTTTAACCAGGACACAGATCGTCGCCTATCAATGACATCATACCCACGTTACTCTGGAAACCATGGAAACACCAAAGATGCTTTATAATATTTAGAAAACGAATCATTGTTATACGGCTCAAAACAGTCTTATTGTTTAAATCTCATTTTCTTGATTTACCGCGAGTACCATGTTTTACCATTCCTCATATCGATCTAGCTACCCCTGTAACAAGTGTCTCACAGTATCCGCATAGTAGCGAATGCACAGAGTAGCATTTTAACATAACTTTCAACACACTCAAATGTATCGAAACTGTTAACCAAACATCTGACAGACTATCTAAAGGCGGGCGTACAAGGTGCGAGTTCGGACACACGGGAGGTCGTAAGATATTGCACACGTTACGAGTCGGCTAACTTGATAATCGCGTTAAAGCAGCTGGTACAAGGCACGGCTGTCCTGCACGAAGTTTATCCCGAGCCGGCGGCAATCACGTGAGCTTTTTGCGCTAAACCCAGAGACCGGGTTTAGAGCTTTCAATGTTGCAAGCAACTATAGCTTCAGATAGAAAAATTACAGAAATGTGTGTGCAAATGATTTGTTGAAAAAGCAGAGAACCGTAGCCATTCCTTTCAACATAGAGAGAGAGAGAGAGAGAGAGAGAGAGAGAGAGAGAGAGAGAGAGAGAGAGAGAGAGAGAGTGAGTGTTGAGAGTGTGTGAGTGGAGTGTGTGTGAGGAGAGTGGTGTGTGGTGGTGTGGTGTGTGTGAGTGGTGTGTGTGTGTGTGTGTGTTGTGTGTGGTGTGTGTGTGTGTGTGTGTGTGTGTGTGTGTGTGTGTGTGTGTGTGTGTGTGTGTACGTGTATGGTTGCTACCACTGAGCTATAGCCCCATCGATCTAGCCTGTGACGTAGTTGTGTATGATTTGGCAATAGGGGACAGCCTATACGCTGGTGAAAATCGGGCCGACAACATGTTTAAAAACTATCGGGAGGTCTGGAGGTGCTCGTAACGTGCTCGGCTCGTAATTCCTCTCACACGTTGCGAGCCGCGATCATGCGAGCATCATCGATTTCCACACGATCATCTGCGAGCTCGTAAAACAGCAAAAATCGTGCACCGTGTACGCCCGCCTTAATTCTGGCCCAACTTTAAGATAATTCAGAGGGAAGTAAACGCACGCTAAATCATCATGAAACACTGTGTGAGGAGCACCAGAGAGGATGCATATTTTTACCAAAAAGTGCCCTCAAAATGAGTGCCTTTCTGACATGTTTCACCATCAAGCGCATGAGTATCTAGGAGTAGGTGTTTCATATTTATTCCAGAGGAACTGAAGCTGTCATCCACAGCCTGGATACCCACATCATTCAAGCCCACAGTGGAAAAACATAACTACATTTCTACCTTTTCTGAGTGAAATGTGAGTGGTGCTTTGTGCAAAACTCACCGACATGATGCTAGAGGTGTATTTATTATTATTATTATTATTATTATTATTATTATTAATGACAGGCTGAAGCTAAAGATGATCATAGGCACGCATAATTTCTTAACCAAATGTATATTTTATGAATGATATAATCAATTAGACAAAATTTTACAACTTACAATTACAAATAAGCACAAACTTATCCTGTAACAAAGTGCTAAAACAGAAAGAATTCGCAATGTTATTTTACAGTAGTGTTTTCATCATAATTTAATGTATCCGATATGACAGACTTGTGCTGCGCTTTACTGTATTTTCCTTTTCAAAGTGACTGAAATAAATTTAAGGAATTCAAAACCATAATGTTGAATAGTGCGCATCTGAAGTGTCTCAGCTGAAGGAAATAATACATTATTTATCGGCTTTAAGTTATCTGAAAAATGTTCATCAGCTGATACCAATATGATGGGCGATATATCGTGCATCTCTAATGTATATATCGTGTTATATATATATATATATATATAACATAATATATACGAAATATATACATAATGTATAAATATATACATCTTTAATGATGATATACTCTAATACAGTAATATAAACGTAGTGCAACATACGTCATCAGATATACATTTCTAAATAACACGCTGTATTTTCTCCATCCAACCAAATAGTCGAATGATTACCCATAAATCTCCATGAGCCCTGACAACACCTACAGCTGGCAAGAGCATCGGTTTAAAGCGTTGGCAGCGTAATGGCTAATCCAGTTTCCCACGCAGAGCCGGCCAAACTTAACGGACTCCTATTAGCCAATCGCATCACTGATGCAGAAGTCGCATGCGGAGAGCGGGGGTTAATTCCTCATTGAGATGCGAGGGCTTTACGGTGAACGATTGCACTAATCCTCGCGTTTGTTCTGGTCCTACCTGCGCTCCTCTTTCTGAAAAATCAAACACTTCAGCTGGAATGAAAGATTAAAGTGGTCTGGTGTACGAGCTGAAGCAATGAAAGTAAATATTCATGAGTTACAGGTGAGAGAAAGCTGAGAACAGGCCTTAATGCCGGGGCTTTAGGTTAACGTTTCTGGTTCTAAAATGATTTTTTGAGAATACATGTTTAAAGTATATAGTAAATAAAATTCACATCTTTTGGTGAAAAAAACAAAACAAAACAATCAAGCATGCAGTACAACCAGTTTGATTCACAAACAACTGGCTTTTAGGAACCGGTTCTTTTTAGCAAATTAAAAACATACCGTGCAAACAGTGTAATCTGAATCGCAAGCAATCGGCTCTTACGAACTGGTTCTTCTAAGTGAATCAAAAAGACACAATTAGTGTCGTCTCAAAAAGACACAATTAGTGTCGTCTCAAAAACACAATAAGTGTCGTCTCACAACAAGTGTCACAACAAGTGTCGTCTCAAAAAGTGTTGTCTCAAAAACACACAATTAGTGTCGTCTCAAAAACACACAATTAGTGTCGTCTCAAAAACACACAATTAGTGTCGTCTCAAAAACCCACAATTAGTGTCGTCTCAAAAACACACAACTAGTGTCGTCTCAAAAACACACAATTAGTGTTGTCTCAAAAACACACAATTAGTATTGTCTCAAAAACACACAATTAGTGTCGTCTCAAAAACACACAATTAGTGTCGTCTCAAAAACACCAGTGTCGTCTCAAAAACACACAATTAGTGTCGTCTCAAAAACACACAATTAGTGTCGTCTCAAAAACACACAATTAGTGTCGTCTCAAAAACACACAATAAGTGTCGTCTCAAAAACACACACAATTAGTGTTGTCTCAAAAACACACAATAAGTGTCGTCTAAAAACACACAAAAAGTGTCGTCTAAAACACAGTTGTTGTCTCAAAAACACACAATTAGTGTCGTCTCTAAAAACACACAATTAATAAGTGTGTCTTAAAAACACACAATTAGTATGTGTCTCAAAAACACACAATAGTGTCGTTCTTAAAAACACACAATTAGTATTGTCTCAAAAACACACAATTAGTGTGTCTCAAAAACACACAATTAGTGTGTCTCAAAAACACACAATAAGTGTCGTCTTAAAAACACACATAGTGTTGTTAAACAAAATTAGTGTTGTCTCAAAAACACACAATTAGTGTCGTCTCAAAAACACACAATTAGTGTCGTCTTAAAAACACAATTAGTTTGTCTCAAAAAACACACAATTAGTGTTGTCTCAAAAACACACAATTAGTGTTGTCTCAAAAACACACAATTAGTGTGTCTCAAAAACACACAATTAGTGTCGTCTCAAAAACACACAATTAGTGTCGTCTCAAAAACACACAATTAGTGTCGTCTCAAAAACACACAATTAGTTAGTCTCAAAAACACACAATAAGTGTCGTCTTAAAAACACACAATAAGTGTCGTCTCAAAAAGTGTTGTCTCAAAAACACACAATTAGTGTCGTCTCAAAAACACACAATAAGTGTGTCTAAAAACACATTATATTTTTAAAACACACAATTAGTTGTCTCAAAAACACACAATATGTTGTTCAAAAACACACAATTAGTGTTGTCTCAAAAAACACACAATTAGTGTCGTTCAAAAACACACAATTAGTGTGTCTCAAAAACACACAATTAGTGTCGTCTCAAAAACACACAACTAGTGTCGTCTCAAAAACACACAATAGGTTGTCTCAAAAACCACAATTAGTATGTCTCAAAAACACACAATAGTGTCCTCAAAAACCCACAATAGTGTCGTCTTAAAAACACACAATAATGTCGTTCAAAAAGTGTTGTCTACAAAAACACACAATTAGTGTCGTCTCAAAAACACACAATTAGTGTGTCTCAAAAACACACAATTATTTTGTCTCAAAAACAAACAAATAGTGTAGTCTCAAAAAACACAATAAGTGTGTCTTAAAACACCAACAATGTTCATACCCCTAAGTGTCGTCTAAAAACACACAATTAGTTGTCTCCAAACCACAATATGTCTAAACCAAATATAGTCTAAAACACAATAAGTGTCGTCTTAAAAACACACAATAAGTGTCGTCTCAAAAAGTGTTGTCTCTCAAAAACACACAATTAGTGTCGTCTCAAAAACACACAATAGTGTCGTCTTAAAAACACAATTAGTATTGTTTAAAAAACACACAATTAGTGTTGTCTCAAAAAACACACAATTAGTGTTGTCTCAAAAACACACAATTAGTGTTGTCTCAAAAACACACAATTAGTGTCGTCTCAAAAACACACAATTAGTGTCGTCTCAAAAACACACAATTAGTGTCGTCTCAAAAACACAAAATTAGTGTCTCAAAAACACACAATAAGTGTTCCTAAAAACACAAATTAGTGAAATGTGTCTCAAAAAACACACAATTAGTGTCGTCTCAAAAACCCACAATAAGTGTCGTCTTAAAAACACACAATAAGTGTGTTAAAACTCAAATAGTGTTGTCTCAAAAAACACACAATTAGTGTGTCTCAAAAACACACAATTAGTGTGTCTCAAAAACACACAATTAGTGATTGTCTCAAAAACACACAATTTAGGTCCAAAATTATGTCTCAAAACACACAATAAGTGTCGTCTTAAAAAACACACACATAGTGTCGTCTAAAACAACAATGTATTGTCTCAAAAACACACAATTAGTGTCGTCTCAAAAACACAATAAAGTGTCGTCTTAAAAACACACAATTAGTTGTCTCAAAAACACACAATTAAGTGTCGTCTCAAAAACACACAATTAGTTTGTCTCAAAAACACACAATTAGTGTGTCTCAAAAACACACAATTAGTGTAGTCTCAAAAACCACAATAAGTGTCGTCTTAAAAACACACAATAAGTGTCGTCTCAAAAAGTGTTGTCTCAAAAACACACATTAGTGTCGTCTCAAAAACACACAATAAGTGTCGTCTTAAAAAACACAATTAGTATTGTTTAAAAAACACACAATTAGTGTTGTCTCAAAAACACACAATTAGTGTTGTCTCAAAAACACACAATTAGTGTTTGTCTCAAAAACACACAATTAGTGTCGTCTCAAAAACACACAATTAGTGTCGTCTCAAAAACACACAATTAGTGTCGTCTCAAAAACACACAATTAGTGTGTGTCTCAAAAAAACACACAATAAGTGTTCGTCTTTAAAAAACACACAATAAGTGTCGTCTCAAAAAGTGTTGTCTCAAAAAACACACAATTAGTGTGTCTCAAAAACACACAATAAGTGTCGTCTTAAAAAACACAATTAGTATTGTTTAAAAAACACACAATTAGTGTTGTCTCAAAAAACACACAATTAGTGTTGTCTCAAAAAACACACAATTAGTGTCGTCTCAAAAAACACACAATTAGTGTCGTCTCAAAAACACACAATTAGTGTTCGTCTCAAAAACACACAATTAGTGTCGTCTCAAAAACACACAACTAGTGTCGTCTCAAAAAACACACAATTAGTGTTGTCTCAAAAACACACAATTAGTATTGTCTCAAAAACACACAATTAGTGTCGTCTCAAAAACCACAATAAGTGTCGTCTTAAAAACACACAATAAGTGGTCGTCTCAAAAAGTGTTGTCTCAAAAACACAAAAATTAGTGTCGTCTCAAAAAACACACAATTAGTGTTTTTCTCAAAAACACACAATTAGTATTGTCTCAAAAACACACAATTAGTGTCGTCTCAAAAACACACAATAAGTGTCGTCTTAAAAACACACAACAAGTGTCGTCTCAAAAAGTGTTGTCTCAAAACACACAATTAGTGTCGTCTCAAAAAACACATCAATAAGTGTCGTCTTAAAAACACACAATTAGTATTGTCTCAAAAACACACAATAAGTGTCGTCTTAAAAACCACAATTAGTATTGTCTCAAAAACACACAATTAGTGTCGTCTCAAAAAACACACAATTATGTGTAGTCTCAAAAAACACAAATATGTTAAAACTCAATAAGTGTCGTCTAAAACACACAAATAAGTGTCGTCTCAAAAAAGTGTTGTCTCAAAAAACACACAATTAGTGTCGTCTCAAAAAACACCAATTAAGTGTCGTCTTAAAAACACAATTAGTATTGTTTAAAAAACACACAATTGTGTGTCTAAAAACACACAATTAGTGTTGTCTCAAAAACACAATTAGTGTTGTCTCAAAAACACACAATTAGTGTCGTCTCAAAAACACACAATTAGTGTCGTCTCAAAAACACACAATTAGTGTCGTCTCAAAAAACACACAATTTCGGTAGTCTCAAAAACACACAATAGTGTCGTTCCTAAAAACACACAAAAGTAGGTCAAAAAGTGTTGTCTCAAAAACCCCACAATTAGTGTCGTCTCAAAAACACACAATTAAGTGTCGTCTTAAAAACACAATTAGTATGTTTTAAAAACACTACAATTATGTTGTCTCAAAACACACAAATTAGTGTTGTCTCCAAAAACACACAATTAGTGTCGTCTCAAAAAACACACAATTAGTGTCGTCTCAAAAACACACAATTTGTGTCGTCTCAAAAACCCACAATTAGTGTCGTCTCAAAAACACACAACTAGTGTCGTCTCAAAAACACACAATTAGTGTTGTCTCAAAAACACACAACAAGTGTCGTCTCAAAAACACACAATTAGTGTCGTCTCAAAAACACACAATTAGTGTCGTCTCAAAAACACACAATTAGTGTCGTCTTAAAAACACACAAAAGTGTCGTCTCAAAAACACACAATTAGTGTTGTCTCAAAAACACACAATTAGTGTTGTCTCAAAAACACACACAGGGTGTCTACAGATATAAACAAGTTCAATTTAAGACTTTTTAAGACCTTTTTAATGCCACTTTGAATGAAATTTAAGACCAAACCTGTGATGAAAATATATGTAACATATATGTAATATTTAATGTTTAACCTAAGTAATTGAAGAAATTTAATATTAACTACTTGTTTATTGAACTAAAATCAATGTAACATTTGCAATCGTGAGATTATTCAGCAAAATAGCTCCTGTCATGTTATGTTACTTAATATTCCATATTTTAAAGCATCAATCTGATGCATTTTGAGATGCATTTTTTGCCAACCTGGGGAGAGCTGGAAAAACTTAACTTTAGCCATGAGTCAAAAATATTATGGCCTCCGTAGCATTAGTTAATAATTTTCCACCGGAGCTTTAGCTAGCTGGCTAACGTTGCATTCTCTCCTGCTGTGTTCAACGACTCAATTCATCAAGCTGTAGCTAACGTTAGCTAAGCCTATGTCAACAGAGCTCCTGATATACCAGAAAATATTAGGGATGTCCCGATACCATTTTTTCTGAACCGATTCGATACCAAAAATTCTGAGTATCGACCGATACCGATACCAGTGCAGTAAAAAAATATAAAATCAAGTAGAATTTCTATAACTGTGTGTTGAACTGATAATCACTCTAATCTTAATACAGACAACTTCATTATAAAGAAAAACAACAAATCAAAAAAAATATGATCATAACCTATGACAAAAATTCTATAATAAACTAGATTAGTGGATAACTCAGCAGTAAAATCTAGTCTAGAAAAATCACAAGTGCACAATAATTGTATAAAATCTGAACATTTAGTGAAAAAAACATTATTTAGTGGGGAACAAATAAGAGACAATACTGCCCTACAAAGCAAAAAGGCAGTAACTGCATTTTTGGTCAAAAATGAGTTATTATCATTTTCATGACATTCAAGGCATCCTTTGTTATGTGACAAAATATCTGATCTCAAATGTGTGTCGTTTTGGAGAAAAATGGTAGTCGTTTGTACAGTAACTGCAAAAAGCTCTAGTGAAACAAAGCAAGAGTACAGTAACATCCATTACTGTATTCTTGTTATGTTTTACCTAACAAAAAATCGCCGTGTTGCTGCGCAGTGTAGTTACTGTTGCCATGGTGAACACACAGCTGATTTCGCGGCATCCTCACGGGACGGTTTTAACATTTGCGATTTCACCCTTCTTCTAACTTCACACAAATTTTGTTTGAAATGCAGTGTTTTGCCTAATTGTTCCCCTACCAAACTAGATCCGCTCTTAAAGTCACTTTTTGAGCATTTAACCGCTTCATTTGAGAAAAACTATTGTCATGTCATAAACACAGAAACTCAAAGGTCTTCACGGCAACCCGTCAAAATAAAAGTTCGGTTTAACTTGACAGAAATATATTACTGTTGTACAGTAGAATTTAGAAACGTCTCAATGTAATAAAACTTCTTACACTAATACAAATAAATTAAGATTAAAACTTAATTTTTAAAGGAATAATCACAATTTTTCTTCAATGTTTTAATTTTAACAGTAAAGCTCATTTTGCAGCATGTTGTTTGACCAAAAATGTTTGTTTAATTTCATATGATTAAAATAAATGTAATTAATAATATATTAGAATTTTGTATAGTATAAAATTGTATAAGTTTAATAATAGTTTACAATAAAAGTTTCATGATTTCCATTAATTAGACATGATTTTTGATTACTAAAAATGTACACCACGTATCCGTAACACGCCTGCTCCGCAACACTATTTCGCAACACAAAAATGTTGTCCAAATGGTTCCAATTATTTCAAATAATCTATCTATCTAAAACAGTCTATCTAACACACCCAGAGCAAGTTTTGGCAAAATAGTTTTTGGAGAATCTGTAGTTACTGCCTTTTTCCTTGGTATGGTGCCAGATTTTTGTTAAGTAATACAAAGCAAGAATACAGTAACTGCAAAATAGGGGTAAAATATCAAATTAAATATGAGGATTGATATGTACAAAGAATAAGCTAATATAAAGTAACAAAACAGCCACATGTCCAATAATCTACCTACAACTACTTAGGCTGGACGACAGGATAACTTTAAAGTCATTTTTCTCTGTTCTGCACTCTGCGTAGTTACTGCCTTTTTGCTTTGCAGGGCAGAATAAGTGTAGCACTAAATCTGGTAAAACGTTACACATTGCTCTTTGTATTGTTGTAAAATACATTCATGAAAAACAAGATAAAAAAACAGAAAGATTATTTTATATAGTCTAGCCTACTATAAAATTAAGACATTTTTTAAATGTATATCACAGCTGTTTAATGAGGCAGCAGCATATAATAGATAGGACAGAACAAAAAAGGCTTTTAATTATCTTTCATTGCACAAAAGTATTATGATAATGAAGACTCCAATACAGTGCGGCACAAAGCGCTTATGCGCATCCCGAGCGCAGAATGATGCGCTTGAAGCAACACGGAGTCACAGCGCGCAGCGCAGAGTCCGCATTGAAAAGTTCAAAGCACAAAGGAAAGACATATCGATGCTGCAGGTGCATGCATAGTGTATTATACAGTATCTATCTATGCAATAGTTTAATGAGCCTTTTCTTTTAACAGTTTTAAATTTCAGTTACTGCGCGTGAAGAACAATTATAGTGCTCCAGTGTTGTGATCTAACAGACACCCAGTAGAAAAGAACATGATTAAGGTACAGCAATACAGTCCAGCAATATAGTCGTTTTATGCGAAACCATAGAGCTTTATCTACAGATCAAGTATAATAATATCAACATTGAATCATCTTGGAGAGAGTTTCATCGTTGACTGTCGTGACTGTCCCGAACGCGACGCGCTGTTTGAATACTGAATGCAGAATGATTGACAGCCACAGCGGAGGGAAAAGTTTACGTGAACTTGAATTTAATGACTTAAATATACATTTCTATCTCACATTATACTATAGTAGGCTAGGCTATGGCTTCATATAGTATATAGTAGGGCCTATACCTTCATTTCTCACTATAAAATCTCTCACAGAGACAGGCAGCGCGAGTCTCAACAGCGCTACAGAAATACATTATCATTATCAATCGCTGTTTATGTAATAAAATCAGAATCATTCTCGCGATTCGATGCTTAACTGGTTATTTGACGGACATTGGGTCCGTGAGACTGGAGACATTTTAGCGGCAATGTGACCAGAAATATTTAAGACCCATCGAATCTGAATTTAAGACATTTTAATACTTTTTAAGGCCTTTTATTAGGAAAACTTTATTTAATACTTTTAAGACTTTTTAAGGACCCGCGGCCACCCTGCACACAATTAGTGATGGCAACTCGAGCAACTCGAGAGTCGTCCTAATACTGCGTTCACACCAGACGCGAATAGCGCGTCAAATTCGCGCCTACCGCGTCTAGCTATACGACATTACAAACTGAAAAGCGGGCTTGTCCCCATTCGCGCCGCAGGAATTTTTTACACGCGTCTTTTGCATTGACTTAACATTGAAATCACTCGCGCCAGACGCTCTATTCGCGTCTGGTTTAACGCAGCATCAAACCAATGCATGGATATGTTCCAGAAGTGCTCTCGACGCACAGGTTATTTCGCTGGTTGCTCTCTCCTCGCCAGAAGACGAAGGTTTTACAAGTTGTTTCTTATTGTTTGTTTGCTATTCTGCACCAGGTTAGCCCATCAGTGGGAGCACGCTAACATGTTTAAGTACCTGCAGCGTCATACACTCATGTGTAAATGTGTTTTCATGAGGTTTTCAAAAATAAAGCTCCTGAGGAAAGTGTAAGTTACCTCAGTGAAAATATATTCATAATTTATAATATTTATATTTAAGTTCATAGATTTGATATGTATAGTGTAGTTAAAAACAGCCCTGTGAGAAATTCATAGTAAAGTTCATAAAAAGTAAAAAGTTCATAGAATTAAAATTGATGGAGAAGGTCAGACTATTTCCTTCAGAAAGACCGTTGGTTAGTTAGCTCATTTAAAATATCCTAAACTTTTTTGACCCTGCCTCTTAAAAGAACCGGAGTCCCACTCTCCCCCACACTTTGTCTTCTGGGAGACACCACGTCCATCCCCATTCCACAGAAATTTAAAAATCCAATACTTATCTCCCTAACCATCACTAAGAAAATAGTCTTTCAAAACTGGAAATCTAGACACTCTTGCCATATAAATCACTGGTTTAATCTAATTTCAGAATACATCCTTGCAGAAGAGCTCTCTGCTCAAAAGAATAATAAAACTTCAGCCTTCAAAGACATCTGGAACCCTTTCATTACCTTTCTTCAAACTCAGCAATAACTGTCCCATTTACAATCTTTACAACGTTGGTACTAAACATCTGAACCCCCCCGCTTCTTCAGGTCATTATGCTAATATATACAACCCCCTTCTCCCTCCCTCTCTCTTTCTCTGCTTCTCTTTCTTTCTCTGTCATCTCGCACACACTCACGCTCGCACACACGCATACACACACATACACATACACACTAACCACCACCAACCCTCTCAGTAGACTTCCCCAACCAAAATAGTAATACTGAATCTATAAATTTGCTTTTCCGTATGTATTTGTCTGCCTTTCTATTTACTTATTGGTCTGTTATTGTCCAAGCATTAATTTGCTTGTTTGTACATTAGTCATTGTCTTGACTATTTTTTTTTTCTCTCTCTCTCTTGTTTTTGTTTATTTCAGCCTGTTTGTTAATGTCAACCTGTTTATCTTTGTATATGTCTGTCCTCCTCCCTGCCCATCTACGTCCAGTCTAATTCTGTCAGTTACCATAAGTTTTTGTTCACAAGTCTACCTACCTCTTTGTTATATGACTGGGGCTGTCAAAGCACTATGGTTGGATGTGGGTTTATCTGAAGTAATCACTGTTTGTACTTAGTACATAATTTGAATTAAAAATAAAGTTGTCCTCCGACGAGGGGGGGTGGTGGCGGGCAAAATAAAAAAATAAATAAATAAATAAATAAATAAAAGAACCGGAATCGAGAATCGTTAGGAACCAGAATCGAAACAAGGAATCGGAATCGTTCAAATTCAAACGATACCCAACCCTACTCTTATGAACCAATTATTTCAAGTGAATCAAAAAATACAGCGCAACAAGTGCAGTCTAACTCAGAACAAATCATTGAATCATTCAAGCCTCACAAACATTCAATAATATATTTTTTTTACATTGTTACAACAGTTTTACACAAGAAATGTAATTTGCATGTTTACTTCAGTTGGTATACACAGAGCAGATTTGGTTTATGTTGATCATTATACTGGTTAAATAAACAGCAACTGAACTACATGGGCAATTATTCATTTCTTTTAAATGGAAGCAAAATAGACATTATAACTGAAATATGCCCAAACAAAATCAAATTAAATCAAATCAGAATAAAGCTGGTGAACTGCAATCAAATCATAAAATCTGTGAAAATATCACAATCCAAAAACTCATTTTCAAGACTCGTTTGAACGATTCATTACATCCAAAGAATGACTCAAGAATCAGACATCATTGATTAAGCTGTGTTAGAAAGCTTTGTTGTATAAATATTAGTTCCATTATATAATTTCTAACTCATTTCTCTCTCATCACTTCTGTTGCCAGTGAATATAATACACCTTCAGAATATTTTAACACCGTTATCTTTAGAAGAATGAAGTAACGTTAATGGAACAGAACGTCATGACAATTATTAGGCCCTAGTATTTAATTTTTAGCTCATCTGAAAAAAGTGAAGACATGAAAGACACGTCCACACCAATTCCCATGATGAGGTCTGCAGAAACCATGGCAACTATCTACTAATAAAGAGGCTATGACCTTTTGAATAGTGTATATTAAAGGAAAGGCTGCAGCTGGTGACAGTCTTCTCCGTAAACAAACGCACAAATGAGAATGACGAACTTCTGCCTCTCACTCTTCCGAGCAGCCAATTAAATGGCTGTCTATTAGCTAGCTTTATAAAAACCTAATTTTCTGCAGTGTTTAAAGCTCAGCTAGGACACAGAAGTGTGGCGGATATCCCTGGAGAGAGCAGGACTCGCTCCATAAGCAGTTCATATTTCCCTGCTCTAATCAATTCAACCCAACGCAAGCGTCAATTAGCAGGTCTGGGTCGCCAAGCATCCGCCATCACCTTTAGAAAGAAGACAGGAGATTGCAGTTCAGAGGAAGGTGTTGCTAGGCAGACGTGTGTCTGTGTGGGATGAGACCCGGCACTCTTTGACTTTTGCCCCATTATGCAAGGATGCACTTTAATAACATTCCTTTTCATAACGACTACTTTGGGACTAATTGGGCTGCTCTCACAGGAACTTTCCATTGCTCTTTCACAGCAGATATACTTCATGAAAGCTTCAGCTTTGTCTCGGATGTGTCTGGTAGAATAGAAATACAGACACAAATGAGACAATTATTGACAAAGAGTGAGAATATAGAGCTGTAACTTTACGAACTTTATCTGACTTTATCATATTCTTTTCATGTTATTAATATTAACTAATCATATTTGGAATGAGGTTTACAGATCAGTCGTGCAAACAATAATAAATCAAATTTTGATTGATTTTTTTTTTATATATAAAGCACATTTAAAATCAACCTTGGTTGGCCAAAGTGCTGTACATGAAAGAAAAAACAGGAAGGAAAAAAGTGATAATTTGTTTTTTTTAATAAAGATTATTAAAAAATAAAGATTATTAAATTAAAGAAAATAAAATAAAGGAAATAAGACAAGGAATGTGTGTTAATGGGTTCACACATTTTCTGGCCAATGAATTCCTATGATTTTTTATGAAAAATCACAAAAACTTTGAACAAAAATGTAATAAAATTAACTAAAGAAATTTCCATTTTTTCCAGTTGTAATGATTTTCATGACTTTTCTAAGTATGAAAAAAAGCTTTTTTTTTTACACTGGTACCATATTTGATTTGGTCTTATAGATTATGATGAGAAATATTTGTTAAAATTGAGATCTCAAACTGACAAAAACCTAGTCTGCAATCAAGCATCAATGTCACATTTATTTATAAAGCACGTTTTACAATACACACTGCTTCAAAACAGCTTTAGAGAAACTCATGCACACAGTTTACTAGGGTCTACATTCACTCTTCATTTAAATCACATTGCTGTCTAGGAGAAAGAGTTGAGATTTAAGAAATCTCATGAACATTTTGCCCACAATTTCCATAATTCAGCAAACCCGCACCTGTTGGTGATTCAGGAACAATCCTTCCTGTTTCTGCACTAATTGAAGTGAGTCTAATGTCATCTCCAGTGTCATTGTAATGTAATTAAACCGGGGGAAGTCAAAATGCGAGCTTCTATGAAGAACAGCAAAAGCACTTACGGAGAGCAGCCAAGCCATAAAAAGATAATGATGAGAGATTCAATTATGAATGCAATTCCTGGAAGGACAACAGCATTGCAAATGATTCTAAAATCAAGGATGTTACCCAAATCATGGCCTTTCTGCTTTTAAAATACATAAGAAACAGTGCACAAACACGCCAATGGGTGCTGTGAGTCTGTGTGACAGAATCAGAGCACAAACAGAAAGCAAACATCTCGCATTAAGTGATTTCATGTGACATGAAGTGGGAGCTGAACACAGGAGAAACAGGAGGAGCATCAGACGAACAGATAAAAGATTCTTTGCACATTTTGATGCCACTATAAACTAACAAAACGTCGTAATCCTAGAGGAATTCCTTACGTGTAGACTTAAAAAACTGATAAAACACACAGAAAAACACAAACAGTGAAGAACTGATATTTAGTGAAGCTGTTTAAATAACGCCAGCTGAGGTTCATCCGCACTGAAACATAATAATCGTAAAAAATGAAAGAAGTAATAAGATAATATTACAATGTTTCAGCAGAACAATAACCATTTAATAAAACAATTGTGAGTATGAGTATTTGCAGCTCACATAAAGGAACATGCAGCAAACTCAACTTTAATTGACAGCATTTGTTCTCATATGTCAAGCAAAATTGCATGTGAAAAGCACAAGGTAAGAAAATGCATGGAGACAGGGCCTAAAATTAAAGGATTAGTTCACTTTTAAAATAAAAAAAACTTTTGCTGATAATTTGCTCACCCCCATGTCATCCAAGATGTCCATGTCTTTCTTTCTTCAGTCGAAAAGAAATGAAGGTTTTTGATGTAAACATTCCAGGATTTTTCTCCATATAATGGACTTCAATGGGACCCAAACGGTTCAAGGTCCAAATGACAGTTTCAGTGCAGCTTCAAAGGGCTTTAAACGACACCAGACGATGAATAAGGGTCTTATCTAGCGAAACCATCGCTCATTTCAAAAATAAATAAAAAAGTTTAAGTTTTATAAGCACAAATGCTCGCCTTCGTCACGTACGCGCATCACAGAACAGAGCTCATAAAACTTAAACTTTTTTATTTATTTTTGAAATGACCGATCGTTTAATCCTTTAACACTCGGCAAGTGCCAAATGCATGTAAAAATTGCCATTTGTGAGTATATGAGGCGTTGTCAATCTCAAAATTATGAATTCTAACAATGCAATGTTATGAGAACAAGAATGTGAACATGAACAAATGTGAAAGGTACAGTTGAAAGGCCAGCGCTGCATCGTTACGAAAGTTTAAGCCTTGCTAATGTAAATATTTAAGCGCAAGAAGACATGAAAGTCAACTCAATTCGCAACTCTCTTTACATATTAAAATGGGAAATGTGCTATTAAGTCTATTAACATTGAAAAAAATGACATTCTTCACCATTATCAACATGACATCATGACTTTTGCGTAAACATACACGCCACTTTCAAGTCAAGTGGCGTGTTATCTATACGCATTTTGAGCTATCCGCGTGTATGCGTGTATGCCTACACCGTTAAATGTCCGAGTGATTCCTCGTGTATGTGCACGCCGTTAAATGTCCGAGCGAAACGAAGAAAAACCTAGATCTACATCTGGCGAGCGATATTTTTTGTCCTAGGATGGTAGGGGAACACTTATTAATGGTATTAACCCCAGTGACGGGTAGGTTTAGGGACGGGGTTGGGGTAGGTCATATATTTATATATACAGTAATGTAACGTTAAGTCAACGGCGTTCATAAACACGCTGAAAAGCGATTATGCGTGTTGATAGCACGCCAAAAATGGAAATACGAATTGGCGTGTTATACATACGCCATTTCATGAGATCAGTCTGGTCTGGTAAGCAAAGCTTTGATTGACGTTCACTCACCAATGCTTGTTTGCTAAACAAACACACATGCATGTTCTGGTTCAATATGTCTGTAACGACACAGGCTGACGCTTTAATCTTTGATGAGCTGAGAGTCCCCACGAATGGCAGAGCACTCAATCTATCTTGACAACTTGGTGAAATACATTTCCCAAGAGCTCAGGGTGAAATCACAAGCTTTAGCGCTGGATCGTTCACATATCAGCTCCAGCACAGCATTAGCAGTCCCTGCACTTACAGCCATAAATATCAGTTTCCCACAGACTTTTAAAGAGCCAAGAGAATGACCTAATGCACAGAAACTAACATTAAACTGAAGGAAAAGTCACGGTCAGGGTTATTATAGTTAACTAAAACTATTTTAATAAATCTTTACTTGGTTAATAGTAAAAATACAGCAGCCGCACACTCAAAACACTGTGCAAGATCAAAAGATCAATTTATTTGCTAGCTAGCAAATAAATTGATCTTTTGATCTTGCACAGTGTTTTGAGTGTGCGGCTGCTGTATTTTTACTATTAACCATGATATTTAATGTAGCAGCACCTCTCTACAAGACATTTTTTTGACGGATGAGCGGTGGTTCTTTTCTATTTTTTTAATAAATCTTTACTTGAAATAAAACAAAAAAAATTGTTAAAAACTTAACTTAACTTAATAAAAACTACAATAGTATCTCAATGATTATAAAATAACACTCGTCACAGACGGCTTGTCACGGGACTTTGTAGAGGAATCACGAGGAGGACAACGAGGAACAGGAATTTATTTAAACTAAAACTCAGGAGTTGCTACACACGTCAAAATATGAACATAATGCTAACGTGAACGGACAAAGATTGAATGAACTGAGGAAAACTAAATACAGAGACTGATAGGGGTGTAACGAGATCTCGCGAGACTAAAACATGACGAGATTTCCCGTCGAGTGAAAAGCTGTCTCGCGATTTCTATTACCATAGAATATTCCACCGCTACACTCACATTCGCCTAAACTATCGTTTTGCTGTTTTTATAAAAATAATTAAAAACCATTATAAACTAATGTAAAAGTCTGCTCTGCTCATCCAGCACGAGTTGCCGTTGCAATCATTGCAGCACGAATCACAGTTCACTGATCGCGTGAGGATGGCGGAGGATTCGTTGCGCAACATAGACTAAACGTCTGATCTTATGTTGTAGAATGCACGCTCAGCACCGCTGCTATACACAGAGTACGCGTGATCACGATAGTGAAAGTAAAACACAAGCTCGCTGATGTGCACTGCGCACAAATTAGGCCGCGAACATACTATCGTCCGTCTCCCAATACCCATCACTGGACTGTTTATTTGCGGCTATCGTCTCAGTTTGCACTTCGAATATTGAGAGAGTACTGTAATGTCTTAAAGACAACAGACAAGGGAGGCTCTGTTTCTGAACTTATAATCGGAACGCTAGTGCTGTAGCGACGCGTCGATGACGTCGACGCTTCGACGTCAAAATTACGTCGACTCCATATTTTTGCGTCGACGCTTGTTCATTTGTTTATTTTTTGCACCGTTTCCGGCAGTGCAGCTCGCCAACACACGTGGGAGACCGAAACATTGCAGAATGGAGGACGAAGACCACTAGAAGTGAATGTGCTCTCCATTAAATGAATCACACACAGTAAACAAATCCTTAACAAAAAAAAACCTTTGCAATTTAGACGCGCAAACTGGGTGCGGGTGCGGTGAGACGGCTCAGCCGCGCGCGCTGTTACAAAAGAAGCCGTGCACGTGATATGGGGTTTTGCCGGTCTTGCGCGCCCAACGCCTCATATTTGCCGCACGCTCGTGCGGACGCGTTGAGTATAAACAAGGCTTTGCTCTGTGTCAGCGCGCTCTGATCGGTAAAGGGGCACAGACTCTCTCAAATCATCTCCAGCAGGAGCAGAAGCACCACTAACTCCGCCTCCGTTTCCCTCGTAAGCTGATACGAATTGTATTTAAACATCCTCTATGATAAAAAATGTTTGTACAAAATATTTTAATAACACGGTTTTGGCGGTTATAGAGTTCTAGTGACGGTGTTCAAATACATAACATTAGACTAACGTTAGCCAGCTACAGTATCATGATTCAGTACGCTAGTTCGTATTTATTTTTGAGATACATTGTTTTTTTATTAATCGAGGAGCAGAAAAATAATCTTTATATTAATCGCCCAATTAGTCGTTAGATTAGTCGACTAATCGATAAAATAATCGCCCAACTAATCGTTTAGTTAATAATCGTTTACCCCAGCCCTACGGAACGCAAGAACAACTGTGGAGACAAACACACCAGGCTCGTTTCTCTACGGCCTTTCCCGAACTCACCGCATTAACCCTATAACTGCCGGTGCAAAATAAAACAGCAATTTCAAAACAATTATAAAGAGTCTGTGCGCTAACTTTGATTATGGTTGCACTTGCACTTATTGTTTGCACTTAATAAGACTTCTAGAGTTCAGTTAGGAGGTCACACACAGCCTCAATCAGAAGTTCTGAAAGCTCTTAAATGTACAGTAAGGTCTGAAGAGACTAATGTGAAATCATACAGGAGAAAAGCCAGTCAATAAAAACCTTTTATTATTAAAAGGTTATATTGTTGTATATTGTTTTCTTTCAATGCATTTGATAATTCATACTCCTAATGCATGTCATTTCAGGTCTACTTAATAAGATTATTAGTTAAACATTGCAAAATTTTCCAGTCATGAATTGTGTCATTGAGGATTTCTGTAAAATTGTGCAAAAATCTCGTCTCGTCTCGTTCTCGTGAACCCAATCTCGTGTCTGTCTCGTTTCGTGAGATAAGCATCTCGTTACACCCCTAGAGACTGATGACAATAATGAATAGGAGACAGGTGACATGGATGAAGATAATTAACTAAACACAGGTGAATAAACTGAGGACAAACGAGGAGCGGGAAAACTGAATAGGACTAAACCAAAATACTAAGAAAAGGAGTCAAACTGTTACACGGCTATTAAAGATCTGTGGAAAAACTAACTTTTTGCCACACCTGTCAATGGCTTGTCTTGAGAAAATGTATTTACAATAAATATTTATTACAGCCATAAAACAATTTCAATTTCAACAATCCAACATTTTTAGATACCAGTGAAAATTCACAAATCTCTATTAAAATGTTGATACCACAGCTAAAACTACTAGCCTAACTAATATAAATGAATAACATTATTTAAGAGTAGTTTTCTGGTAGAGATACTGAATAAAGTAAACAAATGTAAAATGAAATGACACTGGATAGTCTTCACCATATAAATTAAACAGATTAATCCTTATTGACGGAACAAAAGTTATTCAGTAAAGAGCAGTGAGGGATTTTTTCTGTGTCTTTTGTCGTTTGATTAACATTAATAACAGACGGCAACAGGATTATTACCCGGATTTCCACCAACTGCAGAACGGCTGCGGATCGACTCCGCTGCGTGTCGGATCCGTGCTCCGCCGTCCTTCAAAACCTACCAGATCTGGATTTGTTGCGGAACGGCTGCGGCCATGACTGACAGCTGAAGTCACGAGGACATACGATATCTCCCAAATTTACGTATGATGATGATGTTTCTAAACAGAATCACAAAACCAGCAAGTTTGTTTCCATCCAGAGGAGTAGAGGGGAAACTCTGTGCTGACCTGCTGATCCCTTTTTTGTGGAAATTATTGTGATTCTACCATACATATTTATAATTATATAATCAACTTATAAAATACTAAATGTCTATTATGAATGTATTGGGAAAGGAGTAGGCTGTGTAAATAAAGTTAACTATTGTTCTTGTGGAAAAAGAAAAAAGTATATAAAACAAAATCTCCGCCCATTATGACGTTTTCGAGGTGTAGTGAAGGGAAATACGATTCGCCGTAAGCACGGAGTATATTATTTTGAAAATTACCGGATGTTTTATTTTGTTTCTGTGCTCGACTTCCTGCGGCGCTCTCCGGCATCCGGCAAAAATATAAACTCTGCGTATCTTCTCCGGAGGGCTGCGGTCGCCGGAGCTGGGACGGAGTCGGAACGCAGCCGTTCCGCAGTCAGTGAAAATACACACATTGACTTTAATGGAAACCTATTGACTCCGCCACCGTTCCTGAGCGGATCCGCAGCCGTTCCGCAGTTGGTGGAAATTGGGGGTTAGTCTGCCGTCGCTTTTCAATTTTCACTTAAGCCATAACTGACTGTTTGACAATTTTGTCCGTTCAAGCACAAAAAGACCTGAAAGAGCTCAATTCATTCTTTGCACGCTATTTGACGTATGCGCACAAAAAAACTTTCCACACAGGGCATAAGTAACAAATAGGCTCTATGCACGATCGCTTCTGCGTTTTGTCTCAGCCCGCCCAGTTACATCCGGTGCTGTGTCGGAAGCCGGTGTTGCATTAGGTGGAGATAATGGCAAATTACACTCGCTGTTTACAAGAACTTCCTGCGGTTCACATGAATGATGTTAACAACACTGTGAGGCAGTTAGCTGTCACACATAAGAGTAAGAAAGAGTAGGGCTTTAAATTATATATTTCGAGCTACATCGACAACTTTGACGGTGAGTATTCTCTCATATCGTGCGAAATCCGACTAGCGAATCAGTTTCTAAAATCTCCGTTTCTGAGAAAATTAATTTAATTAAAGTTTTGCCGCTATACACTTCGCTATAGAACGCGCTATGTGGAAGTAAAGACGCTGGCTGAGATCCTACCGGACACACGTCAGCAGCGTTCGTACATAGAGCCTATTGAGCTTCCTTGTGTCTTCTTGTGGGAGAATATTTAAATAATCAAGGCTTAAACATTCATGATGATAGAGCAACTGTCCAGAGTTTCGGTCACGTTTGTTCCCGTTCATGCATTGTTAGAGTTCATAAAAATGTTACAGGCATCTACTACTATATACTACTTGTCATCTACTGTATGTAATAATTCTACTGTGGGTTTTTATTTGCATATGTTTCAGGAATGCACCATGGCGATACCTTTATGAATCTTTGCATGTACTGTCCTCTCTGATATTTTACATCTGGAAACACCTCATGACCCTCTTCTTGCTCTTACACTTCAGCTAAATATTCATCAAAAGAGCCGCATCTGCTGCTGCCAAAAAGACTATCCTAAAGACTGAAGCATCCACCTCTTCTGCTTCCATCTGGCTCTCTCACAGAACTGTTTAAAGCTGCCCAAACTCATTTATAGACTAAATTTAAATTTTTTAATTAAAAACAAAATTTTCAACTTGATCCCTTTTCATGGCATCTGTTTCTATAGTTCATTGAAGCTTTGATATGCATTTCTGATTCAGCTGCAACTTAAATAATTAAACGTTAAATAACTTAATATTTAAACTTGTATTATTAAGTTACATAACTTGTTGATCCAAAAAAAAAAAAAAATCCGGCAAACTGGTGACTGACACGGTTTCATACACTCGCCAACGCCAATTTTTACTCTCATTTGGCGCTTGGCAAGTGTTCATCTTAAGCCCTGTCCTGGGGTTTCTAATTTGAATGCAATCAGCTCTTTAAAGAGCAGATATTCGGCACTAATTAGACAGAGGTAGACTCGATGGGACGTTCCTAAACATCTGCAACTGTCTAATTAATCCAGTTAATGTGAAACTGAACAAACCCCGTTAACGTAAGAGTGAATATCTAGGAGGAACAGGAGTCTTTTGGGGGATAAAATGTAAATGTTGAGCAAATGTCAAATCAAGCTGCCGTCAGGTTTCAGGCTCTTTGTTAGAAGTTTGGTGAAAGACAACGATGAGTCAAATTTAGAGACGTGAATTTATTTAAAAGCTGAAGAGGGACCTGAGGATGCTGGGTAAAATCATGTTTCACTGATGTACTTTAATCCAGTGTTTTTCCTCACACAGTCTCTGTGAAAAACGACAGAGATAAGTTTTACTGCTAACGTGGCCTTCCTCTGAGAAATCCAATCCCATCAGGATAGAAATGTCTGTGTGTGTGTTGAACATCATTATTTTTTTTTAGAACTTTTTCTCATTTATTCTGACCTTCATTGAATACCGTGACTAAAGCTTAATTTCTCATTGCACTGCCTGGTGCACCTTCATTATGAAGGTGAGTAAAATTACAGTTGGTGCCAATTGGTAATTCATTCCCTTAATTACATACTTAAAGTAAAAAGTATATAATTATAAGACAAGACATATGTAAGTCTTGTTTATTTCATGATGCATCCAGAGAACTTCTATAATGGGCACATCCATGCGTCTTTTGTTAATAATTGCAACCCAAATGTCGTTTATAAAACGAATCTCTTCAGAGTATTGATAAGAAAGGTTTACGCTCCTGGTTTGTGTACTATCAGTTATAAGATGAAAACATTCAGTGGCGAGGATCAGAGGGCACCAGAAGTCATTAAAATAAAGTGCAGTAATTGCCTTCTTGTTTATCTAACAAATGAGCCCTGATATGTTCTGAGCGCAGTGACTTCGGGGCATTTCTAGAGAAAACGACAGAGCAATTTGTTAGCACTATAATGGCAGTCCTGTGAGGCTTTCTCTGGGAACCTTTGCAATCTGGTCTTACAGATAATGGACAAGTGACATTTTTCTTAAAAACTAAAGATCTGCATTAACCAGATTGATTACAATGGTTTCCGCTCTCTTTATCGCTGAAGAATATGAAATTTGCAAGAATTTTAAGGTCTAGCACCAAAATGGTACATACACAAACTGCATACAAATCAAAAAAATATACAATACATTTTCAGAGGTAAAAAAAAAGGCAAAAGAAAGAAAAATGTAAATTGAAGATGACAAAATACAGTAGTGGACAAAAGTGATGTGCAGCCCAGGAAAATAGACTTCATGCTAATCAACCAATTAAATGATTTTATTTGTGATAAATCAATGAAACATGCCAAATTGGTTTTCAATAGTTTTTTTTTTTTTTAAGAAAAATGCACACGCACAACAAAATATTATTTACTGATTATGTTAATGGTCAATATGAGCTTTTTGTATTTCTATGCATTTTTGCCAGTAAAATAACACCTGTAGCTGCAGTTTGCCTTATTTGCCAAATAATTTTGTCATATTAATACCTAAACCAGGTTTAATATTTTGTTATTTCCTTATATTTAAAAAATATTTTCCTCATATTTTGATGGTTTAATCGGAGTTGTCTGGAGGGGATATTTATTTATTTATGAACCTATATCACTTTTTGCCACTACTAAAAAAAAACTAGATATATTAGTAGGAATAACTTGCTGAAAACTACACCAAATGTTTTATATTTTACATTCAACCTGTTCAATATTATATATTTTTTTAATTATTTTGAAATCTGAGTGCAATGCTAAGGATATTTTATGCATACCTCCCTTTAATGTATCATTTTAATTCTTATTTTTGTAATTTTGGACTGTAGATTTTTTTCTGAAGCATGTAAACTCTCCTTTGTAAGCGGGCCAGTACGATTTCTGTATGATTGACATTGTGACAGACACACACACACACACACACACACACACACACACACACACACACACACACACACGTCGGTTTTCTCAGCACTCTCTCTGTACTGACCGACCTTAAAAATACACCAAAGACACATGCACAAGCTCATTTACTCTACATTCAACTATTGTTCCTCAGGCCATGTAGCAATCAGTGTTAATGAGAAAATTGAGTTGGAAGAAATGAAAGACACCCTTTGAGAAATCAAGATGACCTGACGTAGATGAACAAGACGGTACAAAATACACTCACTTGGAGTCAAAGGCTAGTAAAAATGGGCTTTGGGGAGAAGAAAAAACAGGGCCACTGGACAATATGACTTTTAGGAAATGCAACTGAACAAAGAAATTCAGAACGGTCATTTTTAGAAACTAGAAAATGTTCTTCAAGCACTTCAAACCCTTATGGATAGATGACTAGGTTGGAAGAACACTTCATTTTCCCAGAATGCAATACCTGGCTGTCACGCCCGAGCATATAAATGTAATGGCTAATCAAATGCGTTTAAATTAGTTTCGTTTATAGGCTTATCGGAAACAATGACCAATTTTTACACGTCTGATCTTTGGCACTCATAACAAGCTATAGAAGAAAAGCAAAGAAACAATTAATAATGTAATTTGGAAACATACTTAATGTTTTTAATGTGTTGCCCACAAGAATATGGCCTGTAAATACAATATCAAGGCAAGTTATGGACGATTATGATTCTTATCATAAATTGTTTAGTTTAAATAAATAATTAAATGTGAAAAAACAGATTTAATGCAACAATGCAAAAACAGTTCCATGGCTGGTAAGAAATGATTTACAGTATAACATGTAGACTGGTCTAAAAGATTTTTCTAATGTTTTTGAAAAAAGTCTGTCATGCTCAACAAAGCTGCATTTAGTACAGTAAAAACGGTGAAATATTATTACAATTTTAAATAACTGTTTAGTATGTGAATATATAGGCCTAGTAAAGTGTAATTTATTCCTGTGATCAAAGCTGAATTTTCAGCATCATTACTCCAGTCTTCAGTGTCACATGATCCTTCAGAAATCACTATAATATGAGGATTTGATGCTCAAGAAACATTTCTCATTATTATCAATGTTGAAAAAAGTTCATATTTTTGTTGAAACGGTGATACATTTTTTAGGATTCATTTGATGTTTCAAAAGAACAGCATTTAGTTGAAACAGAAATATTTTTGCAACATTATAAATGTTGGGGAAAAAACCTGTAAAACTGTCACTTTTGATCAACTTAATGCATCCTTGCTGAATAAAATACTTTTTTTTTTTAAATCGTACTCACCCTAAAACAGTAGTGTATACTTGAGAGGCAACAAGTTAATTTTGAACACTGTCCTTAACTAAGCGTCTATCATTTCATCATCAGCTTGACTCCCTGATGGATAGTCGCTGGAAAACACAGACATCAGACGATGTGTTTCTGTCCGAGAAGTGCATGAGGAAGTGTAACACGCATTAGCTGCCATCCAGCTCCTGTACACAAGACAAACAGACGGTGTTACTGAACGTCATCCATCTTATAAGAGCCGCCTGCAACCACAACCTCTGCAAAAGGATGAAATCGTTCAGGAAAAAAAGTGACATTTGACAATAATGTTACAAAATAATAACCAACACAACTATGACAGCACCTTCACACCAAACAAAAGCCACCCTGGGAAAATAATCAAGCAGAAAGCATACACTGCGTGCCAAAACAAAAGCGCTCAATTATTTAAAATACTTGTAGCATCCATCTTCTTTTTGTTCTTTAAGACAAGCATTCAGCGGTGTATTGATTTCCCAAAAGATCTAGAGGTCTGGCTACATTCAGAGGAATACAAAGCAGGTCTCTGAGGATTGCATTTGCGTGTCTAATGCGGTTTCATGCATTCTGACTTATTTAAACGGTTAAAGAGTTAGATTCTCATGCTAAACATGGACAAAGTTTTAAAAAAAAACGAGTTGGACGTATTTCTGTGCCAATTATGGGTGTAACTTCCGTTAAGCTGTAAACCATCAGTGAAAGGCTTACTCTATGAATGCAATTATATGTTTTGACAATGAGATGACATTATTCTACTCTTCCTTCAACCATCAAACATTAAAAGGACATTTAAAAGTGTAAAAGCATCAAAAAGATACTTTCAGCAGAAAATGAATAACCCCAAAAGCGCGACTCTTTCCACAGCAATAACGGACGGGTTAAATATCACTGTAGTAATACAGTGAACATACGTTAATGTTCATTAACTTCAGCATTGTGTGATTCCCGGCATTTTGACAGATAATAAATTGTTTACCTGTGAAAAAAACCTGGAAAGAGACGAGAGGATTTGAGGATAAAAATGAGAGTTTTTCTGAATTGCTAAAACACATTTCTTGAAACCATCATTCACTTTCTCAAAACCTTAAACACAAAACCAAATTTTCAAATCACATTCACAGAACCTCTGACTCTTCTGGCAAAATCAAACAATTGTCATTGAGCAGATAAAACCATCAAACAATGCTCTCAGATCATACACACAGCGAGACAATATTATAAACACTACAGATCATCCATTAGACACTACATCAAAATATGGAGAACACAGAATCCAAAGCATGCAGTTACAGAAAAAAAAGTATATTGTAACAAAGTAAAACAAATTTTGCAATTACGTAAAAAAGTATAGTAATGACAACTTACAGTAGTAAGGTGAATAAACTGTACTGTATCCACTGCAAGTGTAGTATTGTACTGAATATTCAATAGTAGGCCTATCGAATGTCTGTATATTCAACACTTGCATACTGTGAAAGTACAGTGACCCAACTGCAAAAGCCAAAAAGGTAACAAGTAAAAAACTCTAAATGAAAAGCATGTTCAGAGGAGTTCAAGGTCAGTGAGAGAGATTTATTCAGCTTCAGCTTCATGTGTTCATGTTGATCCGGCCGGAGGAGTTTCTCCACGTCTCAGAAACTGTCATCTCTGCAGGAGAAGAGAAAAACCCTACAGCAGATCCAGCCTTGACAACACTACACACATCGTCCTCTTCCTCTTACACACACACTCTTCCTCCTCTCCTTCTTATGGCGCTTTTCCATTACCAGTACCAGCTCGACTCGCCTCGGCTCGCTTTCCATTACAGATAGTACCTCCACAATAGTACCTGGTCGTCATAGCGACGCCACAAGAAAATGCCGTGACAATCTTCTACGCGACACACACCCGCTATCCACACACACACACACACACAGGACAATGGAGGAAATCGAGTGTATGCTGTTTTAATAGTAGTAATAATAATAATAAATAATTCATTACATTTATATAGCGCTTTTCTGGACACTCAAAGCGCTTAATGGGTAATGGGTATATCACGCAATCTCTGGCCAAACTATTTATTTAAAAATGGCGGGGTTATTCAGGATACTCCGTCTGGCGCGTGCAATGATGACGCAGTGAATAGTGACGATTCCCTCTGACCAATCAGCCGTCTGCATTGTTTTCACGTCACATTTTAGTATCGCCTCAGCTCGCTCAGTAACCTCGGCGGAGGTGATACGAAAAAAAGTACCCGAAAGCAGATACAGGTACAACTTTTACACAGTGGAAAACCAAGAAAGGTCAGCCGAGTCGAGCTGGTGCTATGTAGTGGAAAAGCACCATTAAATTGTTCCCATCCATTGTTGGTATCAACATTCAGTGCAACATTTTGAGGAACTTTTGGGACTCTGAACTGACTTGTTGGTACAATTTGTTTGATCTCATCATTAAAAAATAAGTGTGAACAATTTTGAGTTGGTGTGTGTGTGTGTGTGTGTGTGTGTGTGTGTGTGTGTGTGTGTGTGTGTGTGTGTGTGTGTGTGTGTGTGTGTGTGTGTGTGTGTGTGTGTGTGTGTTGTTTTCGTGATATATGAGGACACAAATGTGTATAATAACATGCATATTACACTGGTATTACAACTTACACGTGATATATGAGGACATTGCATGCGTCCTCATATTTCAAATAGCTTAAAAACATAAAAAATAATGTTTTTTTAAAAATGTAAAAATGCAGCATGTCTCCTGTGATGGGTAGGTTTAGGGATAGGGGCAGTGTGTGTGTGTGTGTGTGTGTGTGTGTGTGTGTGTGTGTGTGTGTGTGTGTGTGTGTGTGTGTGTGTGTGTGTGTGTGTGTGTGTGTGTGTGTGTGTGTGTGTGTGTGTGTGTGTGTGTGTGTGTGTGTGTGTGTGTGTGTGTGTGTGTAAACGATGACAACTTTGTAGTTGTGGTTAACTTTCGCCTGCCTGTGTTTAGCATTTTGAAACGTGCAAAATGTGTTTTAGTGAGTGAGAATGTGTTTAGAGTTTTGAAAAAAAGAGTGCATGAGATTTGCAAACAGTGTTTTAACTGCCTGAACTTGTTTAATGTTTTACAGATAGAGTGATTTATTATATAAAAAATTGGTTTAAACCAGGGGTCTCAAACTTGCGGCCCGCGGATATTTTGTGGCCCCCTACTTGACATTAAAGTTAAATGTTAGTGCGGCCCGTCGTTGCATGTGCCGCGTTTAAAAAAAAAGGATTTTTTTTTATCCCTTATGGGCTACCATAGATAGTCTCGTGACCGCTTACGGTGGGCTTGTTGTCAATAGTTGTCATAGACAACCGCGAAGTGCAAACATACTGCGTGCGTCGCTTCAATTATGAGCGCGCTCGCCTACATTTGAAATAACGAACTTGAGCGCACAAAATATGTGAGCGCGATATATGCACAGGCCCCTTGGCGATTTACCACCAATCAGGCCACGAGCTACTGGCCGCTCGCGAGCGACGTGTTGGAGACCCCTGCTCTAAAACAATGTGAGAATAATCATTTTGAGCTTGTAATATGTGTCCAGCAGGTTGATAAGAAGGTTTGCTTTGATTTCAGTCAGTAATTTGAGACACATATCAGGGCTTGACATTAACTTTTTGAGGCACTTGTCCTTTGGACAAGTAAATTTATGTTTCACTTGTCCATGCACAAAAGTCACTTGTCCGGTAAAGATTTATAATTTTATCTAGGGCTGCACGATTTGGGGAAAATGTCATATTGCGATTATTGAGGTCAATATTGCGGTTGCGATGCGATTGCGATATAATAAACAAATGGTTTAATGAGTCAACTTGTTTGGTTCTAAACCAAATGCACACCACAGATTAGTGATAATTCTGAAATTAGCAACTAATGATTGATAACACCTATAATGATCAATACAAATTAACTGTCTAACAGGTAGGACATACAGCAATTGAATAAAGTTATCAAACAGTCTGCGTTGCATAAATTATAAATTATATATAGACTACTCCTTATTGAAGCTACACAAGTTCTTTAGTCAAGAGCAGTGAGTAAATTTCTCTGTTCCCTTTGTTCTTTCATTAACTTTACTGACAGAACGCTTTATTGGTAGCTGGCCCTTTAAGACCAGCCGCTTTCTGACAGAGACACGGATCTCACACGCGCCTCATTCACTCACGAGTCACAACTCTTTATGTCCATCATAAGACTGCTCTTATGTTATGAAGATAATCGACAAATGACATTTTGGCTTAATTGTGTGTGTTGTTGATGTTCGTTCAAGCGCGAAAGAGAACTGTATTCTGGCGCGCGGTCTGTGTGTGCACATCATACTGGCGCGCGTCTTTCTGTGAGTCACATTCAGGACATTCACAGGCAGCGCGAAAAATTTGTTCGTTTCAAATCGGTAAAATGAAATCTGTAAAATAGACGTAACGAGTGGCACAAAACGTGAAGTAACATGGCATTTTATTTTGTTTGAAATTTAACTTGTCCGGTCGGACAACTAATTTTCTCTTCCACTTGTCCTACAAAAAATCCACTTGTCCCGGACAACCGGACAAGCCTTAATGTCGAGCCCTGCATATATGTGTAGACATGACTGCAAATATTTGTATTTCAAAAGCAATAATTGTTTTTCTAAGTATAATAAAAGGAAATGTGCCTTCCAAAAAAAACATTCAATATCATTAATGTGTTGTATAAAGAAAATAAAAAGGACATAAGCAAATATAAATATCACAAATATGTGTTATAGGGAAAAGACGAAGAAAGTTTGTAAAAATGAACTTTAACTGTCAGAAGGACAGCTCATGAAGAACCAGTCATGTAGGCCTACAGAAAGGAATGTTCAAATTCAGAGGAACAGTTCAGAAGAAACGTTAATAATAAATATTGAGAAGATTGGATCAGTTGTGCTCCTTTTTTATAATACTTGAATACTATTTTTTGTGGAATACTTGATGCGGCCCAGCCTGACCCAGCCTCTACCTCCAGCGGCCCCCAGTTGAGTTGAGTTTGAGACCCCTGGTTTAAACTATTGAGAATTTGGTGACTATGTCAAACCCAACGAACCAAATGGTATTATAATTAATAACAGGACATGTGGTTTATAAATAGCAGTAGTGTCTGATTCTGTGAGTGAGTCTGTCTTTTATAAATCTGATCAAACTAAAGACTCTTCAGAGATATGAAGGATGCAATACTACTCTATACTCAAGATTAACATGAGATTGGAAGAAACTGTGTGTGTTATGTGGCCTTTAAGAATACCACCCTCCTGATCGCATTACCCCAGAATGAGTTTTATTCAAGCGTGTTGCTGTTGATACAGTCAGTTGTGCTTTCAATTAGCACTTGAGAAGGTAGTAGCACTACTTGAGTAGTGTGAAGAGTCTAGAAACTCCCACTTTTACAAGAGCATCAGCAGTCACTCGACGACAAGATGACTAACATGAAAAAATAGAAAGCAGGGTTTATTTTTCGTCTCAGCTCCAGCTGGACTCTTCATTACAAAGCGACACTGACCATGTCAAAGCTACAGAGCTAGCCTGTATGTTTGGTTTGTTCTTTTAAATTAGCTGTCTGTGAGGAGATTTAAGAGGACAGACCTCCCTAAAGCAACTTCACATGACTTGAAGTACTCTGGAAAGCTTCATTCAAGTGCCCAAAATCTCTCAGGATGATTAGTCTAAAATGATGAAGCCTGTATAATAATATCTGGTCCTTCCCATCATGCACAGCAAGTCTGCTTTCAAATTATAAGTTTGGCCCTGGGATGCAGATCTTCAATGATTTATTATACTGTCAAAATCCATCAGTTGTCTCCAGCTCAACATATTACTGGAGGAAATTATTCTGGTGTAATGCGAGCCAACCTCATACTGCAAGATTACAGAGGCGCAGACACACAGATGATGCTCAGGTGGTATAATGGGTCATTATTTCAGTAAGGGTATCACAAAACTACAGTGTTATTGACAGCAAAGCCATCCTCACCTGTCAACGTAGCTTATCGGACATAGCGACAGTAACTAAGGAGGGCGGGTCTTTGCGAAGGGTCAATCGTTTTAAAAGTTAATGCACTTTAAAGAAACACTAAGTAAGATTTTTTTTACCTTAAAATAATGCTTTCAAAATCGTTTCAGTGGTTCATCAAGTCGTGACATGGTGAAATGCACTTATGCCACCGCTTTGCGGTCCTTTATCCGATATATCCACGCAGGGGCGTCGGACTGGGGGTAAAACCAGTACTGATTACCAGGGCCCTTGAAAATCTGGAATATATTTTATGTGGACCATGGGGGCCCATCAGGACTGCCTATACATAGGGCCCGGGATCTTGTGCTACGCCCCTGTATCCACGCTATGTAAGATTGCCACATCGCGTTTCTGTAGTCCGAATGAGACATACGAAAACTACAAATTGGACTTGCTTTACGGCAAGCGTTACATCATACTTTCATAAAAATTCCACTTCCAACATGTAGGGCGACCTCTCTTCTACTATGTCAAGACACAACTGTTGCCTTTTCAAGCTGTCAAATGTCAAAATGGCTGAAAAGGTCAATTCAAATTTCTTTCTTAAATATTAGCGAAATTCGATTTCGAAAGGTTAGAGGGAAAAAAGTGCTGTATTGTCTCCTATGCCCACAAGAGGGCGGAAGCAAGCACAAAAAGCAAATATAAACCAAATCAAGCATCGTATCTTTTATTGATATTCACTTTTTAAAGCAACACTAAGCAACTTTTTCGCTGAGGTCGCCCTACATGTTGGAAGTGGAATTTTTATGAAAGTATGATGTAACGCTTGCCGTAAAGCAAGTCCAATTTGTAGTTTTCGTATGTCTCATTCGGACTACAGAAACGCGATGTGGCAATCTTACATAGCGTGGATATATCGGATAAAGGACCGCAAAGCGGTGGCATAAGTGCATTTCACCATGTCACGACTTGATGAACCACTGAAACGATTTTGAAAGCATTATTTTAAGGTAAAAAAAATCTTACTTAGTGTTTCTTTAAAGTGCATTAACTTTTAAAACGATTGACCCTTCGCAAAGACCCGCCCTCCTTAGTTACTGTCGCTATGTCCGATAAGCTACGCCGCTCTCATGTTCTCACCATGTTCTCACGCAGTGAAAAATACATCGCGGAGCAGAGAGGAGACTGAAAACACGCGGACAGACAGGACAGACCAGGTTACTTTTCGGTTACTTTTGATATTAAACATATTAAACAAAGTCTCAGCTTTCAAATATGGTCATTTTTTGAAAGAAATTTAAACAATAAATACCGTTTTGTGGCTCTTTAATGTGTCGTGACAGATCGCTAGAGCATCAGTTAAAGCTGCTCATGAACCGATCATCTCTTCCTTCTAGTTCATTTATAGCATCAAATAAACATGAATTAACATAAGAAGGAATGTTTTTTAACCACGGAAAGGCGCCAGTATATTCAGTTTTTCATGTTCAAATCCTCCCATGTTAATCTGCTAACTCTCCAGACTGCTTTGTCAGACAAAATGGCGGATGGCGAAGTATGATTGGTCAGAACACCTGTCAATCAAGCTCCACGCGAAGGGTCAATAGGCTATATGCACGCATAAGTTCTGCATTTGACGCAAGGATGCTCTTCCGTTTCCGGTTGGGGAGATTAAAGCGGAGGAGAACCGAGGAAAACGGGATTATGGCAGAGTCTTCAAAATGTACTGTCCTCTCGTCTTTGAAACGAAACTGTCATATGTTTAAGATGTAATTTTATATATAGTTATGTTTATGTCATATAATTTTAAAAAGAAGCATAAACACAACGAGGGGTGTCTGTTTTGTCTGTTTTTGTGACTAACGTTTCTTTAGTATAACCATGGAGTATAAAATTCAATATAAATTCTTGGTATTGCATTGGACTCTACGATCGGCGGAAGTTATCGAGCATCCTTAACCCTTCACCGGAAATACCGCCGTGCATAGAGCCCATTGTTCTTAATTAAATGATAATTTCCTTAATGTGCATGGAAGGAAAATTAGGTTACAATAATGCATAAACTGTGTTCGTGCAATAGACACGTAATGAACTACATGAACACAAAATAGCAAACTAGCATTCAGAAACACTCTCTTCTACTCACTATATAGTTCGTCAAAAACACCAGACGCTCAGCTTGATCTGAGCGAGTGCTGAATGCTTTCTGACAGTGTTTCCAGCTGATAAACACACACTCATCTCTGATCTGTGTGACAGATATGGTCAAGTGTGTCGTTGCACGAATTTTGCCACCAACTGGGAGGGTTTTCGTCAGCAAGAAGCCTTTTCCCGCCATTTTTCAAATTAGCAACGCAGCCGCAGCGCTGTATACTGGATAAGCTAACAAAAACCAACCGCGCCAGTTACGTCATCATCATGTCTCGAGCACCTTAACACACCAAAAATCAAATATTTTTAGATTTGACAAACATTCAAAAATCTATAATTTTTATTTGACAGCCCTAGTTTGCATCACTTTCATTCTCCACAAAGAACTAACTGTACAGAATCTTCCAGATCAATGAAGTAACACTTGTAAACATTCACTTTCCCTCCATAAATCCAAAGAGAGGCTCAGTTAAAGCGTGTAGGGATGTAAAGCTAGTTACAGTGACCAGGATATTTCCCTTGAGAGTCACCCTGCGCTCTGGTCAATAAGCTGACAGACAGGCCTATGGGCTCAATAGCTTGTGTGTCAGCTTCTATCGCAAGGGTCATGCATTTAAAACTTGCTCAAGTAATATTAGGAGAGCAAACTAATTAAATTCAGCAAAATGGGAACTTCGACCGGGAATTAAGTGTAAGGATGACCTGCTAGCCCGGGGCCAGTGTAAGAGTGTTTTGTGTTGCAAATTCTGGTGATTAGTCACCAAGACAATGGCTTTTAACTGGCTAAAATAGATGGCTTTGCCAAATTTGCAAAAATGACTTGTGATCATATTAAATTTAGACTACAAAAATATATATATATATATTAGTGAACAAAAAAATTTTAAAGAATGAAAAATATATGTAATATATATGTAGGGCTCCCCTTGACTAAAGATTTCTGTAGTTGACAAGTAGACGTTCATTTAAGCGATTAGTCGAATAATTGCACATATAATAAGCCACTTCTAGTCGATTAACAATTAATTGAATATTAGGGGGCAGCGCTAGCAATATATAAAAATACATTGGTAAAAATAATAAATTAATTAAGATAGCATTTTGTGGTTAAAGTGAGGAATGAGAAATGAGAAACTACAGTAACAAAAATAAAACTTATTGAGACCAGTCAAATATGACTTTTAGGAAGTGGACCAACCAAATAGAAAATGACAGTATTGTACAACCTCAGCTTCTTTTAACTCATTCCTTGCTGGAATTTCTCACCAGCGACATTCCAGTAGATTACACAAATATTGGTTACACAACCATTCACAGGAACAACTCTATAGTACAGACCCTGTAGCTGGACCTGCCCTTGACCCTGATGAGACAATGTTGTTACACAATACTCATAAATCTGATAATGTTTCATTTTATAGCTAGAAAGTAATGCAAGCGCCTGTGTGCAACATTCACAGGGTCATACACCATAATGAGGATGACAACTCGAGCTTACGAATCTAAAACCCCCCCTAAATACAACCATGTCTATCTGACAAACAACCCCAGCAGAAACCAATGAAAAACTGAGTGCCAAACTGGTTGAAGCTCGTTTAATTAGACTAAGTGCACTTTTTAATGCATAGTAATGACCTTTTAACTCCATAGCATGTCTGACTTTTTACAGCAATTACCCTCTAAAGGAAGTGTATTTGAATAATGAATAAACATACATGACACAAATCTGACCAAACAACAAAATGCAGACCAATGGGTGACAGATGTGTTTTGTTCTTCTGTCCAAAGTATTGTGTCTATTTGTCTACCCAGATAACAAGGAACGTTCTTAGAACTTTGGCTAACATTCTGTCAAGGTTCTCTCGAGTTCTTAATAGAATGTTCAGAGCAGTGATGCCGGTAACGCGTTACTTAGTAACGCGTTACTCTAATTTGACCACTTTTTTCAGTAACGAGTAATCTAACGCGTTACTATTTCAAAACCAGTAATCAGATTAAAGTTACTTATCCAAGTCACTGTGCGTTACTATTTTTGTCATTTTCCTTAGTAAAAATATATATTTATTTCTTCTTGCATCTCGGGGAGTGTGCGCGACAAGTCACGTTTTCAGCATGAGGTTCACGTCACGTGTACGTACCACGCAGCGACACAAACGTAAACAACAATGGAGGGAGGAGAGAGATGCGCTTTTTCTAGCTGGAAATACAGTCACTATTTTGAGTTTGTGTCTGTCAGCTAAAGATGGCAACATTAAGGTCCGTTGTAAACTCTGTGCTGGTGGCGACAAAGAGTTATCTACCTACAGAAACACTTCGTCGAATTTGAAAAAACATATGGAGTCGAAGCACCGCACAGTCAAACTTACGCCCGTTTCACACATACTTGTCTCCGTCTGCAGTGCGTATGCGGTGCATATTTTTTTCCCGTACCCATGTTAACAGGTTAGAGCTTTCACACTGCACGCGGGTGCGGTCATTCGATCCGTTCCAGGTGCGTGAGTATACAGCAGTGCAGAGATCGTTTCCGCACCTAGTCTATTTTTGCTGTGCTGCACCGCGCTGAATTAAAGTGGCAGCGCATTGTTCACATTAAAATAGACATAGATTGACAAGAAACTGTATTAATTTCATCATATACGCAAAATTACAGTTAACGTGTTCTACAGTTACTAAATTACAGGATCAAGAAAAACAAAAAAACAATATATATTTTATAAAAACAAGTATTTATATTAAGTGAAGTCAAGAAAGACTGTTTTTTTCAGGAAATAGTTTTTAAGTTCAACTTTAAATGTCAGGAGATAGATTGTTGATATTACTGTTAAAACTACACTTCCAATAAAGTGAGTGTTGGCAAAACCGGTTGTCATTTTTATGTTGAGGTGGTGGGGGTGTTGTCGGCAACTGCTGAATGTAACTAATAAAAGTAACTTGTAAAGTAACTTAGTTACTTTTAAAATCAAGTAACTTGTAAAGTAACTTAGTTACTTTTAAAATCAAGTAACTTGTAAAGTAACTTAGTTACTTTTTCAAAGTAACTGTGGCAACACTGGTTCAGAGTTATCCAGTCTTTAATAATGTTGTCAAAATGTTATCATAAAAGTATTATTTAAACACTCTTCATTAAATGTTTTTTTCTGAAATGTTTTGGTTGGGTGATCATCTAATGTTTTTTAAACGTTACTACTTGTTTCAGAACGTTAAGAACACATTCAAAAGTAACATTCCCATAATTTTTTCCAAAATTACACATTTGAAAGTTCCATTTACATTCGCATAACCTAAAGAAATTTTTAAAAACAGGACGTTTTGAATTTTTTTTTTTTAAATGAAGGTTTAGTTCATCCAAAAATGAAAATTCTGTCATAATTTAGTCACCCTCATATCATTCCAACCCCGTAAGATATTCGTTAATCTTTGGACCACAAACAAAGATAATTTTGATGAAATCTGAGAGCTTCTGTCCTCCATTGACAGTCTACGCAACTACCATTTTCAAGCTCCAGAAAGGTAAAGACATCATTAAACTAATCCATGTGACTCCAGTGATTTAACCTCAGTTTTATGAAGCGACATGAGTGCTGTTTGCGCAAAAATGACCACTTTAATTACAAAATATTAATCTCCAAAACGCGTTCACGAGAGAACCACGACGCATGCGTGTTGTGTTGACGCGCTTTGGAGATTAATATTTTGTAAATAAAGTGGTAAATTATGTTTTTTATTGCACAAAGCACTCGTGCCGCTTCACAAAATTGAGGTTAAATCACTGGAGTCACATGGATTACTTTAATAATGTCTTTACTACCTTTCTGGAGCTTAAAATCAAAATTTAAGTTTTTTAGCTTTTAGTATGAATATGTTAGCCTTAAGGTTATGAATAAGCTAGTGTGCTCCAAAACAATAACAAAAATTCATATTTAGGAGATATAAGGATTCAAAACTTACAGTCTCTCACTTCCGCTAAAATGGATCACAAATTTTTATGACATCACAGCGGACTTCTCATTACATCTTCTGTCCAATCAAATGCTCTCTAGAAACTTAAGGGTCCCGCCCCTTATGCTATAAATACCAAAGAGACCGCTGACACATCACAGAGCAAAATGGGTTGTTCGGTTGCTCAAACGCTTGAGTTTTATACCGTTTTTTTTAACTGTACGTTGGTTAAGAATGAAATGGCTAGAATTTATTCACAGTTCACACCTCTATTGAATCATCAGCGCTCGGATTCGCTTCCATGGTGCTGTTAATGTCAAGTACGACTTGCAGTCTATGAGTTAAACTAAACGCTATTGGCTATTTGAAAAGGGGGAGTGGCCATTCAATATGTCCTACCTTAGCTTCCTGTTTCAGTGGAAATTACGTCAACAGATCATATACTGTGCGTTTCAAGGCACTTCAGTGGAACTTTAAAAATGGTAGTTGCGTAGGCTGTCAATGGAGGGACAGATTCAATCTATCCTGCTGGATTAGCGCAACTCAGTCCTAACAATGATCTCTCTGGGCTGCTCAGGGAATGAAACCCAACACTGGCATTACTCCTTATAAGCAATATGTTGGGAGATGAGGGCAGCCCGCCCAGAAAGCCAAAAGGACAAAGTGTTCTCTGTATTTAAGAGTAAAAATCCACCTCTGCTCGACCCCCACTGTGTTCATCAAGATATGTTCAGTTTGAAACGAACTCCAGAGACCAAAACCTCTCAAGTCAGCAATACCGTGTAATCAGTGACAGAAAATCAAGAAACGGCAACTGAGTAGGCAGTTAACACTTGCCGTGCCCTGGCACATTACTGTTTTCTTTGTCCGTGTATGGGAATGAGAGGACATGGTTAGAGGTTAGGTGAGAAAGACACTTCGGCACATTAATTATGTTTGTAAGTGGAGAAGTCTGTCCTCCTCAGGACAATTCAAGGTGGAACAACAACTATGATTAATGATCAGCAAAACAGAACTGTGCCACACAGCAAAACTCTGAGACTGTCAATGACGACTGGCATCAGCGTAATCTAGCCTAAACTCCCCTATTGATCGCTGTAGTATAATAAATTACACCATTTAGACTGCCAAATTACTTTAAATATAAGGCTTAAAGCTATAGTAATGGTTGCTAATATTATATTTAATCAAATATGCATAATGCAAATTATGTGTTTATTATTGTAGTTTAAGGATCTTTTTAACTAGCATTGTGAAAAATATTAATTATCATTAATATTGTAATTAACACTCAAATATAAAAAATATATTAAAAAACTAAATATTTGGTCGTAAAAATAACAATATATGTCAAACTCTGGTAAACGAACACATTTGAACTGATAAATAGCCTAATTAAGAACGTGAATTTGCGCTGGTTCCGCCCAGGCAATATTCATATTGTACATAATTAGCCAGAGTATCCATATACTGTACATCTGATTATACTGACATAAACCCTATATAAAACCAAAATGCCACGCAAACTTTAATGCTTTCCGGCATTATAGTGCATAGCCATTTAATAAAATACATAAACAGACCGAAGTACGAGTGAGCAGTGATCAAATAGGTTACTACACACATTTGCGCAAATGAAAAACGTCGCAAATCCATGAGAAAAATCGAGGAACTTTAAAAATGATAATAATACTTATAATATGATCAAAAATAATATTACTATTGTTTTCGGTTAGAGATTAATTATGTTAAATGTGTACACTAATTAGTACACCAATAATTAAATGATTATATAGATCAAAACAATTCCCGGCACGAGGAGTCGCGTGCGTAACAAAGACACTATACGCGCGCTGTAAGACATCACTTTCATTGAAGTCCTTTGACTTTCAAGTTCATTTAGTTCATTCTAAGGCAAAAAAAGATAGATGAACTGATCTGAACAAAGAAAGTGCACTTCACAAAAGCCTGTTCACACACCCATAATGATCTTACCGTCTAAATCCCTGAAAAGACGACGGCCACGACATCCGTGATTTCTTCAGACCCGGTCGGTGACCCGTATCCACCGCGTAGGTTCGGTCCATTTTCCCCGGTGCTTTCAGGTAAGCTATGTGTCGATGTGTGTGAGAATATCCCGCTGTCTCCCCCTCTCTCGCTCGCTCTCTCTTCACTCACTGATGTGTACTGAGAGTTTCTGCGCTAGAGACTAGAGGCTGCTGCCTCCGCAAATGTTTAGGAGGAGCGCGCGCATCATCTCCACACTGATGCTGCCGGTCACTTTCCCGCTCAGCAGGAGCGACCGTTATTTTAAACCGTCACTGACTCTGAGGAAAAGCGAATCTCAGGATAAGACTAATATTTATTTAGCACGTCATCTTCATAACAAGAGGAAGAACTTAAAGTGAGGTTAAAAAAAATCATAGGAAGCACATCTTGTCAGTCAAAAATACTGTAATTGACCATTATTAAATCTCAAACTGACAGGCAGACAGAATCTATACTATACCAAGTAGCCTAGGCTATATAAGTAGCCTAGCCTATAAGCTATATCGAAGTAATCACTACAACTATCATAATTTGTTAATTTAAGGCACATTTTTAGCAATAAAAATGGGAAACAGTTTAAAATACCCCTTTGTAGCTTTTAATGTGTTTATAAGCATGGGGTTTGTCTATATCCCATTGTAGTTTACTCATAAAAGTTGAAAAATATCCGGGGTTTTTTTTTTTTTTTTTTTTTTTTGCAATTAGCTATCAAAACTTAAAATTTTGCGCTAGAATGATTTTCCCGGATTTAACTTGCTTAAATAACTGAAATATCCAAAGTTGTCACTAAATACAGCTTCACATTTCAAGATTATTAAACTTAAAAAGGAAGCAAACCCGTACTTTAAATTCAAAAGTTTTTTTTTTTTAAATGTACACAGATTAAAAATTTAAAACCAAAAAAAATGTGTTGACTCATCTCCACTCAATAATTAAGGATTTTGTGTCCAATAAAATGGTTTCTAAAATGAGAACATTTGCTCTTAAATTATAGAGTGGTGCAGGGATGACGTAAATTTTTAGGCCATCCCGGATCTTAGCATCACACTGGTTCCCTCCACAAATAATACCAATAGGATTTTCCCATAGGCTTTTGGATTATCACAAAAAATAAGCTCCGAGATCAACAAAAGTTTATATGTTTTGTCCAAGAAAATCTTCACAAAAAGAACACAACTTTTATGAATTTTGAAGCTTAAAACACAAAAGCCAGAAGTAAAATGCTAAATAAAATGCTATAAATGCTATAAAGCCTACCTATAGGCTATAAGGTCCCACGACTTTAATGTCATCAGCACAATAAACAGATTAGAATAGTTTGCAAGAGCATGATTATAAACACAACGAGGCTGCAAAACTGAACTGAGTTCACCTGTGCGGCGTGATGACGTTTAGTCAATAATTTTATCCCTTAAAACTCAACTTTGATCACCAAAATTACATTTAAAAGTTTTTCCTCGAAAAAAGATTTCTCCATGCCTTAAAATAGCTTGAATGTAACTCTACACCCATGCCTCATTTATGCAAATGAGCCCCGCCTCCACTCACTCACTCAGAGATCCACTGGTTGACGATCACACGTTGATCTGATTGGTTACAATGTAGTTTGTGCCGTCAGAAACACCAGCGATTTCAGTGTTTTTGAGACTGTCTTTGGTTCACTGCAGATTTAAGCAGAAAATACTCAGCAATGCTGTCGACTTATGAATTTACACATGGTTTGTCTTAAAGCATATTAAAAACACCACATAGACAAATAAACAACATTAAAAGCTGGATTTTCACCACAGGGGGACTTTAATGTCTCCGACTGCCTCTGTAGTCCCATTTAGCCTTTTGTTAACAACCGCCTTTTTCAAGACACGTAAGAGTGGAGTAATACTGATGCATTTTATGTCATAGAATAAAACATGAAAGTGTCTTGAGCTTGTGTTCACCACAGACCTTATTTCAGCCATTTAACCAACAACCCATTCAAAAAACCCATTGACTTAGGGACGATGGAACTCGTTTCCGGGTTTTAGCCTATAAAAATGCATCATCCCATCACCACTCTATAAATACCAGTCTTTGACTAGCAATAGCATGTACAAATCCTGATTCATGGCTGTAATGTAAACTTCAGACTATTTGCAATTAAAAAAATGTCTATATAAATAATATCTCTAATCTATTCTCTAACTATTTTAATAAGAAATATGTCAAAACAAGATATTTCATGGCAGTTAACTAACATTTTCCACCGACATTGTGGGTAGGCGAGACCAAATTTTCTTATGCAAATTAAAGTTTACTGTAGGCTGACTGATTTTCATAAGTTGATAAGTTCCATGATTGAACTGAATAATGGATATAGGTCTGGTAGAGCAAATCAAAGCACCTACCGGTTTAACGTTTGTGTGCGCTTTGTGCTCTGTGAGCTTGGTAAGATAGAATATGTAAATTATTTTTTTTTCAGTTATGAATCTGCATGCGTGAGTCAGACAGACAAGTAAATCTTTCAAGGGAATACAATAGACCACATTAAATGTAATGACACTGGTTGTGTGGATTGGTTGTCAATGATATTGATCCATGAGAGGTTTTGCTGTTTGGGTTAGTGATGCACAAATCAAAGATTCACAAACTGACCACCTTCTTTGAACACGCCCAAGACAGGACCCTTCTTACAGAGGGAGACTACAACCAGTCATCAAAATAGTCATATGTCAGAGGGATTTATTCAGTCAAGCAAGTTAGTGAGGTCAGGTGTAGGACTGGACAGTATGGATTTTTCTAAGCATTGAAAAGCAAGAATTCCGCGTATAGCGGTAAAGCTCCACCCCCTAGATTTATTTATCTATGTTGATTATATGAAAAGTGAACAGCATGATAAAATAGGATCATAAGTCGGACATGATTAGACCACTTTATTAAGTTTTGTTTGGTAAAAAGCCTTTCTTTAATTTGAATTTCGTTTTGTATAATTGTATCTCAATTTTAATCACTGTTTCATCAACCATTACCTGGAATTATAAATAAGAAGCAATAACGGGTGATGATGCAACATATAACTCGTGGAGTAAGAGCTAGCCTATCATTGTTGAACATGATTGACCCTTAAACCAGCCTAAATATACATGGATTTCTTGAAGGTGCAGTGTTTGAGATTGACAACTAGCATTGAAATAGGTACTGCAGTCAAAATCCAAAATATCGGAGAGAACGGTGATGTCAAAACCTGGAAGACTAATTCACAGCGGTTCCCTAAAGATGTTCCTATGAGGTTTTTCAATTATGATAAAAATAGGGTTGTGGTAAACATAGCTTGATGATACTTGGATGTTTAATCCTACAATGTAAATTGCACACACTCACACCGTTCTTATCCAGTTACTTATTAGAAAAACATAATTATTTTTAATTAAACATGAAATTAGCGTTTTTCAATATTGGTGCGTGAAATTTACATTACAGAGCAAAACGTCCAAGTATCGCTAAGTTACGTTTACTAGCGTGAATGGTGAATACAACTAGATTTAAAAAGAAATCTGAGGTATATTTTTACAGACTGCTGGAAACTAACAGAGAAGCAAATTAATCGCTGCAATTCACAGAAACAACTAGATCCAGGCAGAGAAATATGGATTTGCAGTTATCATTTGGTGTCAATATGCTGAATTTAGGGGTAAAATCATACCTTATATATTGTATTGTTATATATATTGTATTAACAACTCAATTAAATATGCATAATTGGATGTTTTTAAATAAACACTGACAAAAAGCTATACAATATTTAGTGCTGGACGATATGATGATATATATATATAACATTGATATATGTGATCACATGGATTAAGACCTTTATTGTATTTATATAAAGCGTATTTATGTATTTCCCCGGCATTGAAATCAGGCTCATATTAATGTCAGTAAACATGATTCCTGCTTCATGTGAATATCCATGATCACTGGATCTTCGGTAAGTTGTAAGGAACACTATATCGAGTCCAATCTTTATTTTAAACTAATAATCGTTTGATTTACTTGCGTTTCCTCTATTAAATCCAGTCACTCATCAGCTCTTCTGCCACTCAGTCCGGCTGAGGGAGTGTGTTCCCGCGGGAAAGTGACATCAATGCATACCCTCTATACTGAAAAACAGCATGTGCATTATCTGTGTAATTGGGAATGTGCAAATGCAGAGCCATAATTTACATCACAACGCAAAGAATAAAACTGCGAAAATCAGTTTTTTATGCTTTACATGGAGCGTGACGCATGATCTATTTATTACATGCCAAAGCATGCACAAACTTCAGAATGAATCCCAGATGTATTCACATTCAATTGGCAGAATATGACTCACCAGACACATAAAAATTGTATTCCGGTCCACGGGTGATTCAGGCTGCTGATACGATGCCACTCCAGCACAGCATGGCTTCGGCAAGACACAAATTCCTATTTCCATACGTCTGTAAAACCTTTTCAGAATTTAGATATGCAAGGTTGTATCTATAGAACCCCCGAAATCAGTTAAGGTCAGCTATAATGAAAGGTGTTTAGGATTGTTCATGCTTCTGTAATACTTTTCTGACATGAAAGTTCGGAGTTCAGCAGAATCAGTGTTGAAGCTGATTTAAACAATCATGGCGTCACTAAAAGGGTAAGTAAAATCAACCCAATCAGCAGCAGATGTGAAACCATGTTGAAGAAACTCAGTGAATTATAAATGAACCATGCTTGGGGCCAAACTAGACAATATATGAAGGAAACTTCTTAAGAAAGCAGCACGAATCTCCTCTGGAGTTTGTACAGGTCAGAAAATCTGTAATGCAATCGCAAGAAAGTGCGTCAGGTATTCTATAAATTTCACTTTACAGGGCGAATGACTTTGTGACATTTAAACTGGATGTCTGTGATTCAGAGCCTGACAGGAAATTACTCTCACATTCCCAACAATGTGAATAGATCCAACGGTGTTTTCTCTGTGGGGGAACGAAAGAAATAAGTGTTGTCCTTGGTTCTAAGCGGCACTTCCATCTTTTCATATAACCTTGTAAACTATTAGACGTTAATGGAGGGAGATTGCACCCAGTCAATAAGGTTTGATTGAATCCTGCCACACTAAAACACTACATTAGTGCATGACTAGTTTGGCCTAAAAATAAAATGTAGCTCCAAGATGACGCAGCTTTTCAATGAACATCCACGGGAGGAAATTGATTGTGAATGGTGGGGTGCCACTGATTTCGTTTTGTTATAAAATAAGGCCATATTTGATAAATGCATGCATGTATGCTGCCAGCTAATGAAGAACGCCAGTTATTTCTAAAAAATTACTCAACTCATGTAGAATCTTTAAAATGCAAGAACTTTCAAGACAAACATGAAGTCAATGCTAATGAAATATTCATGATGCTGATTCTATATTGGACATATACAACTCTGTACAGTAGTATGTTAAACTTCAGTCTATCAACATCTAAACAACATCATCTTAAAATGCAGTGCATCACAGCTGAAATGCAACCCTATATATAAACTAAATATTTACAGGAATAATGGGTGAAATAAAACCTTTAGTTTTTAGTAGTAGTAGATTTAGTGTTTTTAATAGCATCTGCTGTTAAATGCTGTATATAAAGCTCCTAGTTCACAGGTCCATATCGTGAGGTGTTTTTTTATTTGCTGAAATTTACTGAAAAGATGTGTTTCCTCAGCAGAATAATCCCAAAACACATTAAATAAAAGTACAACCCACTGAAGAGATGCATGTCTGTCGCTTTCATTCCTGTTAAAAATCAAAGATGGCGCTGCTGTGAATAAGGTCTGTTGGATCAAGATAAATACAGTTACTGAATGTTATTTACATATTTAAATATATAATTTAATTTAACATATTTCATGATTTCATCAATTATAATCACACTTCAAAGGGAAATTGAATTTACCACTGTGTGATGTTGAGAAACCAAATTTAATTTTGCTTTCCAATACCACTTCTGTTTACAAATGTGTTCCAAACTGAGAAGCAGCTACTAAAGCTCAGTGTACTTTAAATCCCAATTTAAGCACGACTATAAGAACACGATGCAACCCTACCCTGAATCTTGGGCTCTTTTGCCTGTAAGCAACCACCCACAAAGTTCTGCACAAGAAAGCAGCACTCGCTTTGTCTGCAGTAAAGGTGAAAATCTAGTGTGAAGCAGTAAGCAGTGAGGAGGACTACAAAAATGTAAGGCGCAAGAACATTCACACATAAATCCCATTGTATATTGCTGCGGATACATTAAGAGAAGCTGATCTTAAGGCACAAATTCTCTTTCATCCATCAGCTTACGGCCCTGGAGAGACACCCTTCAGCTGTGCCTCTTTAAAGAGTCCATCAAAGAAAGAACAGGCTGCATGGATGATAAGTGACAGAAAAACAGCGACATTGGACAAAACGTCAAAGTGTGTTCTAATCTATCCCTCCCACCAAAGACTTCTCACTCTAAACAGGATTTGAAGAGCGAGTAGTAAAGCCAATCATTGCTGAAGGGTTAGGAGTCGATTTTATCGCCATGCCCATTTCATTCTTACATTTATATTATGATGAAACACCATTGCTGAGAAATATCCAGGTGTTTTTTACAAAGACTCTCTTCACAACAAACCTTGTGGGTTGAAGAAATAATGGTGCAATGAAACGATTTAAAAGCAATTATTTTTATGTTATGACAGATACCCAATGTTTGTTGATACTGTTTAGTTATAGGAGGAAAAAAATCAGAATGTATATTAGGGATGCACGATATATCTAATATCGATATATTAGAGCCGATAATTAATGTATTATTTCCTTCAGCTGAGACACTTCAGATGCGCACTGTTCAACATGATGGTTTTGAATTGCTTTAAATATGATTGGAATCACTTCAAAATGAAAAATATGGTTAAGTAAGTGCAGCGCAAGTCTGTCATATCAGCCACATAAAATTATAATGAGAACTAGGGCTTTGACTCCGAACTTCGTTATTCGAATAGAATTCAAATATTTTAAAAAAATAATGGTATTTGAACGAATATTAGGCAGCCTTTAATATTCTAACCTGGGCATTATTTTTTGTAAATGTGTTTGCTTGTTTTCAATTCAGATTCCGAGGCTTTTGAAGTTGTGAATCACAAGCTCATTAGCAAGGCAATTATTGGTCATCTGGGCTCCTGTAGGTGACGTTAGTGTCCTGGTTAGCGCAGCGCCTATTTTGTATATCAAAACAATGGCCGCGTCAACAACAACAACTCCTGACGAGGAGTTCGAAATTCGACACTCCTGACAATTTGAAAAGCAACGTGTGGCGCTACTTACATTTCACCAGGTATTCGTTCACTGTTAACACCCTTCTGTGAACGGTAAGCCCCGGCTTCTTTAATCATTTGGACATCGATGAGCTAACGTTGAACTTTTAGTCATGAAAACAAACAGAGCGGTGCGTAATGGAGTACATCAGAGCAGCATCAAGAATATCAAATACATTGCAGAGAATTTCTTATTTGCATCTTAAGTTTATTGGCAATAATAATGACAGGTTTGCGAAAAGTGTAGAACTCGGTGATGATGAGCTCGCGCAAAACACATCTTCAGTACAGGAACTCATTTAAACGCATCTGATTGGCCAACAGACATGTCTGTGATTGGCTACAATGCTCAACGTTGCAAAAGCACGTTGCAAGTACCTTTAATGCAGAGGTAAAAATATAAATAAAACTGTAACAGCCTATGCACTTTTCATGATTAGGTAAGTTAATCGCGGCAGCTGTAATTATATTCAAATATTAATATTAATAAACAAACGAACTTCGAATATGATTTTTGGGCAAAAGTCAAAGCTCTAATGAGAACATCATAATTGTGTGTTTGGGTCATGGCTTTTAATGGTGAGACTTTGGTTTTTGTAATCAGGCTCTCAAAAATTATATAAAAATTTGGATTTAGATTTATCGGCCAATATATCGGTTATCGCCTTTCAAATATATAGAATTATCGGTTATCGTATCGGCCCAAAATTTTCATATCGGTGCATCCCTAGTTTATATGCTGCTGGAGAAAGTGTAACCCAGTATAAATGTGTTTTTAGAAAGCTGTGCAACCCCTACTGAAATGTCCATATTATATGCATCCACACAAAAGGCATGATCTGTTTGCGCTCACCTAGCAGATGTGATGGCGATGAGCGGGGGGGGGTGCAGTGCCAGGCTGGTGGGACGGGCGATCGACTCCATCTCTCTGCTGTTCCAGTCATGTTGCTCGGCTTGCCGGAAGACCAGCGGGGGAAGCTGGAGGGTTCGACTGGAGCGTCTGCGCACCTGGATGTGCTCCATGCCTGGCGGGACTCCTTCCTCTGCCTCGGCTCCTGGGTACTCTGGGGACCCATCACACACCTGGCACAACACAAACACACACTTGCGTTTACTAGCGCTCAGAGCTGTGCGTGTGGAATAGATCATACAAAGTCTGAGGTATTTTTATAATCAGAGTTTTTCCTCTTGCGTCCACACATTCATATTATATGTGTTTACTTTGTTTATGGATGAGCGCGCCACCTTTGGAGAGTCTTGTATGAGTGAATGTCTTGTTTGTATGAGTTTTGTCTATATATTTTTATACTCACCATTATTAGTAGCCTAAGTTTTTTCTTCTTTTGTGTGTTTTTTATTTGAGTGCTGTTGTAAGGTCAATGTCAATTTCTGTATCTGGATTCGAGGACCCCCTCGAAAATGAGATGGTTCATCTCAAGGGGTAATTCCTCTTCAATAAATAAATGTCAAAATAAATAAAATAAACATGCTTGGTTTTAGGCCACGCTGGCCAATCAGAAGCCTAACAAAAAGTTATTGCCGGTTCCGGTAGGCGCACACTCTGAGTGACCTGATACTGCGTTTCCATGTGGACGAACCGCATAAAAAAAGTCACGTTATAAAATTACCCGTGTCCGTGTGGACGAGGCCTGAGACGGTGTCGAGTGTCTTGGGGTAATGATATTCTGAATGTTTCAATCCAATGACCTCTGACCTTGTTGGCCAGAGGAGAACTGAGCGACTGAGTCTGGTTTCTCACAAGGGTTTTTTTCTTCATTCTGTCACTGATGGAGTTTTGGTTCCTCGCCACTGTCGTCTTTTTACGTCTTTGTTGACATTGGCTTTTTACGAAAGCGTATTGCATTCACTTAAGGAAAAAAAATCTACTTACATTATCTCAGAATTACGAGATAATTTTTCATGGGAAAAAAGTTTTTGCTCTGTTTTTCTGAATTAACGAGTTAATTGCCTCAGAATGACGAGAGAGATTTTTTTCACTCTGTTTTTCTGAATTAATGAGTTACTCATAATTTTGAGATAATTAAGTCATTAATTCAGAAAAACAGAGCAAAAACTTTTTTCCATGAAAAATTATCTCGTAATTCTGAGACTTGTTAATTCAGAAAAACAGAGTAGATTTTTTTTCCTCAAGTGAATGCAATACGCTTTCCGTAGCTTTTGGCTTGCTTAGTTAGGGACATTTAATTTAATATTCAACAATATTAATGATTTGTCAGCATTGACAGCATTATATGAGAAATGCACTGAGCTGGACGATGACATCACAGTTATCTCCAGAGCGGCTGTATATATAAATTAACTAAATTAATAATTTTTTTATGACAAAAATGAAACCTCACTGAAATTATTTAAGCTGGACTGTGACGCTATTTTCTTCTGGAAACAAACTTTACTGCATTATTTTCCTGTTATCACTGTAAAGCTGCTTTGAAAACAATCTGTCTTGTAAAAAGTGCTGTATAAATAAAGGTGAAATGACTTGATGGTTGAGTTTGAGTATTTATATTCAATTCACATTTATTTGTATAGCGCTTTTCACAATACACATCGTTTCAAAGCAGCTTTACAGAAAATGTCCACATTACAATTTAGAGTCTGTTATCAGAGGAAACTGTCTTATGCATTTCATAATTGTACATATACATATAACAGTTAGCTCAAAATGCATTAAAACAATGTAATAATTTAAGGCAGAGAAACAATGAGCTCATTGAAGATTATATAAATTACTAAGGGGCAGGAGACTACACACACTCTTCCCAGATCAGCCAGTTGTTAAAGTACCAAATCAAAAAGGAAAGATAAAATGACGCAAGCATCATGCAATGCATTATTGAACCATGTGTCGATTTCCATGACATTTCAGTTTCTCTTTACTGAAATATCTCAGAATCTCTTAAAATGTGCTCTTACTCAAGAGCTGTGTGGCAAGGCTTTATCAGATCTTTTATGTGATTAAAATCCTAATAAAAGCATAATAATAAAAAAGACCTAAAGCACATCCCAACCCCCCGTTATATTTGAAAGCCAATAACCAATATACATACTGATAAATCTAAATATTTATGTAATTTTTGAGAGCCAAAAACAAAAGTCTCACCATTAAAAGCCCTGTCCCAAACACTTGTCAAACAAGTATTTTACACATGGCCAACTTTCCTTGCAAAAAAAAAACCTAAAAATTTTGATCATATTTCAAGCAACTCAAAACCACGATGTTGAAGAGTCTCAGCTGAAGGAAATAATCCATTATTTATCAGCTTTAATATATCGACCAAATCTTCATATTGGATCGATAACAATTACATCAAAAACTAATATATCGTCCGATACCGATAATATGGTGGTCGATATATTTTTTCATCCCGAATAACAATGTTTTTTCTTTATTCAACTAACAAAAGGCAGTACACCAAATGCTATCATGATATATTTCTAATATGATCCTAAAATAGGCTTCCTTTTCAACAAGCAAAATCTGATTTTAGGGTGAAATATGACCTGGATTTGTTCTTGACAAGCTTCATGAGATTCATCCTAGTATAAATAGATTCGCAGAAAATGAGTTGGTGGTTATAATGGAGGCACGACCCCAAGATGAATTCCCAAATTAAGTAAATTAATTTCCTTAAAGAGTATGTCAAACCTCTTGGGAGTCTTGGGGCTATGAGTCTCAATTTAATCAGCCCAGAGATTGTCCTTTCTTGTGTCATTTAAGTAAAAACTTTGCAAAAATAAAAGGTTTTCTTAATGGAAAAAACATGCAACAAATACAATTATAAATGTAGGTATCTTGTCATATTTTTTGTAATGCACTTAATTTAATATTTTCCATGAGGAGAGGCACTTATTTTAGCTTTACAAAGCAGTCATTGTGTCCAAAGCAAGCAGGGGGGGAAAGCCTAGAAAAGATTGTGTTTTTTGTGCTTATGGTCATTAATTATTAATATGTCAAACATCTCCCATGCCTCATTATTTATGGGACATTTAAAGGGTTATTTCACCCAAAAAATAAAAAATTCTGTCATCATTTGCTCGCCCTCAGGTTGTTTAAAACGTGTATGAATTTCTTTCTTCTGTTGAACACACAAAAACAGATATTTTGAAGAATATGGGCAACTTGATGGGGAAAAACAATACTCTGGAAGTCACAGGGCCGGTTAACTGTTTAGTGTCTGATATTCTTCAAAATATCTTCCTTTGTGTTCAGCAGAAGAAAGAAATTCATACAGGGTGAGACATTCATACAAATTATGATAGAATTAAAAATTTTGTGAACTATCTCTAGAAGTAAGCACACATTCCCCAGAATAAATTAAATCGAATGGGCTCTTTTAAGATCTGATAACAAAGGTGACCAAGAAGACACATGACTGACAGTAAGAAGGAAGAGGGAACAAAGAAAATACAATATTCACACACAATACATACAATACAATACTCTTAATTCCCCAGGTATACTCTCTGACGCTCACAAACATCTCTGGAGAGTCACCTAATAGGCTGTGTTCACATTACTTGCACTTTTTCCCAATGAAGAGAACCGATAGTGTGCAGAATCCCATAGGGACTATTGAACTGTGCCACAACAAGATGGAAAGCACGCTGTCAGAGGAAAGGTAGCGAAGCCTCTGTGTGTTTGCATTTCCCAAGCTACAACAAATAAAGAGAAAGATTTCTGTGGAATAGAGATGACACACACACACACACACACACAAGTGTTGATATAACTTCATATTTCAAGCTCTCTCTCTTTTAATTGGACCAATAACTTAATGCATTAATCATGTCCGCATGCAAACCAAAAGTACAAAAACATCTTCCAAATTAAAGCTCCCCTGTATTTTCCCTTTTTTGCAATAAGGCCCTAATGCACTATTCATTATTATACGAGTAGCTTGACTGAAGCCTGTGGGCATGTTGAAAGCCGCGGCCCCAAACACAAAAAGCATCAAGGGCTTAATTTATAGTCAGAGCAACATCTCACACCGAAGGCACATAAATGTGTCCATGTGACTAAACAAGGGCTGGAATTAGCGGCTGGTTGGCTGTATGAGACAGACGGCACAATATCATGAAAATTGCAGGAACACAATGATGTGCGGTGTTATTATAGAGTCAGATCGGGGGGGATTGGGGGATTATAATAGTCAAGTGACTGTGGAGATGCAGATCACAGCGATGGTCTGAACGGCACGCAGCCGAACAAAGGAGTGAACCCTTTACCTGCGGCTCACGGAGGAACTGCTAGACAACAGAGAAAGGGGAATGTGAGGCTAATTTCAACTATTTGGCAGATGCATTGTGGGAAAGAGGGCAGAGGTTATCGGTTGGGCGTGGACTGGATCCGTTTAACATCTTGCTCTGGACAATGGAACATGAATCAATGCTTGAGAAATACTGAAAAACTTCAGTACAGCCGGAACTGATCGACAGACGTTTATAAAAACAGATCTGACTACAAACTACTTACACAAGATTTCGGTTTCAAATAAATGCTGCTCGTTTTTAACTTTCTGGCAAAGGCATCACGGTTTCCACAAAAATATGAAGCAGCATACATATAATTTGAACTGTTTTCCATACTTAAATGTTTCTTAAAATGATTTCTGAAGGATCATGTGACACTGAAGACCGGAGTAATGATGCTGAAAATTCAGCTTTGATCACAGGAATAAATTACGCTTTACTATATATTCACATAGAAAACAGCTGGCTTAAATTGGCATAATTTGTCACAATTTTTACTGTACTTTTGATCAAATACAGGGATGCAAACACATGTATGGTCAAAAAAGAGAGAGGTTATCGAAGCCCTCGCCCCGTGGAAAATATCCATAATTGTGATGAATTTAATCCTTTGTAAGTTATCATTTTGCAGTGTAAGATTACAGTTAACACCTTTAAATATTACATAAATGTATTATGTATTTTTATTAAACTTAATGAGTGTATAAATCAGCAGCAAAAAGTAATTCTTGAAAAAATCTGCACAGTAATTACAACTATACACATAAACTATAAAAACTAGACATGTTAATAAAAACAAATTACTATTAGTACTCTTTTAAAATTCAGTCATGCAATCATACATTTCACAATTTTATATTTATATATTAATGTCAATTTTATATATCAATTTTATATTATATATTAATTAAATGATACTTATTTTAAATGTATTGTGCAGGAAAGGTATAAAAAATATATATAGGCTTTTAATAATCTTTCAGTGCGCAAAACCCTGAACGCTTCAAAACAGAGCGCACAAAGCGTGTATGCGCATCGCGGGTGCAGAATGATGTGCTCAAAGCAACATGGAGTCACAGTGTGCAGCGCTGCGCTGCATAAGTGCGCATTTAAAAGTTCACGGCACAAAGCGAAGAAATGTCGAGCGCACAAATCCTAGTGTATATCTGTCCAACAGTTTATTGATCATTTGTTTCTTCACAGTTTTAAATTCCAGTTATTGTGCGTTTGATGCCGATTCATAGTCCTTGTGCTGTAACCGGACGAGGCGCGCGCGCTGTTTGAATACTGAATGGAAAATGATCGACAGCCGCATAGGAGGGAAAAAACGAGTTTCCGTAAACTTTAATTTAATGATGTAAATAGACTTCTGTCCCTGACATTAAGCTATGGAATGGCTTCAGATGACTTTGTGAAATTATAATAAGACCCTCTCAGTCTCAGACCCAAGTCACCCAAACTGACGTAAAAAAAGCGTGAGGCGCCGAAAAGCGCGCTGTTTGCAATCCCTGCAAATAAATCCAGCCTTGGTGAGTAGAAGAGTAGAAGAGACTTTAAAAAAAAAAACATTTACATAAAACTTTTGAATGGTAATGAATACATATTTACAATTTAAATATACACATTCTCTACTAGATTATTGTTCTTCTAAATATTAATCTCATGCAAAAGTAATTTTTAGTACAGAACGTATTGTAAATATGTATACAGTACCATTTAAATGTTGTTTTTTTTGCCATGTTAAGTTGCCCAGCTTATAAAATGCTTTTTCTTGCATTAAATGACATGAATCTTCAGAGGCCCAGATGGTAAATTAATCATAGGTGTACCGTTGCTCTCTGCAAATGTTCAAGCTCCTGCATTGGCTTGCGGTGTAGAAACACGGGTCCCTTCGTCACTGGAGGATGAGCTGAAATATTCATGTCTGTTCACAGCAGAAACTTTGCTTTACACTCATGACTGCATATTAAAAGAGCCGCTAGTCAAGTCACTCAGAGAGACTGTTTTCTTGATTTCAAAACATACTTACTTGACTTACTTGTACAAATATTGATCTAATTTTGTGTGTATACACAATTTACACCCTTATCCCGACCGTCCTTCACAGAGCTGACACACACGGCCCTATCCCTGACTGTTATTAATCTCTTACTGGATGTCAATGTTTCAGAAAGTGAAAAAACATCCATCCAGAGTGTGAAAAATTACAGGGTTCAGGGAATAAATCAGCCGTTTCATCACTCATCTGTCAGTCGAGGAATCCCGGGAGTTACAGGAGAGATCGGATCAGCGCGGGACTGTTGTTCACCGCCCCTGTTTATAACCGAGAAGCCATTTACAAGATGAATCTCGTAGATCAGACGGCATGAGTTATCTTTTGGCTTAACCTTCTCCTAGATGCATTGACTGACTGTGTAGAGACGCATTAGTTAATTTTCTTGAAGGAGGCATTTTCATTACTTTCAATGATAACATTTATTTCGATAGTAAACTTTAGACATTCTACTAACTATAAGTAACTTTGCAACTACATGTCAACTAACCCTTGGGTTAGGGTTAGTCAAGTCATGTCACCTTTATTTATATAGCGCTTTTTACAATACAAATTGTTTCAAAGCAGCTTTACAGAGATAACAGGAAAATAATGTTGTAATAGTATTGTTAAATTCAAAATTAAATGTCCTCAACTAAGCATGCCAAAAGCCAATGGCGAAGAAAGGCGAAAAAGGTTGCGGTTAGTAGAATAAGTTGACATGTAGTTGCAAAGTTAGTTATAGTCCGTCGAATGTCTGTTGAGGAGCATCAAGATAAAGTGTTCGCGGATATTAAGCAGACAGTCGACTAATGACTGCTAGTTGACAATCACATGCGGTTGTTTATGTCAGCAGAATGCAGAGCTGCATGATTAATCATTAAAGATCATGATCTCGATTTGAACACATACATGACAACGACTGTCTGTCTATTAAACCTTTGATCTAAATCTCTCATTCAGATCCAGACAGAGCCGTTATCGTGTATGAAACCGCTTCAAAAACAGTCTTTTCAAACTCACAGTATCATTAATTCTGTGTTACAAACATTCATATAATCACAGAAGTACTGGGATAAAAGTTTATAGGTCTGATAAACACTGATGTCTAGGAATGGGAATTGATAAGAATTTAACGATTACGATTCCATTATCGATATTGGTTGAGTGAAAAAGTACACATTTGTTTGTTTGTATTAACTCGCTTTAATATCTGATCAGAAGACACAGCACAGAGTATACACAAAATATGTGTAGCAACCTCAGAACAAACCTAAAAGAAGGTGAGCTACTTCTCAAAGTAAAGTCCAGCAGGGACCCATAGCCTAGGGCAGTGTTTCTCAACCAGTGTGCCATGGCACGCTAGTGTGTGCCTTGAAAGATTATCAAGAAGAGTGCTTTAGGATTAGGAAATTGTTCATTTTCACATTCATTGGTCCAGACAAAAAAAAAAAAAAAAGCCATTTATGTGCCATGAAAACTAAAAACACAGACTGAAGACAGTCAAGGAAGAGCTTGTGCCTTTTGGAACATTAAAGGATTAGTTCACTTTTAAAAAAACTTTTGCTGATAATTTACTCACCCCCATGTCATCCAAGATGTCCATGTCTTTCTTTTTTCAGTCGAATGAACGAATCTTTTTTTGAGTCATTCCGTTCATTTCGTTTGTTGAATGAACGAAATGACTCGAAAAAAGATTTGTTCATTTTGATGAACGAGTTCGAACAGGAGAGTCACGAACGTGCATCACAGAACAGAGCAAGGCGAGCATTTGTGCTCATAAAACTTAGTTTTTTATTTCTTTTTGAAATGAGCGATGGTTTGGCTAGATAAGACCCTTATTCATCGTCTGGTATCGTTTAAAGCCCTTTGAAAATGCACTGAAACTATCATTTGGACCTTGAACCGTTTGGGTCCCATTGAAGTCCATTATATGGAGAAAAATCCTGGAATGTTTTCATCAAAAACCTTCATTTCTTTTCGACTGAAGAAAGAAAGACATGGACATCTTGGATGACATGGGGGTGAGTAAATTATCAGCAAAAGTTTTTTTTAAAGTGAACTAATCCTTTAACAGTGTTCATTTGGATTCAACCTGAAACAAAATTCAACTGACATAAAAAAATATCATCATCTAAATTTGATGGACAATGACAATGGAGATTATCCGTATAGTAAAAGTTTACACAATGAAATGGCGCTCACATTAACTAAGTAGAAAGGGCCTGTCCTGCCTGGAGAGTTTAAAGTTACCGTCTGCATTAATAACAGATTAGCGGAACCGATAAGCGGAATTGTTAAGCAGGCAATTAACTTTTCCAAGTAATTGGTTCACTGGGCACCGGTTCTGAAGAAGACCCGGTTCTCGGTTCCCATCCCTACTGATGTCTACAGTAATGATCAAAATAGAGCAAATCACCTTTTGAAAGTTACCTGGTGCTTCAAATAACGATTGTATAAATTACGTCGTTACACCAGTAGGTGGCGACAAGTGACTGTTATACAATGTATTTGCCATTGAATCATTTATTTAAGAGATTCGTTCAAAAACGCTGATTCATTCAGTAAAGAAGCAAGTGTCTTATTGGCCGCATTTACATAATATGCTTCAAGTGACCCAAGAAAAAAAAAAATTTCATCCCATGTGGCACAGATCGGATATGATCCATGAACATGTAAGCAGGAAAAAAGCACATACACGATATTCTCAGATCGGGTTCAGGCCTCATTCATATGTGGAAATAAATCTGATATTAATCAGATACATGCATGCGTCTGCCATGTAAACGGACAGATCGGATAATCCCGTCAATGCGAGTCTTACGTCATTGAAGAAGTGACGGTGGTGAATGATATGGACACCAACCGTGATCACATGACTCAGGCTGCAACAAGCGCTCTCCTCTTTTTTCCTCTGCCTAAAGAGACCAATGTTTTGCTGACCTTTAATGATGGTGCAGAAATCATTAATATCATATTGAATAATTATTTAATCTGCGTTCATTGCAAATCGCACCATTTTTACTTCCTTTTCCGGGTCAGTATTTCTACCTTCGCCAAGGGTCATTGTAAATGCGGATATCGGATACGGGTCACTTTTAAAAGAAGATGTAAGATGATCGTCAAAAAAAATATAAATATATATACAACAAATCAGAATTGGGCATCAAGACCTGTAGTGTAAATGCGGCCTATGAGTGAGTCACTGAATCATTCACTCGAACTGATTTTTTTACACAAATTAATTCAAATTGATTAAATATTTTTTTAATAGATAGAAATGAACATTTTGTCAGAACCTCATCTATTCAGAATCGTGGGAGGATTATTATCGCTATTTGAAAGGAAAAAAAACGTAATTCTTTAGCTCTAGTAGAATGACTATCGAAATAAAGTGATACCATACTTGCAACTCTTACTTTTGCATGATTTTATCCATTAGAAATTGAATTGAGGACATTAAAAGTGTCTATATACGCTGCAAAAAAATAGGGATTGGTAACAAAAGCCAAATAAAAAGTTAACAAAGATAAGAATTTATTTTGCTTTGGATATACCAATAAATCCTGTACAATAAAACCAGGAATGTGTACAGAAAAAGTATTTCATGTTGACTTTAATTGCTTCAGCAGATAATACAGATGTTACTCACGGAAGATTACTAATGTTAGCATCAGACATGAGCGCTGTTAATAACAGATCATGTGTGATGACTGATGCTGTTATTCAAGGGTTATCGATTCAACTCGGTATTTTCCTTTGGGAATCGCATTCTCGGACACACATCCATGATGTAACCGAGAGGGGGGGCAGAGGGGTCCTCATCTGTAGAGGAAAACTACTTGAACCCACACACACTTGACTCGGTTCGATATCTACACTGTAAAAAGTTTAACTATTATTTACTCAATTTTTTTGGTGAAACATTTTTACACTCAAAAAATTGAGTAAATTTTAAAGCTGTGAAATCAATGAAATATACTGTGCGAATTGAGTAAATGCAAGTAAAAAAATTAAGTAAATCGAAGTAATTGCATCTGGTACATTAATAAATAAAATTGAGTATAATTTAACATTTAAAAAAACAATATTTATGAGTAATATTAACTGTTTTTATTTATAAGTAATATTAACCTCTTTTATTTCCTTCAAACCTTTGTAAAATAGTAGCCTATTTCATACAACAACCAGTATACGTTAAATTACATTGGCCTTTATTGTCATTGAGTACAGCAATACAGCACATTTTACACTGTTTTTAACATGGATACAATATTGCCTACATTTAAACTCAATTAACAAACATTTTTGAAGTAAAAATGAAACATTTAAACATTCAGGTAGCTTAATTCAAGTGTAATCAACCAGTCTGTAATCCAATATCCACCGGATCAGCGCTGGTTTTCGTTTCGGAGACGGACTCGCGCTCTGCGGGTGAACTTCGAAATTTAGACCGCTGTCCTGAATACCGTCCCACTCATAGCCGAAAGATACTGCGAGCGACTCCATAACCTGCCAATAAACAAACAGTGACAGTTCTGAGGACATTTTATCATCCAAATGAATTATATTCATTATCATTAGAAAGGAATAAAGTCGTGTGTTTATGCAAGGCGTTTCAGGAATGACTCTGTTTAGGTGTCGAATTACGCCTCTGTATGTTGTTTTGCATTAAATAAAATGATTTAAAGCACAGTAATGATTGTATAGATAAGATAATATATACACAAACCTGAATTTCACAGAGGAAATGCACCAAATCTGCGACGCTGAGAAGAGAGATGTTGTACTGGAGACCGGAGAGTTCAAACTTCAAACAGCCCGCGCTCACTCAACCAACCGTTGAGTTGTCGTCACGTCAGAGGGTGGGGGAGGGGTGCATTGTTTTAATTGAGTAAACTTACTAAATTTCTAAAGAGTGTGAAATATATTAATAATATTGATTTGAATTAAGTAATATTTTTTTGTTTCTTGAAACAGATCAGTTTAATTAAACATTCTCATATTTTTTGATAGAAATTTCACAAATATATTAAGTGTATTATAAAGAAATAATTGGTTTGTCAAATACTAAATAATTTTATTGAAACAAACTTAAATATATCTGTAAATTCTAGATAAAATGAACTGTTGGATTTTTACTAAATTATTTTGGAATGTTTAACTCAAACAATCAAGTTAACGATATTCAGAGATTTTATTAAGTTAATAAAGTTAAATATTTCTGTAATATTTACTAAGCCACAGAATTATTTTTTACAGTGTACATCACATGCTGAGCTCTTCTTCCTCTCAGTTTATTAAGTCAATTAAGGGCCCCATAATATGTTCTGAGGAAGCGGTGATGCTTATGTGTAGTTTACCTTTAAAAATCACTCAGAATCACAGGCTGGATGAACTACACGTGAAGAATGCTAATCGGTGCATCACAATAAGTTTGAGCATCATGTTCTGACGTTGCTTACTCGCGCTTCGAAATTAGCATGTTATGATGTTAAAGTGGAATCCAATTATGCAAATGTGTTGCTTTGCCGTCTATGTGTGACCATTAAGATGTTTTATCATTCAGAGATCCTGCTTGACAGAAACCAAAATGTTTTGCCCTAAAAACATTTTTATCTCCAAGCAGAAAATGATCAAAACTGTTTGTACCGGGTTTACTAAAACTATTAGAAACATTACTGTTAATTGAAATTAAGGTGAGCTAATATAAAATATAAATATTAGTAGAAAAATTTTAACTAAACAAAAATTAGAAAGGTCACATTTTAACTGGAAATAAATAAAAAATAAACCTAAAACTGAAATAAACCCTAAATAGCAATATTTTAAAAATAATAATAATAATAATAATAATAATAATAATAATAAAATGACAAAACCACATAATGAAATTTCTAAAAATTAAACTAAAATTAACAACTCAAAATATACAAATAAAAGCAAATTCAAAATATTAATAAACATTATAATTGTATTAATTCAACCTTTTTTTTACTATAAGATATTTTTAAAACTATAATAAAACTAAAATAGCAATGGCCAGAACAAATAACCAATTTAAAGGTGAAATGTAAAAGAAAACAATAATAGCAGTGTTTCCCACAGAATTAGATTCTATGTGTGGTGGTGTGTTTTTTTTTTTGGGGTTTGGGGGGGGGGGCGGGGGGGGGGGGGGGGGGGTTTACACATAATGTAAGATAACTTAAAGACATTGCTATTGCTATGCCATTGCTACACTTCTATGACTGCTCCACAGACTTCTTGTTGCATATTTTGCACCCTTTGTTTGAACATTTTATTTTACAATATTCCAATGCCCCATCATATGGGCTTGTTTGTGTGATAGACTACAGGCCCTGTACTAAATGTAACAATTATTAAACACTATGTTAAATTTAAATAACAAATTAGATTTATAAATAACCAGCTTTTCAAAACAACAATTGCAATGTGAATTTTAACAAACTATACAAATATTTTAAACTATTTGTGCTAAAAAGTGCAAAACATAACAACTGAAACAACAACTGAATTTTAACAAACACTTTACAACTATAAAACAATGAAGTGCAAAATAAAGTGCAAACAACATTGTCAAAATGCAGAGGTGCGAATTTACAAAATGAAAAGCAGGCTACTTTTGCCATGATGACTGAATGTTAATAATCCCTAAAAAGCTGACATCGTCGCGATCTCAAACATCTCTGTTATTATCAATGAAGCTGAATGCACAATGAATATTTCACAATATCTACACTTTGTTTGTTATAATTAGAGGATTTGCCAGCATGCAGAATTCAGCACTGAACAAAAAGTCAGTTTTGAGCGGTGATGGGAGTCTATCTTAAATGCTTCTGATTGGTCATCGTGTTTAAGAAATCAACACATATGTCTGTGATTGGCTACATCGCTCACGCTGGAAAAATGTTACAAATAGAAACTCTGGCCAGTAAATCGTTTCAATTGTGTTTAGTTGTTCTTTTCTGCAATAGATTAATAACAATTTATTAGTTTTTATATGTTTTATTCATTGATATTTATAATTTGCGGGAGTCCTGTGAATCGTTTTATTCTCCCACAGCCCGCGCACACAGAGTGAGTGCATTACCACCACCCGCGCCGCAATCTAGTCCCACGCCGCACGTCTCTAGATCAAGGGCCCGGCCCGAGGATGGCGGCGAGAAATATTGGCCCAAGTTCTGCCCCCGGCAGAGAATTTAAGCTATAAACAGGACAGAGTAACAAGGCAGGCTTCGCTCATACATTTTTTGACGACGTAACGTTAGTTAAGACGTGTGTTGCTTAGGCGGCCGCCTTAGTTACAAAGTGCTTCGGGAAACCCTGAATCTAATGGAAACGCGACAGCGTTTAAAATAGAATAACTTATCAGAGTTGTTTTGCAGCAGTGTTAATTACAACCATTCAACTCCGGATTGATTCTGGAATCTTCGCTGAGAAAATAAGCTCCGCAGTGACCGCAACAATCCGTCCTCCAACGCATGCTCATGTTGTTTTGAGACTGTGCTCGAAGAGGAGGCGGGGCTATTCGTGCGCGCCTCCGTTGTCAGTTTGTGTGAGAGAGAGAGGGGAGCAAGCTGCGCGCAGCTCTACAATAAAATACAATTTTACCCATATTAAATAGTTTAAAATCTGAAAATCAATCCGTGGCGGTCAGCGTTGATATTGTGGCGGCCCGCCACAAATTAATGAATGTATGGGAAACCCTGAATAGAGCAATTAGAGTCTGAATCGGAGACGATCGCTGTGAAATACTGAGATTTCCTTCTTAAATGAAAAAATTAAATGGTGACTTTCTTCATAACACACACACACACACACACACACACACACATGTTGGTGCAACAGCCTTATGAGGACTCTCCATAGGCGTAATGACTTTTATACTGGACAAACTGTATATTCTGTCCCCCTACACTGCCCCTGTCCCTAAACCTACCCATCACAGGAGACATGCTGCATTTTTTAATTTTTAATAAAACATTTAAACATTTAACATTTTGATTTTAATGTTTTTTAAGCCATTTGATTTATGAGGACTTTTGAAATGTCCTCATAAACCACCCATAAGTTGTAATACCAGTGTAATACACATGTCATAATACAAATTTGTGTCCTCATAAATCACAAACCAACCCACACACACACACACACACACACACAACACACACACACACACACATACATAATCAAGGGCAAACGAAGAAGCAAAAGGACATATTTAATGACAGAAATATGTCACAAACCGGCTTGCATCTGTATAAATTTAGACCAGTATGATTATTGCAGCAGATATTTAGATCAAATCTAGTTTTTCCTGCTAAGGTGTTGTGGATGATTGATATTTGGTTGCTAAGGTGTTCTGTGTTGTTGCTAGGTGGTTTCTCACCAGTCCTAGTCAGAAGAGTCCGCCCTCAACATATTATGGTCTGGTGGCTCGTAAATCTGTGGGATTTCTTCTCCAGTTTTATCGACCAGAAGGTGAAAATTATGCATCTGATCACTTATATACATTGATAAAGATTTATTCATAAAAATCAAATGACTGAAGAGTATCAATGCATCATATATTTTAAAGAGGCACATTTATTTTGACACTATAATGTTAGCCACATTTTGTTGTGCGTGTCCGAGTGCGGAGACTAGATTTGCACATTTTAGAGAGCACAAAATACTGAAAGACTTTCTTGATTGTTGAAGACAATCAGATGACTGATAATCTCATGTGTGACTTTTTTTCCATTATTTAGTTTTTTAATTAAAAAAAATATCTATATTTTATGTTGTGGATGTCCCAATTGAGATTATTATAATAAATGTTCATGTTAAATTTTGGCAGAATTTGTGAGTTAATAAATATGTTTATTATTTATTATTTAAATATGTATATTTTGATGGTCCACTTTAAAGTAACTTAGAAACTACAGTGCTTAGCATAAGTGAACACACCCATGCTAAAGTTGACTAAAAAGAGGAATAAAAAATCATCTTTTGGAAATGATCTTAATGCCTTAATTTAAAAAATGAGGAAAAATCAAACCTTTAAGGAAACCAATTTTCTTTGTGAATGAATAATGTATGGTAAATAAATAAATGTTCTTCCTTAAAATACAGGGTGCATAAGTCAGGACACCCCTATGTTAAATTCCCATAGAGACAGGCAGATTTTTATTTTTAAAGGCCAGTTATTTCATGGATCCAGGATAATATGCATCCTGATAAAGGCCTTTGAAATTAAAATATCCCACATCAGACCTTCACCACACCTAGAGATTGGCATGGGGAACTCTCCATAAGATCATCTCTCAATGCTAAATCAAAGCAGCTATTAGGCTAACTGAAATAAAACCATGCCAATCTCTAGATATGGTGAAGATATATGTGTGATGATTTTTAGTCAACTTTAGCATGGGTATATTCACTTATGCTAAGCACTGTACATGTCAACTTATCAACTTATTAACTAACCCGAACCCTAAAGGCCATTGCACACTGAGTCCGAAATTTTCGTATGCGTTTTCGTGATTCGGTGGCTCTGAATTGTTAAAACAACATTCAAACACCATTCAAACTGCTTGCTACGGATGCGAAAAATGCAGAAAATCGAACCCGATCCGATTTTTTTTTTTATGACGGACGAAAGTTTCGGAGGCAGTGTGCAAGCGTGATTGACATAACGTGAGGTCGTATTTATTTTTTAACGTGCGAAAATTTCGGATGCGAATTTCGGACTCAGTGTGCAATGGCCTTAACAGTCTACTAATACTCTAATGAGAGTTAGTTGACATGAAGTTGCAAAGTTACTTACAGTACGTAGCATTTCTGAAGTGAACAATTCAAATGAAGTGTCCTGAACATGCCCCTGAATTTAATCAAACCGTATCACAGCATGTTTTGAGGTATCAGCAAATATGATAAGAGAATAAATGTCAGATCAAATCGTGATGAAACTCATGATCTGAGGATTCCTTCACGTCACAAACGTTTGATTTAGTAGTTAAATTCGTACACCAGGGGTTTGTTCTGCATCCATTTCCACCATCATTCTCTAGAAACATCGTCTAATGGCTCTTTCGGTCCATTTAAGACACATTAAATATGTAGCAATCATTTCTAAAAGAGTATAATTGTTTCTGCCAAACGAGAATGCAATGCTTTTTCTTCAAAACGATCAACATAACGACCTCCATGTCAGATAGAAAGCACACTTGAGTCTTTTTCCATTAGCTCAGGATTGGCTCTGAAACTCAGTGAGTTACAGTCGCTCGACACTAAACACCTTATGTCCCAGAAAGCACAACTGTAATCCCAGTCAAACCTTCGGAGAGATGACTCAACAAGTGCCGTCGGCAGGTTGTTGGTTCTGTTTTTGAAGCAATATCTTCGTCTAAGCCTTCAGAGTCGGGTTATATTTTTAGACATGTGAGGCGAGTCAGGCGACAAACTAAAGAAGAACGACTGTCAGCTGCAATAAGAGATACCGTACAACCCTTCAGCGATCCTGCAAACTCTCATTAACATGTTAATAGCATCAAATAAGCCGGTGTAACAGAGCTCGAGCTATTCTGATAAAGCTTCACAACAAACATTTCTCCTGTCAATATCACTGTACAACTGTAATTTCTGTGCTCGTCGTAATGATAGCTTAAACAATCACCAGCCATTTAAATATGAACTACATACTGTAATAAGTTTTCTTTGGGGTCTGATGGATTAGTGCCATGAATAAAACTCCATACTAATGCGTAATTCATGATTCATTTCGAAACCTCAGCATATATTATAACCCTTGAGAGTTTAAGTGTTTTACAGGAGACATAGCGTGGAAAACAGGATTCGCTCTTGCTATATATCACATAAATATTTATAATGCAACGCTACTTTCTCAGTCCATCCAGACTGTTTACAAAAAAGCAAGCAATAAATGGGTCATTAATTGATGTTGCAAGTTGTGCAACCATAACCACGTTATAAATCAATCCCTGCTATTAAAGTCCCCTGTGGTGAAAATCCAGCTTTTAATGTTGTTTATATGTCTATGTGGTGTTTTTAATGTGTTTTAAGACAAATCATGTGTAAATTCATAAGTCGACAGCATTGCTGAGTATTTTCTCCTTAAAACTGCAGTGAACCAAAGACAGTCTCAAAAACAGAGTGAGTGAGTGAGTGGAGGCGGGGCTCATTTGCATATTCATAGAACCACATACTAAATGAGGCGAGGGTGTCGAGTTACTGTTACATTCAAGATATTTTAAGGCAAGGAAAAAACTCTTAAATATTTCATTTTGGTGCTCAAAGATGAGTTTTAAGGGATAAAATTATTGAATACTGGGCGACTTTAACAATTTTCAGGCAATCCTTGTTTTCACTGTTATACGGTAGGGGGGGCTATTACGCATGTTCTTAAAGACACAGGTGAAGAAGAAGAAGCAGAAACAAGCGATAGAAGCATTGCTGACGCACATGTAAAATAACACGATTATTAAACATTAAACAGCATATAAATCAAAACTGCCTAATGTTACTGAATGAAATGTTGAACCCATGAAGAGGAAACGACAAAGTGTGTTGATGGTCTCGATCTACGGCATCTGCGTTTTGATCATCGTTCTGAATCCAATTCGGACGTAGTCTTCGGCAAAAACGCGTTTTTCTCAGCTTTTTCTTTAAAATGTTGCTTTTTTATTAAACTTACATTCAAGTGTTGATAAAAAAATGCATGATACTAAAATTAAATGTTATTGATTTTTTGATTATTTGTTTAAAAGCAGAGAGTTTGTTCTTTCTTTTAATATATCGCATGTTATTCAAACAACAAAATATTCTTGGGGGCATAAAAGTTGGGCTGGTGTCTAAGTTTATAGACAACAACTCACATTTACACATTAAACAGTATGGTAACCAATCAATACAGAGATCACGATTCACAACACAACTTTAGTTCTAAGCGTGTAATGGAAAAGGAAAAACACTACATAAGTGTGAAATATGGCTCCTGTAAAGCACTGATATTAATAGAGTCATAATGTCAGTGGAATGTGTGTGTCAACCAAGAGAAAGATTTGCTAAAGCTCTCATCTTTTACACATCTCAGTAGAGCATGACGCTGTGAATCCACAACAGCAGAGCGCATGTTCACCCCTGCACCCATCCAAGGTCGTAACTCGTGATTCATAAAGTCTATTGCTCAAAGGTTGCTCTTTCATAGCTCAGGGGATTTCTCTGTTCTGCTGATGCAAGTATCACTACTATTGTTCATACCTACAGTTCATGATTTGAATAAAAATCACAATCACATAAAAATTTACCATTAGAGAATATAACGGTGTTTATTATAAATGATTTATCATTGCACATCATTATTTTTAATTCATATGCAAAACTTTAACCTTCCCTCCCCCTCAAAAAGCCATCTGTTCTTTTCATGACGTGCGTCTCGACGGATGGTGAGACTAAATATACTCCACTAATGACTGCAAACTGACATTCTCCAATTAGGCCCTGTTTACACCTGGTATTTAAGATCCCATATTGTATAACTTTCTGAAGTTTTATTTTAGGTTTTGATGTCCTTAAGAATATATATTTGCGGTATAAGTACCAAAAAACATCTCAATATATGTTTACAGCTCTTTCTCAGGAGCTCTGCCAAGAACAGCTCGAGTTTGGCCTGTCTACTTTATTCATGAGCCTCTCTTCTGATTGGCCTGTTGTTTTCTGAGTGAGCCACCATTGGTCGGGCTGGAGACTGAAGGCGGGGATTGAGTAGTTCTGACATCACAAACATACAGAAGTCACACCGGCTCGTGAAAACGCACAGCTACTTTACTCAGGCTGTGTGTGTGTGTCTGTGGATCCATTGTTTTGAAACTTATATGGTAGTTTAATAGACCCTAGACCTCTGTTATCATGAACAAAGCCAGGAAATGTAATTTTTGACAATATGGGACCTTTAAGATGTGTTGTGGTCGATCGGATCACAAGTGGACGGCTCTAAATACAGCTGTAAAACGCTTTGAGCTTGTCCACTTTCCACCGCCTCCAGAGGGAGTTGAAAACGCATTCGATCAGATTGCTTTCGTAGTGTAAACGCTCATGAGGTTGAATGTCTTCAAACAATAGTCCACTGACTTTATGAGTGAATATTATGGGAAACCTAGCCAGACGGGATTTAAATTTATCAGCTGAAGTCCCAAGTTTGGTTTGAAGATGAAAAACGTATCAATTTTGTTTTTGTTCGGCTGTCAAAGCAGAAACTACAGCTGTTTGTCTCTGTGTGGTTTTCCTTCATCTCTGGTCACGTTAATTTATTCATCATACAGGCACATGGTTTCTCTTACCATTGCTATGCTGATGACACCCAGCTCTACCTCTCATTTCAACCAGACGATCCCACAGTAACGGCACGGATCTCAAGCTGTCTGGCGGACATCTCGGCATGGATGAAGGAACATCACCTGCAGCTCAACCTGACAAAGACTGAGCTTCTCGTCCTCCCTGCTAATCCGTCTCTACAACACGACTTCACTATCCAGCTAGACTCTTCCTCAATCACCCCATCAAGGTCAGTCAGAAATCTTGGAGTAATCTTTGATGACCAGCTGACCTTCTCAGACCACATTACAAAGACAGCTCGATCATGCAGGTTTGCAATGTACAACATCAGGAAAATCAGGCCTTTTCTAACTGAGCATGCAACACAGCTTCTCGTCCAGGCCCTGGTCATTTCTAGGCTTGATTACTGCAATGCTCTTATTGCTGGACTTCCATCATGTGCAACTAAACCTCTACAAATGATCCAGAATGCTGCAGCTCGTCTGGTCTTCAACGAGCCCAAAAGGGCCCACGTCACTCCTCTGTTCATCTCTCTGCACTGGCTACCACTCGCTGCTCGCATCAAGTTCAAGGTGTTGACGCTTGCTTACAGATTGACCACAGGTTCAGCTCCCTCCTACTTTCACTCGCTATTACAAGTCTACATCCCTACCAGAAGCCTACGATCAATCAATGAGCGACGGCTCGTGGTACCATCACAGCGAGCCACAAAATCACTCTCCAGAACTTTCTCATTCACGGTTCCATGCTGGTGGAATGATCTGCCCACCCTCATCCGTAATGCAGAATCCCTGACAGCATTCAAAACACAACTGAAAACTCATCTCTTCAGGGAGCACTTAACATAACAAAAAAAAAAAAATAACAAAAAAACTTTCCCTTTCCTTTAAATCCTCCCTTGCTTGGCTTATACTACTCTGAGCTGTGTGTGAACTTTGTACTTTGAGCACTTCTTGCGTTGTTTTTGCCTTTTCACGATGACTAGCTTGGTTTTGTCCTCAGTTGTAAGTCGCTTTGGATAAAAGCGTCTGCTAAATGACTAAATGTAAATGTAAATGTAATTTGTTAATAGGCTATATGCACGCATAACTTCCACCTTTGACCCAAGGCTGCTCTTCAGTTTCCGGTTGGGGAGATTTAAAGTGGAGGAAAACGGGATTACGGCAGATGCTTTAAAATTTGCTGTCCTCTCGTCTTTGAAACGAAACTTTCATACGTTAGATGTCATTTTATATATATATTATTGTTGGGCAATGATTAATCGCATCCAAAATAAAAGTTTGTGTTTACATAATATATGTGTGTGTACTGTGTATAATTATTTTGTATATATAAATACACACATATGCATGTAGCTATATATTTAAGATACATTTATTATTTATATTGAAAATATTTATATATATTATAAATTGTGTATGAATATATATATAGTATATACATGCAAAAATTTCTTAAATATATGCATGCATGTGTATTTAATCGTTGCCCAGCACTAATATATATATATTTATTTAGTTATGTTTATTTAATATAATAGATATAGCCAGCAGCCATATCACCCTGTATCCATATCATCCCAGGATGTCTTTCGAAAGAATAGGGGTGTAACCCCGGCATCCTGGCCAAATTTGCCCCTTGGCCTCTGTCCATCATGGCCTCCTAATCATCCCCATAAATACTGATTGGCTTCATCACTGTCCCCTCTCCACCAATAAGCTGGTGTGTGGTGAGCGTTCTGGCGCAATATGGCTGCCGTCGCATCATCCAGGTGGATGCTGCACATTGGTGGTGGATGAGGAGATTCCCCCCTTCTATGTAAAGCGCTTTGAGTGTCCAGAAAAGCGCTATATAAATGTAATGAATTATTATTATTAGATCAAATAAGCATAAACAAAATGAGGGGTGGCTGTTTTGTCTGTTTTTGTGACTAACGTTCCTTTAGTATAGCCAAAGAGTATAGAAGCCAATATAAATTCTCGGATATGCATAGCACTCTACGATCGGAGGAAGTAATCCAGCATCCTTAGACCTTCCCCAGAAATCCGTCATGCACCGCCGTGCATAGAGCCTATTGCATGAGCTTATTTTATCCATTAGATCAAAAGATCTGAAAAAAACCTGTACATTTACCCGTCCATAGACCCTCTCCTCGAAGAAATCAAGACAGAAGTGGTTGAAAGTGGACAGAAGAGACATATTAAAACACCAGGAGTAAACTGGGGTGTGTCTCTCGTCTACTTGTGATCTGATCAACAAAACACATCTTAAAGGGGGGGTGAAATACTCAGTTTCACTCAATCTCATGTTAATCTTGAGTCCCTATAGAGTAGTATTGCATCCTTCATATCTCCAAAAAGTCTTTAGTTTTATTATATTTATAAAAGAAAAATAGGCTGTACCGAGTCTTTCCGGAAAAACCCGAGCGGGTGGAGGCGTGCCGTGTGGACGGGAGCGCGCGAAGCTTTTGCGTGTGTTGTAAACAGACAGACTCATGGTTTATGAGGACATGATTTAGTTTTACAATAAACAAACTGACACCTACTAAACAACTGTATTTAAACACACAAACACACACCATACATCGCATGCTCCATCGATACATTAACTGTAAGTGATCATGTTGTTTACTTGCTGTGCTTAATACACGCCGATAGTTAACAACACACAGACATTTGAAGCAGTTTTACTCACCGCCTGCGGTTCCGTGAACCTTTATCGTTGGGACTGCTCCATCTTTAAGTATTAGGCGATCTGCAAATCGTCGAACTGTGCCTTGTTTATAAAACTATTGGCAGCCACCGGCGAAATGAAGGGAACAAACAAGAACACTTGCGCAACTCCGTTGCTGCTCTGGAAAAACAAAATCCATCCACAGGTCCCTTAACTCTGGGTTCTTTGGAAATTTGTGCAGTGTGGTCTTGCCCTGGCAACCAAAAACACACTTTTTGGTGCCATTTTTTTGATTGCAGCGCAGCCGAGCCCTTCCGGGAGAAGTGCCTTAAGACCCGTATAAGGAAATTCCGCCCACTCTGACGTCACGTAGTTACGTATTCGAAAAAAACTTTCCGAAACTTGTGACAAACCGGAAGGAGTATTTTTGGAACAGAAATACTCCATCAAACTTACAACTTCATTTTTGAAACTTTGTCCATGTTTACCATGGTAATCCAACTCTTTAACAGTGTAAAAAACTCACTATGCATGAAACAGCATTTCACCCCCCCCTTTAACATCAGAGTAAACAGGCCTAGTTAGCAACGCCCAACTACGAGACAATCAATTCCCAAGGATGAAATCAAATCCCACCCTATATTTTTTCCAGACGCCGTTTCACTCAAATATACGTCACAATAGCGAAGAAAAGACCATTTCATGCAAACTTTGAATTTGTGCAAGTTATCCCACAACATTTGTACTAAACAAGTGTTTTTATTGTTAAATATTTGAAAATTTTAAATAGTGCTGGGCAACGACTAATCGCGATTAATCGCATCCAAAATAAAAGTTTGTGTTTACATAATATATGTGTGTGTACTGTGTAAAATTAATTTGTATATATAAATACACATGCATGCATATATTTAAGATACATTTATTTTTTATATTATTGAAAATATTTATATATATTATAAATGATAATGTAAACACAAACTTTTATTTTGGATGCGATTAATCGTGATTAATCGTTGCCCAGCACTAAATCAACTTTATTTGAGTTATTTTCCAAGGCAACATTTCTAATCTTTCAACAAATTATAAAATGTTTGCCTAATAAGGCGCAATAAAACTAGTTATAGAAATAAAGTCCACTGTTAATAAACAGTAAAGACTATAGCGCTATAAAATTAATGTTCAGTCCAAACATTGAGGGCAATGAGATAAACCCTTTAACTCGTTTAAATGAATAATTCTGGGTCACCTCAGGCTAAGCAGCAAAACGCTTTCTGAAAGAATCAGCAATCAGACGAGGGTGAATAATCAAGAAGAGGGAAGTTCAGATAAACAGCCGGCATTAAGAGAACGAGCGCACAGAAGGAAGAGTGATGTACACGTGTATCGCTGCGAGCGCTGGGGATGTAGATGTGTAGCTGAGGGCTTTATGAGGTCCGTGGCTGCTGTACAGCGGAGAAATGTTGCAGCCATTCAATTCAACGTGATGTAGAAAAGATTTAAGGATTCATTTCAAACCCAGAGCAACAACTGAAGGTGAGGAATGACTTGCGAGATGAAAACGTCACTTCAGGTCACACAGCTGCACAAGAGCTTCAATTTATGATCGGGAAAAAAATCTGACTAGATGAGCAATAGTCTCAGTCATATGTACTGGTGATTCAATAATAATGAGTCAACAAATCTACAGTTAAGATTACTACAGTTAACTTTTTATTTAAAAAAAAACAGTTTTCCTGTTGCCGTCACTTAATATAGAAAAGTCATTTCCAAATCACTGTCTATGTGTTGTTTTCCAGTAGAAATATATAAACATTCTTAAATCAAGATGCATTTCCATGAGGAAAATATATTAAGTCTTGCTTTTTTATATATATACACACATACACAAATTATACATTTACAAACTTTTGTTAGATGCAATTAATCGATTTGACATACATACATACATACATACATACATGCATACATACATACATACATACACATACACACACGCATACATACACACACATACATACACACATACATACATACATACACACATATACATACACACACATACACACATACATACACAAACGCACACACACACACACACACACACAAACAAACATACATACACGCACATACACACATACATACATACATACATGTACATACATACATACATAAACACACACACACATACAAACAAACAAACATACATACATACACGCACATACACACATACATACATACACACAGACACATACACATTCATACATACACGCATACATACACACACATACATACACACATTCATACATACACGCATACATACACACACATACATACACACACACATATACATACACACACATACACACATACATACACAAACGCATACACACACACACACACACACACATACATACACACACACACACATACACACAAACAAACATACATACACGCACATACACACATACATACATACATACATACATAAACACACACACATACATACAAACAAACAAACATACATACACGCACATACACACATACATACATACACACAGACACATACACATTCATACATACACACACATATACTATATTATATTCACAAAATATTATGTTAGATGACATTATTTACAATAATATATTCAAAATGAAGTGGGTTTTTGCTGGGGGGGGATCTGCCAATGTGGTCAGACAAATAAATAATATAAAATAATAATAATTAAAATAATAAAAGAAGAATCTGCAAATGGGGTAACTTAATTTAATTATTTTAAGTGTAAACTCACATTATTTTACTACATTTTTCAGAAAACAACATCTAACATCCTAAGTAATTTTAAATCCACATATACCTTATCCTGTTCTCTTGACCCTGTATTGCCTTATTGTGTTTCACTGTAATTTGTTTCACTTCTGTGTTCTGTGTACTTATTATGTAACTCTATGTTGTCTTGCACATTTTTTCACCTTATCTTGGCCAGGTCGCCATTGTAAATGAGAATTTGTTCTCAATCGGCCTACCTGGTAAAATAAAGGTAAAATAAAAATAAAAATGTGTCTTGATCAAAGAATGTTTATTTGTAGTGGAAAACAAGATAAAAAAAAATACTGAGGAAGAAACTCTTTTGCAGTGTAGAAGCAATAAAGTACTCGAGGAGCTTGTTTATGGGGTATTGTTACACACAGCATGAAGCGGAGGCTTTTTATTAAATCAACAGCATAGAAATAAATAGAAAATAATCTGCATATAAGCACTATCACATGCAGAGCCATTTATTAAATGCAGAGGGTATTTCCCTGCTGGTGTGGAGAATATCTCCACTTCTATACTGGATCCTCAGGAGATCAGGATAGGAATAACCGTAAATGATCCCTACAGATTGAAATGGTGAGTCTGATCTGAGTGTGAAACTTGCGGATCGTTACTGCATATCCAGAGGCTATTATTTTCAATTAGGTGGTTAATCGTTTGAATAATGTTGACGGCTGAAAATAGTCTGATGATGCATGAAGAGTGAAAGATAAACAGCATGTACATGACGTTTGCTTGCAGTTGTGTTTATTTCTTTATTTATGATGTTACTGCATGCTGAAGGTTGCACCATGTTCAATTGTTAGTAAGACGCCTTTCAGCGGATCTGAAAATGCCAAAAAGTACAGTTTTAGTCCTTTGAAATAGACAGAGCCTTGGTGCGTCACTCTCACTCTAAAAAATAACTTTCCAAAGAGGCTTTTATAGGCTTTTATTTCCTGATTCAAACAGGAAACTCTGTGAGTTTAGAAAACATTCAGGCACTTTGTAAAACCCAGGATGGCTTCATTTTTTACAACATGAAATTACATTTTCAACCATTTTACTTTTTATAATATGGAAAAATTCTGAATACACAGGATATTAGATATTAAAGGATTAGTTCACTTTTAAAAAAACTTTTGCTGATATACTAATTTACTCACCCCCATGTCATCCAAGATGTCCATGTCTTTCTTTCTTCAGTCGAAAAGAAATTAAGGTTTTTGATGAAAACATTCCAGGATTTTTCTCCTTATAATGGACTTCAATGGGACCCAAACGGTTCAAGGTCCAAATGACAGTTTCAGTGCAGCTTCAAAGGGCTTTAAACGTTTTTAAAACGTGTATGTAGGGCTTTAAAAGGGCCAATGCACGTTTGTGGCGTCACGTAATACGCAATTACGTTGAGAGTCTCCTGTTCGAACTCGTTCATCAAAATGAACCAATCTTTTTTCGAGTCATTTCATTCATTCAAGTGGCTTTAAACATTATACTTCTAATCGCCAAATACCCCAAACACATCCACCTATGCAATCTTGTTCATATTCTGAATAAAGAAATCATTATAATGCAGACAAAAATTTTTACAGGGAACACAAATAATAAATTTACCTTCCGAGTCTTTCGTTCATTTGTCACGTGACAGACGCAATGAACGCGCATCACAGAACAGAGCAAGGCGAGCATTTGTGCTTATCAAACTTAAACTTTTTTATTTATTTTAGAAATGAGCGATGGTTTGGCTAGATAAGACCCTTATTCATCGTCTGGTGTCGTTTAAAGCCCTTTGAAGCTGCACTGAAACTGTCATTTGGACCTTGAACCGTTTGGGTCCCATTGAAGTCCATTATATGGAGAAAAATCCTGGAATGTTTTCATCAAAAACCTTAATTTCTTTTCGACTGAAGAAAGAAAGACATGGACATTTTGGATGACATGGGGGAGAGTAAATTATCAGCAAAAGTTTTTTTAAAAGTGAACTTATCTATAATACTAAAATAATAATTAAAAAAACAGTGTCGAATTACCTAATAAACTGTATCTGTATGCCTCACTGTGGGGAAGAGACTGTGATTATTTTCTTAAAGGAGAACTCCGGTCAATTTTAACATTGTGCTAATTTTTTTGTAAATTTGGAGTGCTGTCAGTACAGAGAACGACGACAAAAATCAGTGTTTCCTACACCGTGTTATCCTCTTTTTAAAATTTGCACCCTGTTGACTTAACGGGGCAAGTTTTAAACCTGCTTTTAGCCTCTTAACAACCTTAATGTGTCATTACAAGTGCACAGCCATGTGAGTGATCACATACCTGTATTTACTTCTTGTTTTTGGTCGAAGTCCATAGTAGTCAATTGTCGAGTTCGCACGCACGATCATTGGTAACTAAGATAACTATGATTACGCACGGGAACTCGACAATTGACTACTATGGACTTCGACCGAAAACAAGAAGTAAATATTACTTCCTACTATTATTAATATTACTTTTACTATTAATATTACTACCTACTATTAATATTACTTTTAATAAAAAAAATGATCAAAAAAATTGGTGGTTCGCAGCAGATTCTCTGGAAAAATCGCTGGTTGAAAAAGGCAGAAAAGGTCAATCATTTTAGAAAAGGAAATGGAAACACAGAAAACTATTTTTTTTCTGCACAATAACGTGTCGTGCAATGATCAATTATTCACAAAAAAATAAAAATCTAGAAAGTGTATTAAGAACACAAATGGTTATTTCATGTTGACTTCACCTAAAATTTAGCAAAAAATTAATAAATAAATAAAATAAACCAAAACTTCTTTAAAGGGTACCTATTATGGCATTTAAAATGTTCCTAATATTGTTCTGGGAGTCCCCAACAACAGTTTTACAAGCATGCAATGACAAAAAACACTTTTGTTGTCTTATAATGTGCATTTATTTTTACCTGATTTGCTCACCGACTCCCATATGAATCGTTTAGCGAGTCATTTTTCCAAACCCCGCCTTTGCGTGACGCTAATCTGTGGTGATATGTTAGACACCCAGCCGACGGGGTGTCATTGGTTGTTGCGCTAGATCTTACCCAGATACAACAGTGCTATTTTCTGATTGGCTAACAACACCAGACGAACAACACCAGAGGAGACCAGGGTTGCCAGGTCTGCACAACAAAACCAGCCCAATTGCTCATCAAACTAACCCAATCACGGCCAAAAATATTCAAATAGCGTTCCCGGGTGTTTCCTCAATAACAATCATGTTCCAGTGGATAAAACAATCGCGTCAACCAGCGTGCACAACACAAACAACCCGCGGAAACAGTGCAGGCATACGGACCTGGCAACACTGGAGGAGACGCGCGTGAATCCTGCCGGTTCCACAGTGAGTGAGTTTTGGGCACTGCGGCATATTAAATATATTACAAATAGTTTTTCAGCGTGAGAAATACAATGTGTGGCCGGAGAGCGTGACAAAAGACCGAAATGAGTGACTGTCACGCTCAATGCGTGATGCGTGACACTCGAGAGCCCTGTGACAACTCCATTAACAACGACAAACACTTCACATATTTCAATACAATTGACATTGAAGACCTAAGTTAGCTGCTAGAAGCTGCGCTGTGCCTGTGCGTACACAACACACAAAATAATTATAGAACATGATACAAACATAAAAGCAACAGCCTACTTACAGATTGTGATTCGGAGAAGGAAGCTGATCCAAATAAACTCGGTACTGAACCTCCCTCCTTCAGTATCAGCCGCCTCGCAAATTCATACTTTATAGCATTTAGGTTTGTGAAGCAATCATCTTCAAAATGACGCGAACACAGAACGAGTTCGGGCTATAATACTTCTGTGGTATAGTTATGAACTGTAGCCACTGTCTTCAAATGCTCCTCACTGGGCAGATGAAAAAAGTTTGCTTTTGCGTCGCACTTCAAAACACAGCAGCGTCTCGTCGACATGATGTTTTCCCTGGTGTCTCCTAATGCAATGAGTGGGCGTATCTTATTCAAATAACTTGGACAAGTGACGTACGAAAGTTAGAGAAAATGCATCGTTCGTCTATCGATTCATATCAACGACTCAGAGTCGACTCTTACTTTTGAGAGATAATAACTTTGTATACGGTAAACTTTCATATTTAAAACTTTGCAAGATGTTTACGTTCACTTAGATCTATGTTACACACTACATGAAAGGTAATTTTCAAAATTCCATGATAGGTACCCTTTAAAGAATGAAACGGCTCAATTTTGGAATCCTATAAAGCCAAAAAAATATATAATTTCCCATTGAAAAGCCTTTGTTTATAAGACCTTGAAAAATTAGAATGACCAAGTCGGCAAATGACGAATAATAGCTACATTATATTGGAAACAATCTTTTTTCCTATTCTACAGTACCAACTCCAGTTTATAACCAATGTAGTTCAACCATAGCGAAGCATCTGCCAATGCTGGATGTAAGATAACATCATATTACATGCTCTCATGACACAATAATTCATTATTAGCAATGGCTAATAAACAACCCAATTAACAAACAAGCCTGACCAATACTGTACGAGTGAATCTGATAACGCTGTAAAGATAATAGATACAGATGCCGCTCTCATCTGCTGTTTATGGGCTTGATCCGACAGTGGTGAAGAATAAATCCCCTTCTGTTAGATGCACAGTAATCGGTTATTGTTTACAAGCGCGCGTGGCTGTGTGTGTCGTACAGATATTAGCTGTATTAACACTCAGCTCTCAAGGGTTCGTTAGTAAACACAACACAATGGAAGACGGATTATCCGTGCTAAATGTGTGGCCGCGGCTCAATAGTCTTTGTCCTCCAGCGCTGGACCATTGGTGTAATTGGCTTAAAACTGCAAGCCACATACAAATGCATGAATGAGGTGTAGGGCATAATTGAAGAAAACAAAATGAAAGCATTGGTGCACCTGCTGCACGCCTGGTGTTTACTGTTGCGGTGAGCTGGGTCATTCTCGCTAAGCTGAATTTATGAGAGTTCTTAAGTAGGTCAAGCTCATCTTCTTTTGAAAGTCCGTGTAGAGAAGAGTTTCTCCTTGGGGACGTTTTATTGTTTGTTTTTCTGCTGCTCTGCGGCACTTGGGTCATCCTGTAATAAGCAACTCTATTCAGATAAAACAACGGGAAAAAGTGCATGCTGTCTGGATTTAATGGTGCAATCAAATAAAAAGCCCTCAGGATCATTAGACTGTTTTCATAAAGTCTCCTGAAGTCTATATAATAATAATAATAATAATAAGCGGTGTTTGCGAGGGCAAGCTCATATAAGGCTCAATGTATTGTTCATATAAGGGTTTGTTCAAAAAGAGAGATGCACTGATGCCTTTCTAAGCGCTATTTTTGCCTGGTGGACAATATAAATTATGCGGGGGAAATAAATCAGATTTTAGCTAGCGATATAGAGAGGCTTGGTCGTAGGTTATTTTGAAATGGACTAATAAGAAAAACCCTAGTTACTACCTAGCAACCACCTAGAGACCACCAAAACACTATATCAGTATAGCATAGGAACAAAAGCACACTCTTGCAACTGCAAAACTACAACTGGCTGCACGTTTTGCAGGGGCGACCACTAAAAGAACCTAGCAACCACTTGATCACCCTAGTAACCACCTAGCAACCACCCAAAACACCCTAGCAACCACTCAGAATGGCCTAGAAACAAACAGAACACTCTTGCAACTGCAAAACTACAACTGGCTGCACGTTTTCCAGGGGCGACCAGTAAAAAAAAAAAACCTAGCAACCACTTGATCACCCTAGTAACCACCTAGCAACCACCCAAAACACTATATCAGTATAGCATAGGAACAAAAGCACACTCTTGCAACTGCAAAACTACAACTGGCTGCACGTTTTGCAGGGGCGACCACTAAAAGAACCTAGCAACCACTTGATCACCCTAGTAACCACCTAGCAACCAACCAAAACACCCTAGCAACCACTCAGAATGGCCTAGAAACAAACAGAACACTCTTGCAACTGCAAAACTATAACTGGCTGAAAGTTTTGCAGTGGAAACCACCTAAAACACCCTAACAACCACCTAGCAAACACATGGACACCCTAGTTACCACATAGCAACCACCCAAAACATCCTAGCAACCCCTCAGAATAGCATAGAAACCAACAGAATACTCTTGCAACTGCAAAACTACAACTAAACCCTATACTAACCACCTAGCAACCACTTAAATCACCCTAGCAACAGCTTAGCAATTACTCAGAACACCCTAGAAACCACCCAGGATGAAATAGCAAACAGTTTTGCAGTGGAAAAAGCATCTCTCAGAAGTCTAGGTGTCCTCTAAAATGAGAATATAGTTTTTTTCAGGTATAACAGGACAGCACTGTGTGTAAGAAAACAGTGCTAGAGGTTGTTAAGATGGGTCTGCGGTAGGAGAGTCTCATTGATATTGTAAGTGGCAGGGATGGGTGAAGGGTACACAGTCAGATCTAGTATGCCGAGCCGGGTTGTCGTGACAGGCCATTCGACTCTGTGGCTTCAGCATCCCCATTACTGCAGCTGCTACACAAGAAGCCTTTCCAAGTGTGTCAACCAGAAACCCGTCTGAGTCTAATGCACTGCAACAGAGGCGAAACAATCTCTGCCACCACCAGAGGCGATGTACACACATGTCCACACTGCCACCATTACACTACAGCACAGAAAGAATGACACAGCCTGGTATGCATACAGATCTCTCAATATTTCACAGAAGCACTCTGTGAAAGTATTGGCATTGTTATTCCAAGCTGCCCTCGGGAGCTGGCCAAGTTTCAACCACAACAGGTCGACAAATGAGGTCATGTGACTGGGTGAATCTCACGAAGCCTGTCAAAAACTATACTTCACCAAACATCAAACTATATGAATAAAATAAAGATATCTGCTGCCTATTTATAAGAGCATTATTTATACAGAATAGGTTGTACTGCTTTAATTTATTATATTTTTTAATTAAAATTAGGCTATATTATATACAGTCAATTTTGCTGTAATGAGACTCACTATAAAAAAATATCCAAAGAAATTCATCCAGACATGCACATTACAGTAATGTAATGCAGGGGTATGTGACATAATATTAAATAAGCTTAAAGAAAGAAAAAGTCGAAAGAAAAAAAGAAATCTACATTTAAAAAAAACGACATGGTCCTAAATATACAGTAGGTTTCATTTTCTTTATGTATAATAAAAAGAAAAAAGATAATTAAAATGTGATCTGGAAATGAGATTTACTGCACTGGGATGATCATAAGTGTCATTTTGCATTTGTTTATGCAAAGGAACAGCATAATAATTTTCTAATAAAAAAAATGTATATATATTTTAATGCTGCCTATTTTTAAGCATATATTTATATAGCAAAGGTTTTACTGCTTTAACTTTGTGATGTTTTAATATTATTATTATTATTATTATTATTATAGCAAATTGAGGCAATGAAAGTCATTACATATATATATATATGTCCAGGTCACATTTTACCTCAAAGAAAAAAGGAAAATAATGTGTGTATATACAAAAATCACACACACATTATTTTCCATTTTTGCTTTGAGGTAAAATGTGACCTGGACATGTTTCGGTGAGATTTACCCGACTAAGATGATCGTGGCAAGTGTCATTTTGCGTACGTTTATGCGAAAGAACACCATAATCATTTCCTATTAAAAAGATACAGGAAGAGCGTTAGTTTGATAAGTGCGTTTGAAAAGCAGATGCTGTGTTTCCTTCTTTTGATCTCTGAACATTTCAGGCCACTACTGGTAAGATCTTCTTCTATTACTGTTAATGAGATCAGATTGATTGAATCAGGAGCAATCAGGATGCGATCAAACATGTGGGACTCCTCACCACGGCTAATGTACTGCTCTGAGGTCAGCAGAAATGTGTGCGTGTGGATAAAAGGGCGCTGACGTCTATCTGACAGACAGATGCTACATTACATGCCTGTGTACGGATAAACGCAAACCTCTGAATAACCCAGCTTTCGTCAAAAGGGCATGTTTTCCTGGTTGTGCCCTTTAGAAGAATCAGCCAATCACAGTGCGCCGATTACAGCGCTACTAGAGAGCTGATTAAGGAACAGTGGTAATAATGGTACATTCATTGCTGATGCGCTCTAGGTGTTTCAATGTACCAGACATTAAAAGATACAGAATGAACAATAAAAAACCGACGGAAAGCCATTAAGGCTTTTATTGCTCAGAGGTTGCTTTTTCAAAGCTCAGGAGTCTTAATGGACTCCTCCATTTATTTAAATATCAACTTTAGCTCATAAAATCCCTTTTAAGGAATAAAGTCTAATTTTAGCATCATTGCTATACTATTGCTATTTTGTTATTCTGTTTTCATTTTATTTTAAAGGTGCAGTGTGTGATTTTTAGCGGCATCTAGTGGTGAGGTTGTGAAATACAACCAACAGAAGTTACGGTGGCCGACAGGAAGTGATGTCGTCGTCTGAGACAGCAGAGAGTGCCAGTTAATCAATGAGGTTTCTTTACAAAGTTAAATTAAGAAATTAGGTTTACTTAAAGGACAAGTTCGGTATTTTACACTCAAAGCCCTGTTTCAAGATCTTTTTCAAGATCTACAGGTTTATCGTAGTTTTTGCCCAAGTCAAATCAAATTGAGTCGGACAAAAACTACGATAAAACCTGTTGGAGAGCATCTTTTGCAGCGATTTTTGTGTGAGCATATCAGTGAACACCCCTGACCACTCGGTGAGTTTCACGTCTTTGTAAACTAAAGTTTAATGTGTTTTATGAAGGATTGTTTCTGTGCACCTACGCAACCATTGTAGAGGTGGGGGGGGGTGCGACCACAGAAACTGAAATTTCTCGGGACAGCAGCATGTGTCCAAATTTTAATCTTAACCGTTCTATTTCATCAGAAACGATCTTGAAACAAGGCTTTAAGTGTAAAGTACCGAACTTGTCCTTTAATTATTCAGTAAAACGATATGTTATTGTGAATATTATAGACCCCTTATCAGCCGACGTCACAGTTACGTCACGGCGCTAGCTGGAGGCAAAACAAACGGAAAACTGCAGGCGGCTAATACAAACCAGCACAGATTCGGCTACATAATAAGGAGCTTAAATTATTATTATTATTATTATTAAATGTCATCTTTATGTGTTGTTGGGTGCAAGAATCAATGAAAAATGAGTATGCTATATCTAGAATTTTTATTTCTAGAAAATTTTCACATCATTAACATTGCACGTACTGTCACTGTTTACATTGTCTTCTTCTCGGCGCTGGCTCGGCAGAACTGCGGATCGTACACACAAGTCTTGTACATGACCATTCAGCACATAGTTATAGGCATCTATAGATTTATATGCCCTCAGTTTCTCTTTACCCTCGGTTTCTCTATCGGATAGGTGTAGAAGTCAGGCCACTCAACCGCAGGTAGCGTTAATCCTGTCAGATCGTCCATTGAGTGAGCGTGTACGGGTCAGCCGTAAAACGTTTTTTACGTCTGGTTCCGTCCGTTAAAATTAACTTTTGCAAATAAAAAATCGCGGTCCTGGACACTGAGTGACCTTGCACATTAAGATAAAATCAGATTTTCTCCAGTCATTGTTAAAAAACAAGCAAACAAAACTTGCAAAATAACGTTAGGGCAGCGGCCAGAGGGATCCTTCTGCAGCCAACTAAGCTCCGCCCACAGAAAAACGTCACCATGTTTACCAACTGAAAAGGGGTCTATTGTTACTTGTTCATCATTGTGTCAGTGTTTTATTCGCTGACTTTAGCAGCTTCTTTGCACGAAGAACAGCACAGTGACAAAACGCGTTTGTCCGCTCAGGGCCACCGTAGAAACATGTCGATGTAAGGGGACACGCGGTGTGTGTAGATAGAAATGGCTCATTCTAAGCTAATAAAAACATAACGCTTCATTAAGGTCTTTATACACCACTGAAAACATAGTTATGTATATGATATTGCATTTCTGTCAACAGATCCTCCTAAATATTACACACTGCACCTTTAAGTAATTTTTTAACATGTCTACATAGTTATTATGGTAATAATTGACTATAAAAGGTCACATTTGTTAACGTTAGTTAATATATTAATTAACTATGAGCAATATATTTGTAAAACATTTATTCATATTTTTTAATGTTAGTTAAAAATGTTTATGTTAGTTCACAGACAGTGCATTAACTAACGTTAACAAATAAAATTTTTATTTTTTAAAAAGTATTATTATTATTATTATTATTATTATTATATAATGTTGAAACTAACATTAACTAAGATTAATTGTTCATTCTTAGTTCATGTTAACAAATGAAAGCTCATTTGTGTTCCGTTTTTATTACGTTTTTGTTCATTTCATTTGAGTTATTTCAGTACTTGAATGAGAAATGTTGCCTTGGCAAAACAATTAAATGTATTATTATTTAAATTTATTTTTTATTTTTATTTAATATTTTATGGTTTTAGTTTATGATAATAACCCTAATACACACAAATGAGGCTGTGATTGATGTACAGTAAGAGTACAGAGATATAAAAAATAATCAGATCATTTGGTCTTGGAAGAATCTGATAAAAAATTTTCATATTTAACATCTCAAATTAAAATAAGGTTGAGATCTCTTCTGAAACTCACATGTGAGATTATTACTGGAGGACTTCTTCTCAAAAATCTCAAAAGCAAGAGACTTACAACGTTTCTCTTATTGCCGTCTAGAAGGAACAACTGAGACAAATGATTTTTCATTTGTACCGGAAGTCGCCCTCCACCTCGACTCCATGCACCATCGCTCTGAGATGACATTTGGACACGTAATTATAAAAGCACTTAAAGGCGGTCGGCGTAAACACACTCGTCTTTCCTCGTGGTGCCGTGTGTCCTCATTTAAAGGCATTAGAAACGGTTTCCAGCTGCACTGCTGCTCATGCTTGACGTTGATGCTGGCCGGCGATGCAGAAAGTGACGTGGGGAGTGAGAAAGTGGCAGCTCTGTTGATCTTGCACCTCTCTGTCACATTAAAGCTGTCTGATGGTGACACACACTTCCGTCACAAATCACATGGCTGACCAGAACACCCGTTTAGCAAAGGGCGTGCAAGGACCGTTTGAGCTGACAACTGTATTTAAAGCATTGGGGAATTTAAAGTCATATTGAAATGGGATTCGCAAGACATTTACTTTGTTAACACAACACTGCAATGTTTGAAAAAGTTTGTCTTGTTTTCAAGTACATTCTTAAATCAAGATACATTTACTTGAGAAGCAAATGATGTTTAAAGGGCATTTAAAATGTTCCTAATATTGTTCTGGGAGTCCCCAACAACAGTTTTACATGCAATGACAAAAAACACTTTTGTTGTCTTATAATATGCATTTATTTTTACCTGATTTGCTCACCGACTCCCAAATTATTCGTTCAACGACTCATTTTTCCAAACCCCTCCTTTGCGTGACGCTAATCGGCGGTGATTGGTCAGATGACCCAGTCAGTTGTGTTTGTAAAGCAATCGTCATTAAAATGACGCGAACACAGCACAAGGTTGGGCTATACTTGTGTGGTATAGTTGTAAATATAAACTCTAGCCACTGATTCTTCACATGCTCGACCCTGGGCTTTGAAAAAAATGTCGCTTTTGATTCGCACTTCAGAACAGCGTCTTGTTGTCGATGTTTTCAGTTTCCTGAGTCTGCGCGCGCAATGAGTGGGCGTGGCCAATTTGATCATTTTCGTCTTGACGTCACAACGAAAAGGAAAATGACTCATTGGAAAAACGATTCATTAAATTGACTCAGAGTCGACTCATACTTTTGAGAGACAATAACTTTTTTTACGGTGAACTTTCATATATAAAACTTTGCAGGAAGTTTTTGTTCACTTAGATCTATGTTAGACACTACATGAAAGGTAATTTTCAAAATTCCATAATAGGTGCGATTTAAGATGTTAAGAATACAGTATAAAAATAATTATGTGAGTTTTTGCTGAAAACAAAGTATATCTGCCAATGTGATCAGATAAATAAACTTGCGTTCCTTTCGAATTAAGTTTAGTTTTCTGATCAGATTTATTTCTTTGTTTTAAAATCTCCCTGTAGTCAATAATTTTATTCCTTAAAACTCATCTTTGATCACCAAAATCACATATTTAAAAAAATTTCCTTAAAAAAACTCTTCATGCCTTAAAATATCTTGAATGTAACTCGACACCCTCGCCTCATTTAGTATACGCAGTTCTATGAATATGCAAATGAGCCCCGCCTCCACTCACTCAGAGATCTACTGGTTGACGATCACACGTTGATCTGATTGGTTACAAGGTAGTTTGTGACGTCAGAAACACCAGCGATTTCAAAGCGTGTTTTTGAGACTGTCTTTGGTTCACTGCAGTTTTAAGCAGAAAATACTCAGCAATGCTGTCGACTTATGAATTTACACATGCTTTGTCTTAAAGCATATTAAAAACACCACATAGACATATAAACACCATTAAAAGCTGGATTTTCACCACAGGGCACACTAAGCATAAACTCACTCAATTATGATACATTTTTCACAAAGCAAGTTGATATTTTAACATTATATCTTAAGTCATTTTGCTTCTATAAATGCATCTTCATTTAAGAATATTTAGATATTTGCATTGGAAAACAAGTTTTTAGTTTTTTTGCATGAACGCATTTCTGAGTATAGGACGGCATTTGATTTTGATTTTATTCATAGAAAATTTATTGTAAATCATTTTACAGAAAGATTATACAGACAAACCTTTTTTTAGGGAATAACATGCAGTCATGCACTGATGAATTATTCACAATAATAATACAAGAAACTTGTATTAAGAAAGTAAATAGGGCCCCTTTGATTTCATTTTAACTTTAGATAAGGTAGTATAATTGCTTCTGGTGCTGTAATGAGTCGAATCAGAGGTGCATTTCATCAGCATATATTCTGCAAACTTCACTGCAAACCGTTTTCCTCACAAAGTCTTGAATATTACATGTCTCAGCTCCCAGAATGAGTCATCAAACCTCAGAGGCAAAGAATGATTGCAATTTAAATAAAAAAAAAATACTTTAAAAACGCAGGCTGCGATGACTGATCTACCACTACAGACCTTCTCTATACCAAATTAGAGAAACATACAATTGCTTCACCTCATTCCAAAGATTCCCATTTTGGGAATATATTCCTCATTTTACACTGTGTACAGTAAAAGTACAGGAGTACTGAAATGCACTCACAGTCCCCAGGGAGTCTGTCGCCGTGCAATCGATCTTTTTCATCCTGCCAGATGCTACAGCACGCAATTCCTCAACACAGTCAAAGAGCTAAAAGAGAAAAACAAAAATAAAGCTGGTCAAAGTGTCAAAATAGACCGGCAGTAAAGCGCATTACACATATGGAGACCAACAGTGAATGAATAATGGGATCTGCTTCCGTAGAAAGCACTTTTAGGGATCAAAGGCACCTTTACAAAATAAATCAATGCATAAATAAATAAATGCATTAACAATGAATGCATAATTAATCTCATAAAAAAAAAATAAAAAATGCATTAAAAAATAACTTGTGAAACCTGTGAACAGAAAGCATAAAAATGTCTTAAATGGAAGACGATCACATTTTGGCCCAAATTAAAGGTGTAATTAAGCAGCACAGCTGTTTTTTCAACATTGATAATAATCATAAATGTTTCTTGAGCATCAAATCATCATATTATAGTGATTTCTGAAGGATCATGTGACACTGAAGACTGGAGTAATGATGCTGAAAATTCAGCTTTGATCACAGGAATAAATTACACTTTACTATATATTCACATAGAAAACAGCTGATTTACATTATAAAAGTATTTCACTATTTTTACTATCTATTAGTATTAGTATCATTTATCAAATAAATGCAGCCTTGGTGAGCAGAAGAGACGTCTTTCAAAAAACATAAAACATATTACAGACCCCAAACTTTTAAACAGTAGTATTAGTATACGCACACACGGTACAGAAGACAACCCAAAATGAAATGCAATGAGTTTAGTTAAAATTTGGTGGACTAAGTCAATAGAAATGTTAGTTATGATTCATGATTTAGTTGTAACATTCATTATTTGAATATCAACCCAATATTTGTTCCTATTTTTTACACATACTATAGCATCAAGTTGTTAGCTAACCCAACTCAGAGAGTTAGTGGAGTCTCTTATGGCGTTCCCGTGGGAAGCACTTGTGTGGTGTGCTTGAGAGATCGTTAAAGATGTGTTTCAAATCAGACACTTATTAGGTTCAGCCGTTCAGGTCTCTGTAAGGAGTAGTCGGCGGGAACGCTCTCTAATAGGGTTTAAAGCAGAGCGATGGGGTCAGAGGAGGTCCTGTGTTAATATTAAAATGAGGACAGACGAGCTCAACACCCACTCGAAGACTACAGTTGAGATGAATCCAGCTTTATAGAGAACCGCAACTGCTCACAACAACAAACCTGAGCCAGCAAATCATGCAGATCAGCAACAGATTGAACAAAGAAGAGAAGGAAGACACATGACGTGTCCAAAACAGCCCAAGAAACTTCCATCAAATGGGAAGAGGACACTGACAATGCGTCAACAGACAAGACTTCTAAAACAATGTCTCAGCTTTCAAATTCTGTCAATTTTATTACAAAATTTAAACAGTAATAATAAACATGTGTTCCTCTATTACACAGTTAAAGCAGTCTGAGAAAATCTAAAGCTGGAAAGTCAAAGGTCAAGAGCCCAACTAAAGCAAACACTTGTTTTGCAAAAACAAAGCAAACTTTATATTCTTCAATTAAAAATCATGTCTAAATCTCTGGTAATTCTCAATAATAACTTTTATGACAAATTTGTTTGTAAGACAATATTTTTTAAACTACAGGCAACCACAGCTGGCAGGGTTTTGAAGTTCAATCAATGTCATAAAACCTAAAATATCACTACTGTATTTTTTACGGCAAAGCACTTGCAACCAGCTGGCAGTTTTTTACCGTAAACTTTAGTTCAGTGCCGTAAAAACTAAAAATGTTCTACAGTATTTTTTACGGTAAAGTATTGCCAAACACAGCTGGCAGTTTTTTACCGTAAACTTTAGTTCAGTGCCGTAAAAATTAAAAATTTTCTACAGTATTTTTTACGGTAAAGTATTGCCAAACACAGCTGCCAGTTTTTTACCGTAAATTTTTGTTCATTGATGTAAAGGGTAATTCCAGCGTTATGGATGTGACATTTGAACTCATAATGACAGGTGAAATGTCTCAGAAAAAAAAAAACTTCTTACAATATTTAAATTGGAAATGCATATTCTCAGAGCACCCCATCTGGGGAATTGACAGGCAAAATATGTTTTTCTAAAATATATTTAAGCACCCCCAAAAAAGGAAAATATGCATGCGTTATGGATGTGACGGGAAATGACAGAGTTTTTGGTATATTTTTCCTTTGGTAATTGGTATTGGTATATCCGATTTCCTTTAAAGTCTGTGAACTTTTAAATCCAATGTATAAATATTGCTATCCACATGATGAAGGGGTCTTAGCTGAAGATTATATGTCAATGTTTAAAATATATATATTTTTATGAAGTGTATTATGAGGAAAAACCAAAGTTATGGATGTGACAAAAACCCTGTTATGGATGTGACGCGTCTGAAATACATAGAATCTGTTTGGAAAATCAACAATCAAACCGTCATGGCACTTTTGTTGACGCATAATGGCTGTGTTTTCACATTAAGAAGACTGTCTGAAATGATTCTGAAGATTATTAAATAAACTAAACCTTTAAAACGTTATGGACGTGACAGTGCACTGAAGCGTCAAGACCTCTTTATTATAGCCCTTATAAACTCAACAGGCAGTTCTGTTATGACCAAATTAGTATATTTATTTCTCAGGCATGCCTCCATCTTTCTGCAAAATGCTTACTGTTAAAATAAAGTTTAAAAAGGGGGTCTTTGATACCTTTTTTTGAAAGCATGAAATATGGCTGGTTGAAAATGTAATTTAAGCATTGTTGCTCACCTCATATCTGGTGGATAAACAAGGCAATTTTCATAATTTTTGTTAAAGCACATTAATATTACAGACCTAAATGGACAACTTAAAATGGGTTTTGTTCTTTTGGTTAAAACTTTATGTTTTCATGGTAAAGATGACCTTTGCATGGAATTGCCCTAAAACATAAAAATTGCTACCATATTTTTTACGGTAAGGTACGGTAAATGCAACGGTAAGGTTTTTTTTTTACAGTGTACTTCCAAAATCTGTACTTTTAACAATATTTTACTGTAAAAATTACATGAAATATCCCGTGAGAGCTATTACAGTTTTTCACTGTATATATTAAGGGTACATATTGTTAAGCAATTAACATATCTTTTCCATTGATTTTTTATTTACCGTTAAAATTACAATCATTTTTTACAGTGTAGTTATAGCACCAAATACACATGAAAGAACATTAGAAGGAATGGTGAAAGATACAGTATAGCTTACTGAAATAAATCATGTCTCATGTAATCGTTCCATGAGTGTTTCATCTGCAGAAAGACGTGAATAAAACCGCTTGTGAACAATATGTCACGTAAAGACATTCAATGACCATATAGCATGTTAGATAGCTAGAAAATTTCATTCTAGAGAGGAGCATTTTGCTAAATATATGCACTATAGTATTGTATTTTTACACTAACATTATTATAAAAAACGCATTATATTAATTTTATTAGAATGAGTTGTGAATTTAAACCTTTAATAATAATGCCAGCTGACAGGTTTTTCTGTATGTTTTCAGCAATAGTTGAGAGAGAGATTTGTTTCCTTTGGAAAAATTATAACTTTACCTAATATTTAGCCAAATGAATGGATCGTCAATCAAGATCAGAATCGAATTGAAAGCTTACGTATCGAATCACCCCAACTGAAGTGAACAGCACAAATTAAGTCTATTAATCGATAATCTGCCCCTGTAAAATCATAATTTTACGTGAAAAAGGAATAAAAGTTGTTGGTGATTTACTGCCTCTAGTGTTTATTTCAGTCAGAAATCGCTGTGATTTGTATGTAATGGTACTATACGTGTTTTGAGTTTTGCAATAATGTAGGAAGAGGCACGTTTTTCCGAGGAGCTTGTGTTGTGAAGTTTTATGGATGTTTTTCATTTTGAGCCTGAGAAAACACAGCGCTAAAAACACTGAAGAAACGACCTCTTCATCCGTCTCTCATCATCATCAGCTAGCGAGAGGTTTCAGAGCTCTTCCGCTGGTGCTCTCAACACCTGACGGAAGCTCAACAACAATTACTCTCCACATGAGCCCAGATTTTCCTGAAGCTGCTTTCTTATTTACCTAGAGGAAATGAAAGACGGAAGAGATGAATGAAGTGATGTGACCGTGGAAAGCTTGATCCTGCTTGAGTGACATTATGACAAATCGGCCCATAAGAATGTGACTCAGTCTATCAGACTTAGAAGATTTAGCAGATTAAATAAAAAAATGTAAATGTGCATTTGTGATATTTGTGTGATATTTAGTGTTTAAAACAACTGATTTCATCCATTCCATTGAGAACAGCGTTAAAATCCTAACCTAACCATAAACCTATACTATATATATATATATAAAATGTTAAAAAAGTAACTTAAAAACTAAAAAGACTAACATTAAACTAAAGATAAATAGGAATGTTAAAAAACGAATAAAAATCACAAATTAATTAAATTACAATTAAATAAAATTAAGCAAAAAATAATTTAATGAAAATGAAACTGAAGACTAAAAATATAAAAAAGTTAATTTAAAATATTAGTACATCCATTGACAATTGATTGAATGGTGGAAAGTGTCTCTTTTCTTTTAGAAAGTGTGTAAAAAAAACTATTAAGACAGATTTAATTTTTTTAAATGTTAAATTAAATCTGGTCCATTTCATGTTGACCTCAAGTCTCCTGCTTCTCAAATGTTTCTCTTAAAGAGAAAAATAAGCAGTAATCTTGCATGCATCTCCTCTAGGGTTAAGAAGAGAACAGTGTGTGTGTTCAGAAAACTATATCTCAATATATGCATTCATACATTTCTCAAATCATCATGCTTTATGTGTGAACAATTAAACTCTCTTTTGTCTGTTTATTTCCCCTAATGAATTTTAGATGAGACATCTGAGACAAAGCTGATAATTGAACAACAACAGAGAACAATGAAACGGCAAATTCCCAGGGATCTTCTGACATTTTGCTATTTTTTATTTATTTCAGTAAACAGACAGGCTGTGTTATTAAAAATGACAAATTATAGTCTAACGACTCAAGATAAAATGAGAAGTCTGGTGATGAACACGGTCTACAAAAGGGGAAATTAATCGTTTTGCTCTCCTGTCAGTCACACAACAGATGCGGTGAAAGAAATGAGAAGTTCTTGCCGACTGTCATGACATGTCATTTAAGTCACAATGAGGCCTGTGATGTAATCCGAGAATCGTGTGGGTGGGATGGAAAGTGTTGCACTAAATTGGCAACAATAACAGGTCAATTCTTTCCGATAAGGAGAAGTTCTTAGATCGGATTGATGATGGTTCAGCACTGCAGTTTTGAGTCACCGTGGGTTATTTCTGAAATGGTTAAGGAGTCCCAGCGATCCCCTTCCACTCTTTAAACCAACCCTACGCTCCTGAAGACTCTCTAAATCACTTCAACAAGTCCTCGGATAATTGTGGGATTTTATACCATTAGAGTGCACTAATTCAGTTTCACTGCTGGCGCTGATATTAAATGGAAAATGAACCAGGGGCAGAAATGATAATGAAGGATATTAAGGCGTCTTAATGTGATTTTAGGGCACACCGGCGAGACGAGACCAGAACACGTTTCCACTCAGAGGGAAAGATTATACTTGAAGCCTTCCTTACATCACTACATTTACATGCACAACTTTTGTTTCAATCGCACTGAATTCCTTCTGATTGATGAATCTGAATGTAGTGTTTACATTACGCTTAACATGTGATCGGGTTGATGTGCGTGTTTATATATACACGTCACAAGATTCAAATGTAAATATCAACCCAGTAATATTGTGAAATATTATTTCAATGTAAATCAGCTGTTTTCTATGTGAATATATAATAAAGTGTAATGTATTCCTGTGATCAAAGCTGAATTTTCAGCATCATTACTCCAGTCTTCAGTGTCACATGATCCTTCAGAAATCACTATAATATGAGGATTTGATGCTCAAGAAACATTTATGATTATTATCACAGTTGAAAACAGTTTTCTGCTTCATATATATTCTTTTTTTTGGAGGATTCTTTGAAAGAGAAAAGCATTTAATTAAAATAAATATTTTGCATTTTTATAAATGTCTTTACTGTCACTTTTGATCAATTTAATGCATCCCTTCTGAAGAAAAGTATTAATTTCTTTTTTTTTATCGTATTGACCTAGCCTGGATGCCAGCCCGAACCCCGCCCGCAACATTTTTTGGTCGGGAAGTTCGGTCTGGACTCGATCCATTGAGGAGTAATTATGATCAGCCAAAAAATGGTCGGACCAATCAAATTGACAGGGTGGGCTTTATACGATGATGGACAGATAATCCATCCAATAACGTAATCATCACGTCCTCAAACGTATTTTTTCTTTAAAAAATGCTTTTCGTGTTTGCATGCAAGTAGGCCTACTCCGCGAATCCTTAAGTTCTTTTTGCAACACCGGCAAAGATCGTTAACACTCCTTATTTTTTTCATACTTTTTCCAGAGTTCTGTTTGATAACTATGGTCTATCCAATTGAGTGCAGAGTTGTTGTTTTTCCTGGTTCGGTTAAGACTCGCCTCATAATCAAAGCCCTATGGAGCAGTATCAGACTCATGTTCTGACCAGAATATGAGTATGACGAAGTCAGGCTAGTATTGACCCCAAACTTTTGAACGATAGTGTATTATTGACATATGCACGAATTTCCCAATGTTTTCCTGATAAACCATTCTACTACATTGGTTCTTTATTTGCTTTAAACAGCAGACTTAATAAAAAATAAAAAATAAAAAAAGAACCATTAGTTCTCAGGGAACCACTCTGATCCTAGAACTATCCGGGGCGAAAGTACCTATAAATGTTTAGAAATTTAGCATTGATGCATCATGAGTTTAAGGAATGGCCTCGGTGGCTCCTTCTGATAGATGCACTATATGTACCATTCAAAAGTTTAGGGTATATTAGGGGTGGGCGATATGAGCAAAAATTCATATCACGATATTTTTCACTGTCCGATATTATATCGCGATATGAGAAAAAAAATTGGAATCACATTTTAGTACACCTTCGTTAAATTACAGGCAAAATATGCATTTTAACATTATATCACTAGAAAAAGGTGAGGGATTTCATTGGAGAGACCTGAAATGTTTTTTTTTTTATTGTGCCATTTTTTCTCAAAAAGTGCAACATGAGGTAGGCCTGAATGCACTTCTTATGTCTTTCCACTCTTTGCTCGTCTTGTCATAATGAGTACCGGCAGCGAATGAAAACTTTATTGATTTCTGAGTGAGAGCCGTCTTTGGGCGTGCTCCGTCTCCGGAAATATCTGTTGTTATTATTGTTTTGCTTTCTTAAATTAGTTTTTTATTTTAATATCGTTTTCAATTTTGCTTTAAATTTCAGTTTAGTTTTAGTTAGTTTCATTAATGGTTTTGTTAGTTTTAGTTTAGCTTTTATTTTGCAAACACATTTCTATTTAGTTGTTATATTATTTAGTTTCAGTTTTAGTAATTATAGTTTAGCAGAGCAAGCAGTACACTTCCAGTGTAGACCAAAAATGTTTGCACTGATTACAGTTAACTCTTGTGCAGACATCTTAATAATACAAATAAAATAATTGTTTGAGATTGAACAAAGCACCAAATAAATGGAACTTAAAAGTATACAAGAAAAAACTATGAAAAATTCATACAAACTAATTCATTGGTGTAAGGAGACAGAATAATACAGTTTTTACAGTATAAAAACCATTAAGTCTATGGAGAGTCCCCTCAAAGATAGTGGACCAGTGTGTGTGTGTGTGTGTGTGTGTGTGTGTGTGTGTGTGTGTGTGTGTGTGTGTGTGTGTGTGTCGTGTCCTGGTATTCCATAGCCTACATTGCGGGGAAATGTCTCCACGTGTATAATAATAGTATTAGCAGTAAATGTTTAGCAAAAACAAAGATAATAACAGCACCTTTCAACCTTCATGAAAACATGACATCTCAAACATACAGTAGCCTAGAACATTTAAGTTTTTTTTGTGCTTGACGAACTTGTTTTGGTGTTGCACCTGCCGCGTCTCCCAAATGAAACGGCATTCTAAAAATGCTGCGCTCAAGTTAAAAGAAGTCCAACTTGCGTCTTATTACCTTGTGTTATTTCCCATTCCACCACAAAAGATGTATCCTTTATGAACAGCCGTTTAGCACTAGCGATGTGTTCTACTTTACGGTCCTTCATTGAGTGCGTGCCTCAGCAACTTCACGCGTATGAAGCGCCAAATCAGGCATTTCCGCTAAAGTAAAGAGCTTATTAATTACGAGCACGATGATTTATTTTTGATAATTGAACAAAGTGATATAACTGCAAAATTTGAATTTATGAATATCTACGGTATCCTCGGTATCGCAAAATCCATATCATGGCACAACATAATACCGGTAGTCACGTTCATACCGGTATAGCGCCCACCCCTAGGTTATATAAAACTTTTATTCCGCAAGGATGCATTCAATTGATCAAAAGTGACAGTAAAGACATTTACAAATGTCAAAAATGTACTTTTTATATCAACTCGCCATGCATCAAAGAATCCTGAAAATAATAAAGTATCATGGTTTCCACTAAAGTTTGAAGCAGCACAACTGTTTTCAACATTGATAATAATCACAAATAAATGTTTCTTGAGCAGAAAATCCTCATATTAGAATGATTTCTAAAACATATTTTCTATTACGTTGTAGCAGATTTATCAGTGCCTGATTTTGAGAGTTAAAGTGGAGGAAAAGGGCATATTTTACTGTCAGCTGTCTCTGGCATTACAGCTCAGTCAGTACATCTTATTTTGACAAAAAAATTATAAATAAATAAAGTTGTTACCATCAAAATCAAACAGTATAGAAAAAGTCAAACTGCAATTGACAGCAAAGAAAATTCTGAAGAAAATGTTTGTAATCAGATTTTCTGTCCACGCAAATATAATAAATGGGTATTATTGAGAGATGGCATGGAATATTTGTACTTCTGAAAAAGCATGTCTCACTTCACATGACCATTTCAAATTACCAAGTAACTAAAAATGCTAAAAGAAAACAGTGATCAGTCGCAGCACTTAACCTAAAATCCTAAAATCCAGATGTTGACAAAAATGGCTTGTGAATATCTGCTCATAAATGCCTCAAACCCCAAATATCAACCGAAGATTTAATGCAACTAACCTGGCAAACTTTGGCAAGTCCAGTGATTACTTCTTTGTTTTTCTGTGCTACAGTCCGGTACCTTTACACACAACTTTGTTGCCATGCAGACTGATAAAGACCAGTGCACTCAGACTGCAGGGAGTTGCATAATAATTAATGTAATCTGATTGTAAATTGGCATGTTTGCTAGTGCTTTCGGTCAGTACGGTCAGTGAACGGAGCCGTCGGATGCTAACATACTGTCCATGTGATGGATAACAAAACTGAACATACCTACAATATCATTTCAGGTTTGTTATTATGATGCACAATCTCTGTAATATTACATTCAAACTGAAATCCAGACTAAGTTGGTGTTTCAAATACAACCTGGTCCAATCAATATCTAAAATGACCCAGGCTGTTGTTGAGGGAATAAACTCTTTATATAAAGCAACAGAAAAAGCTTTAGAGAACACCGTTTCATCTGGGAACACACTGGTTTGGATTAGGAACATAAAATCTATTTTATTTGATATTATGTAATGTAGAATACTAATTTCAATGGCTTCAATCCATGACGAGTGCTTTATTACTAAGATATTGTTTTGACAAAATAAATTATTCTGCGAAACTGAATTTGCACTCTACACATTAAAAAAAACAAGTATTTTTAAATACTTCTTACCATTTGGTGTATCATTCATCCGATCTTAGGGAAAACAAAATTTTTGTTCCTCTCACTGAGCCAACAAGCCAATAAAAATCACACTCCCATACATACATAAAAAAAAAATCATATCCATTTCAAAGTAAAATGCAATTGCCCACAACTGAGGTCATTTATCTTTGTGAAGTGTCATTTCAGTGTGACGATGTTCGGCTGGATGTTCATGACACATCGGTAGAGCAATGTTATTTTATTATGAAGGATGAACTTGACGTGAATGTGAATCAGTCTATAAACAATTGTACTTAAATGCTAAACATTAGATTTTTTCCCAGGATTCAGTTTAACATCTGGTGAGCGCTACACAGTTTATTCCTTGTTTTGATTATGATTAAACACTGATTTCTTCTACTTTACTTTGAAATACTTAAAGCTAAAACGTCTGCTAAACTAGATGAAAATCCCTGCCCTTCAACGACATATCAGCCAATCCAACGTCAGCAAATCCAAACGCACAAATTGATTGACAGGCAAAGAGCTGCTCTGATTGGTTACATTTTCTGATTCACAAAAGCATTTAGCTATAAGTACAAATAAATGTGGGAACATTTTTCCATACTCATATTCATCTGTTATTTGCTTCAATACTTTGCAAACAGTATGAATAATATTTACTTGCATTGCCAACCAGTATCATGTTCATGTCATGCTCAGTGAACTCCAATAGGAGTCGCTGCTGAGCTACAAGAAATGATGTCCCCGGCCTCAAGCAAGTTAATTAGCCATAGTGAGTCATATTTCAGCGCCATTACAGATTTATGACAGGAAAGAGGCCAATTCGACAATGCGTAATAATGAAATAAATAGTCGAAGCAAGATTAAAAACAATAAATGATGGCTTGGGCAAATCATCATAATCATTAGTAACCAGTTTCCAGCATCCTCAGAAAATAAGCAAGCAACCAAGAGCTCTGCGCTATTTCTAAGCCTCTGTTACCAGTTATAATTAACTATATTAAAATTACTTTCATGCATCAAGAATATCATAAACACCCTGCTTGCGTGCCATCTAATAGGAAAATCCTCATTTTGATCATGCCATCAATGGATTTTAATACTCGATGGAGCCACGGCTCTTGAATGTGCCGCTTCAAACCTCAAAATCAGTTCCATCTCATTGGGAATTGAATCATTGATATTGATTTATAAGGAGTCAGATTGGATCATGATGTCATCAAGCTGCCTCCAGCAGAATGGATTTCATCCCGCTAATAAAGAATGAACTCATGGAAAAATGTGTGGCGCGTGAAATCCCGCTCAATAGCTGGTGTCTGCCTGATCTGGGATCTGATTGAAACAGACGATGCCCGTCGCACACGCCGTCTCAATGCAAATCACCATCAGTCTGTCAGCGCTGAGCATCCGGGCCAATCAAGAGCTGTCGAGATCCCATCACAGTCAATCACTCAAAAGTGAAAAGTCTTGGAGGAACAAGGCGACGGCTTTAGCTAGATTGGAGTTATTTTAAATAACCCAGAGGAAAATGCCATTTATTTTTCGTAGCTCATTAGCTTTAATGGAGTTAGACTCAGTTATACTCAGTATCAGTTTTATCTTGGATTCTTCTAAAATATTTCGTTCTTGGGGGACAAAAAAGTCAGATTGAAGTGAATGGCCAAAGTTGTTTAGAGGATAGCAGCTCAGATCATTCGCTTGAGTTCATACTGAGATCTCTGACTGTACGTTCACTCTCGCCGCCCTGCCAGCGACGCCGTGGAAAGATTCGTGGACGCTCTGATGCTCTGACGTAGATTGAATGTTTGGTCTTTTTTAAAACTTTATTTAAAGGGACCGCAAAGCAAACAAGCATGTCGATCGTTATTTTTGCAGAAAATTGATCGATGGAAAGAACTTAACAATTATAGTGACATGTTTGCTAATGAAATAAACAAATTAAAAGCCATTTGTGTGGTGTGGCTTTTGTGTTCATGGTGAAGTGCTATTGTAATTTTCATTCCCGCTGAAAAACAAGCGTGAAAATCTTGCCTATAAATAGTGTTGCAAAAACAATCAAATTCACATGATCAACCTCTCCTCTATTTTGCTTGGGAACTAATGTGGTCGGAACCAAAGTTTACAGGACTGCGTTCTCTTGAATCCTCTCAAACGAAGAACTTCTACATTCCGATTGGTTGCCGCCGAACCGCGTCATAGCTCATTACCATAAAGTTGACCTGATTTCAACTCTCCTCGCCGCTTTTACCGTCCAAGACGCGCCACGCCGCCCCTGCCGGAGCTCGCCGCCAGCTCTCATTGTAAATGAATGACTTCCGGCCACTTTGACGCTCTCGCCGGCGGCGGTGTGAACGCACAGTGAGACTGATTGCCGACTGTGTCTGTAAATCTGAACGCGGTTTGAGAAAATTCTAAACTCTAGTTTTATTCTAAGATTTTAGATATACAAAGACGGTGCACTGATACTACTTATGAATGGGAGAAAGTGTAATGTGCAATAGAGTTTAGTACCGACTTTGGAAGCAAGTTAGTACTAGGGCTGTGTATTGGCAAGAATCTGGCGATACGATACGTATCACGATATTGGGTCACGATTCAATATATTGCAATATATTCGATACTGTGCATAAGGCGATATATTGCGATTTTTTTTTTTTTAAGTAGGACTATAATTTTAGAAAAAGTATTTATTTTTTTAAAAAAAAGACATGATGTGCATAAAAGTCAAATAAGTTTACTTTAGGTAAACAATTCAGTACACAGAAAATCAAACTGCCAGTTTGGGGTTGTGGTTCACAGGTTCTTAGTGAGCAAATTTGTATATGCTCAAGTAGGCCATGATAAAAGAAAATACATACCCCCTGTCACAATACATAACACATACACATGTGTGATGCTATTCATTATTATAATTGTGTCAATAAAAAAATGCTTGCACTTTTCCTAGTACACAGGGTAGGCTAACGTCCAACACGTTTTGTGTTGCAAAAACACGAACACGATTCCTAAAGGAAACATTGAGGAACAAATGTAGCTAAATAGTCAGTTAAAGAAAATACATAGCCCCTGACTGTCTGTGACATCTAGGCTAATACATAACACATAAGGTGCAATCTGAGGTGCAATATGTCATTAAAAAAATGCTTGCACTATTATTAATACACAGGTACATCCAACACAACATACCGTAAAACTTCAATAATAGCCGAGTCCCAAATAGACGCATGTCTCTTTTACACGCCTGGTGTGGCAACAGGTTTGGGTAAATAAAGGCCGGGTCTGTTTAGTATTTCGGGTTGTATTTAATTTTTCTAAAACCCGTCAGATCGTCCGCTTTTTGGCACCGCCAAAGCAAATTTGTGTCCCGCCAAAGCCTTTTTTTGATCGGTGAGTGATGTAGAATGACTGCTGCGCAAAACGAGCAGAGAGAGAGGGAGAGAGAGCCCCGGCCGCGCGCACTCGCACGTCTTCAAACAACACGCGCGCTGTCTTGCTAATGATTTCTATGGTCTTGCTCTCTCCTCCCTCGCGCATATATTAATCAAAATAGGATGACATGACACTAGTGGTGCATCTCAGCATAGCCATCTAGTGGTAGGGATTTAAACACAACATAAACGGAACCACGGTCCCATGAAAACTTTTGCTTGTAAAAAAAAAAAAAAAAAAAAAAATCGATATTGCGTTTTTGAAAATCGATACAGTATTGCAAAATAAAATATCGCGATACTCAAGTGTATCGATTTTTCTTACACCCCTAGTTAGTACTAAAATTTTTAAAATGTGACTGAGCGCTGTTGAGCAGAATCGTAAACACCTCTGATTGGCCATTGTGTTCAAGAGCTCATTGGATGTCTATGATTGGCTACAATGATCACGCCTTTAAAAAGATGTTGTTTAATAACGTCTATGTGTGCTTTCAAACGCTACATCTCGTGTTTTTAAAAACATTTTTAAAATTTCAGTACCGACTTGGTACCGAAGTCGTTACTTTTTGACAACTGAAGTTCAATGCCATAAAACCTAAAATATTACTACCGTATTTTTTTACGGCAAAGCACTTGCAACAAGCTGCCAGTTTTTTACCGCAAACTTAAGTTCAGTGCCGTAAAAAGTTAAATGTTTCTATAGTATTTTTTACGGTAAAGTATTGGCAAACACAGCTGCCAGTTTTTTATCATAAATTTAGTTCAATAATGTAAAACATAAAAATAGCTACTGTGTTTTTTACGGTAAGATACAATAAATGCAACGGTAAGGTTTTTTTTTAACAAAATACAGTATTTTACTGTAAAAATTACATGAAATGTCCCGTGAGAGCTATTACAGTTTTTTAAGTGCAATTGAGACATTGCAGATATGGCCGCCGAGTGAAGAGACGTTTTATAAAAAAGGAACTTTGGAAACATCTGAGAAGGAGACTGTCCAAAATTGAAAGATGTACCATAATTATAACCCACCACTAGGGGTGCACGATATATCGAATCAATATCGTTATCGCGATATCACGTTGCTCGATATCAATATCGAAAGTCTCGCGATATTTATGCAATATTTTGATGCGTCCGGTCCGACATGCACCATTGCATTTCCCCCGACTCATTTCCTAATTCTCCTTCTCCATAAACATGAAATCAAGGAGAGGGTTAACTTTTCATGCTACAGATTTCCCATAGTGGTCAGAAAGAACAGGGGAGACACTTCGTTTTTCTTAATATGACTGTAGAGTCGCTACTCGCTCCAAAGCTAATCGCCGTCACTCTCTCACTTCTCCCTTGCTCTACTACCACACAGTCGACGCAAACCAGCGCACAAACATCAGGCCACCTGGCAACTTCACGTGTTTTCTCTGATCGGATAGCTATCTGATATATTCCTTTTACACCTGGTCACATAAATGTGTTTTTGCAAAACAGATATAAATCCGATCTGCAATTCCTGCGATATGGAGTGCACGTCACAGAAAGCAACAGTTGAGCTGCATTTTACGATCATCAGCTAAAATGTCAAAATCAAATAACGCAATAAGAGAGAACGGCAACAGCCCCGTTAAGATAATTTAGTTTATTTACTTTTAATAAAGTGTAAAGCGTCTGCGACTTACTTTCACTTTGATTTGCGATAGTTTGTGCGTTGGCTTGATGAAGAGATGCAGCTGCTCATCTGCGGTGATGCGTGTTGCAGTTGCGCGCGCCGTCATATTTGGCCATAACATGACATGTAGCCTGTAACATGTTCTCACACGTTTATTTTTTAGCGTTTTTGGGAGTAGTTAATTTTACAAATGTGGTTTCAACAACGAGATGCATTTATTGTCCAGTTTCGTCTGAATGCGGCCCAGTCCTTCTCCTGAAGTGGTTTCAGCGATCGGATTCAAATCCGTCTCGAATGCGTTTCGGAGGGCAAACCTGTTTTTTTTACGATCGGATAGCTATGCCATCACAGAAAACGCATGAAGTGGCTAGGTGTGTTCTGTAGACTTGCTCTTTATTTATTGTTTTTTTACACTGTAGTGTACATACAACCAGTAAAACATGTTCTGTTCTGTGGACATGGTTATTATTTATTTATTTATTTATTCATGTTGTACCAGTCCAATATGACTGTCAGTTGAAATAAACATTATGTTGTAAGAAAACTTGTTTTATTTATTAATCTTTTTTGCTGCGCTTTCCCATAACTTTTTTAGTTTTACATACGTTTAAAAATATCGAAATTAATATCGATATCGCAATATTCATTATCGATATCGCAATATCACTTTTTTGTCAATATCGTGCACCCCAACCCACCACCATCATGCCTTTTGAAACATTTATGACGCCCGTGAGTAATATGGGCCAATATTATAAGACGCATTTTGTACTGTTTGGAGTTTGACAGCTCAGACATTCTGCTAAACTTTTGTGTTCCACAGAAGAAGAAAAGCTAACACGGGAACAGCATGAGGGTGAGTAAATGATGAAAGAATTGTCATTATTTGGGTAAAAGATTCCCTTTAATCTCATTGTTGTGTAGAAGAAACAACAGAGGTATTAAAAAGATTTTCTTCCCTGTGGGAAGCTGTAATACTCAGACAGTAACTTACTTTCCAAACACTCAACTAATCAGATGAGGAACAATCTTGAATTCACTTTGAACCTGTTTGCCTGGCATTATTATATAACGACACTCTCCATTCCCTATTCACTCAGACTGTTAAACTACATGAAAATCTTTTGTGAGGCACTACATGCGTCACTTCAGGTGACATAACGTCCATCACCTCGACACTCATTTAGACGCCGGCGTCTGCTCGGGGTTTCAAATCCAGTGGTTTATCTCGGCAAGTTGCAACTTCGGAGCAAAATAAGCTTTTAAAAGTTTGCAAAAGATGCAAAATCATTCATTTAATCAGTTTTAAGTGTTATCTCTGTTATGTGGGGACAGAGTGAGATTGGGTGTGTAGAGAGTGGTATAATACTATACTGGCAGGGCTCCAGACTGCAACCAAATAGTGGCATTTTGCTAACTTTTTTCCACCACGTTGCCCAACAAATTTTATTTTTCTATAAAAAAATTGTTTTACATGTCATTAATAAAAGTTTGCAAATGCATCTCAACTCAAGCTGAGAGCTTTATTGTCAAATGTGCATTCCAATAAATAAACTAGCTATGTAGTAGGCTAATATTAGTTACTGCACTTATTCATGCAAAACAAAAGTAATTTTACACACATATATTAAATTAAACATGACATTTTGAATTGTTTTCTTGTAAAAACTAAAGTACTACAATAATCTTTGTTTACTAATAATCATTATTTAAAGTTGACTATGAACCAATGGATTAAAGTACTGATACATGCATATGGTCAACGTTCTTTAATAATAATTAGCCTAAATAAAAATAAAACTATTTTATTAATATTTAACAATAGTGCGCCAACTAGAACTAATGTGAGGTCTTATGATTATGTGGCTCTGATTTATCAGCTTAATAGAATAGAATAGAATAATCTATTTTAAAGCTACACTGTGTAACATTTTTAGTTTATTCTTTGCTAAAAACACTTAGTTCTTTCAAAAATATATGTGCTCTTTAATGTATATTTACTTCGTTCAAGTAATAAAGTATTCTCGTGAGTGTATAATATGCAATTAAAAATACATACGGGTAAGGGGTTCTAATGTCGGTCGCCATGTTGCCCCTCCATCTTGAAAGTACATTAGCCAAAGAGGGACAATTCAAGCTTCGCCTTTCGCGTTTTAACACTCGATGGCACCGTGTCGAATGTGAAGAGGGGGATTGCTTGAGACTGGACTACATTGGCCACCGTAGGAGTTAAACCGAAATCGGAATTGAGAGGAACAGAAAATAATATTCACTGGATGGTCATATACCTTTTCACCAATAGATGGTGCTAAATATCACACAGTGTAGCTTTAAGGACAACTACAAATAAATGTAAAAAAGTCACTGATATGACTGCCGATTTGCATAGCTAATTTGATCAGGTGCAAAAAAAAGATACAATTGCTAAATATTTTTATATATTTTCAATACAATAAATAATTGGATGCCAACATGCATCATATCAGTGACAAAAATTCATACTGCGCTTCTAATGTTTATAGCTGCATACGTTTTTGAAGTTCAGAACAGCTTTTGTCTTATTTATGACTCCAATAACTTCTTTATAATCCCTGTAACTTTCACAGACTTTTTTAATGCCAAATCAAACCATGATCAGAATGTTGTAATATACTGATATCAGAGATTAATTGAGGTCGCAAATGATTAAATGGCCTGTAAAAACAGTCTTTGTAGCTCCTGATGGATGATGGGTAAATCAGAAAGAAAACGGCAGCCGGCAAACCTTCAAAAAAAGGACTTTTTCCGCACAAAGACAGATCACTGTGCTGTGAATCTGTGATGTGCTTCAAAGCCCAACAAACTCTGCCTAGAAAACTGATCAGAGACGAACGTGGCAAGCTCTGATCAGACATTTGACCTCACAATCCCACCACTTCTCCAACAGCTGTCTAATGGACTACACTTTTTATCTGCCTCCAGAAAACATCTCTGAATTCCACAACGGAGATTCACTGTCAAAACCTGATGCATTATTTTGGAAAAACAGATGCTGGAAAAACTGATGCAGGCTTTTCCATTCCATTCAAACATGCAACTCCCTTTTGCAGATGGATCCGGCTAATGATAGCTTTGTGTGACTATCTTCTCTGGATTGTAATCATCAACCCATCACGTTTCGTGTTTGAGATGCGCCGGCTGAAACCAAACACGGAATAAAAACGTGAAATCACAGACACTAACAGCGCTTGAAGAAGGTTTTACACTGATTACTCCTGACAGCACTGAAACATGAAATGTCTGAGACCGGCTCATTTACATATGTGACATGCATGTGCGTACTGTAATTAGGCCGCTTGCAGAAGCTGCATGCAGTGAAGTTACCATCATTATTGCCAGTGGTTCCCAAACTTTTTACAGCATGCACCCCTTTCTAATGTTTGACACCTGTCAAGCACCCCCCAACACCTTATGGTTAAACTTAACATTTTTAATCGCAATAACTAAATACAAATATTCACTGTAAATTAGAAAACATAACCTGCACGCTATTAATCATTAGTTAAGCATTAGTAAACTCTCTAATTGCTTAACTAATGATTAATAGCGTGCAGTTATTATAAAGTGTTACCAAAAATTCAGCTATAAATACAAGAAATTACTATTACTTTTTTTAGTGAGATGGATGGGCCTGCATGTTTGCACACAGATCATCAAAATTTGGGGTAATGGATGACAGTTTTTACTCTCAAATCATTCTCGGCATCTAGTCTTTGACGATGTTTTGTTTTCACCAATGTCAGTGCAGAAAAGCCTGCCTCGCATAAGTATGTGGTTGCAAAGGGCATCAACACTTTAAGTGCTTGCTTTGACAATCCTGGATACTCCACCATTGCTGAAGCCCAGAAATCCACCAGTGACTTATTTTTAAAAAGTATGTTGTGTCTCCCATCAGATGATAATTCCAGTAATTTTTCTTGCTCTTGAAATGAGAGATGTGGGATTGGAGGAGTGACATCAAAGGGATTCCGAATCCATGTCTGAGATTGGTCCATAGGGGGGAAGTAAGTCCGCAGATTTTGGCTGAGCTGGTTGAGATGTTCAATTATGAGGCGTTTGACGCAATCACTTAGCACAGATTCCCGGGATTGCAAAAATTCAGATAGAAGAGGAAAGCACTCAGTGGAGTTTGTATTGATCCAGTTGGCCCAGAAAACAAGCTTTTTAATAAGTGCTTCAACTTTGTCCTGGGTGTTGAAAACGGTGGTACTAAGACCCTGCAGACTTAAATTAAGTTCATTCAGAGTAGAAAATATGTCTGCCAGATATGCCAGTTTCTGAAGCCAGATGTCATCTTGCAAGCATGAAGACAAGTGAAACGGGTTGTGAACAAAAAATTCCTGAACTTCACATCTGAGCTCAAAAATCCTTGCTAAGACCTTTCCACGTGATAACCAGCGCACTTCTGTGTGGAGGAGAAGTGTTTCATGCTCGCTGCCCATTTCGTTGCATATAGTGCGAAAAATCCGTGAATTTAACGGACGTGCTTTGATGAAGTTGACGATTTTCACGACGTCATGAAGTACAGACAAAAGTTCACCTGGCATGTTTTTCGTTGCTAGGGCTTCTCGGTGGATACTGCAGTGCACCCAGGAAACTGATGGTGCGACTTTTCGGATGAGAGCCACTGCTCCTTTGTGTCTCCCTGTCATTGACTTCGCCCCGTCTGTACAAATTCCAACGCAGCGCGACCAGTCAATTTCGTGTACTTTGAAAAAGCTATCCATCAAATTAAAAATATCTTCCCCTGTTGAACGTGTGACAAGGGGACGGCAAAACAAAAAATCTTCATGAACTGTGTTTTCAAATAAGTAACGGACATACACCAGAAGATTAGCTAGATTCGCTACGTCAGTAGACTCGTCAACTTGCAGTGAAAAGAATTCACAGTTTTTTATTCTGCTTATTAGCTGACTGAGGATGTCAGTAGATATCGAATCAATGCGACGGGCCACAGTATTGTCAGAGAGAGGGATTTTTTCCAGCGTCTTTGCTGCTTTCTCCCCGAGCATACAGTTTACCATGTCTTTGGCAACAGGTAAGCAGAGATTTTCTCCGATTGTGTGGGGCATTCCTCTTTTAGCTATGCGGTAGCTCGCCAGATATGAAGCTTTCTGTGCATTTTTGGAAGTCCCTAAGCCCGAATGCGAGTGGATAATTTTTTTTTTCTTCTGCAGTTCCTGCAATTTTCCTTGGAAAAAACTGGCAGGCATGTCTTGTAATTGACTATGTCTTGTTTGTAAGTGCCGGACCATATATGAGGGCTTGAGACTGCTATTAGCTAAAACTTCACCACATACTACACATTGCGGGTTTGGACTTTCTGCATCACCAATCCATGTAAACCCGTAACCAATGTAACTGTCACTGTATTTTCGTTTCTTACTTGACATTTTCTCACTCTCGAATGTAGGCCTATTTCTCTTGACCAGCACATCTCTGTTAGGTTTCTCTGTTCCCGCCTCTTCACCCCGTTCATTATCCGAGTCTGTTCGATCAGGTTTCTCCATATATTCAGCGCCGTTGTCGGTGCATATCTCCACAGAAGATGCCGATGTAGATGGCTCACTACTGTCCCTTGATTTCTTTAAAGTGCCCGTTTTTAACCAGGTGTCCATTTTGATGAATGTAGTAAGCGAAAAAATAAATGAATGAATTGATCACTTAGCGCTTACTATGAATAGGGCGGAGCTATTGTGACACAGACGTGCTTGTAAAACGAAATTAAATTATGAGTAATTTACAGCTTGTAATGTGAAATTTTATTTCTCAATAAAACTTTGGCATGTGAAGTTTACCTCAGTTAAATATGTAAAAATAATAAAATAAAAAAAAATCTTTCCCGCCATTGCAAACATTCTCTCGCGCACCCCGGGTGGTCAGTCTGCGCACCACTAGGGGTGCGCGCACCCCAGTTTGGGAACCACTGTTATATGCAAAACATACTATTTAGCCTGTAGCCAATGAACAAGCTCCATTGCTTTTCTGTAACTGCTATGTTTTGTAAGCAATGCTCTTAGGAACTATTTACACGAGAACGATTCCGGGTGAAAACGTAGAAATATTTTATCGGATGTGCCTATCATTTACATGGCGACGGCGTTATTGGGGGCTTAAAAAACGCAAAAAAGTGAAACCACCCTCCAGAGTGAAAATCTTAAAAACGCTCCACCGTCGCGTTCCCGTCTAAAGGGTAAAACCGCAAAAGGTACAGATCTGCTCATGGTGGCTTTCGTCGCATACGCGTTTACGTCACAGGCATGCCCCAGTACAGGGAAATAACAACACACATGACGGATTATTTATTTCCATATGTCGGACCTTGAAGTTGCCCTAGGAGCTCTGATAAACATAAAAGAGTCTTTTCTGCAGTTGTACGAAATATTCTCAGATAGATAACTCCACCTCCTCGTCTGTGCAGACAAAATTTTCAGCTTTTGATTTTCAGCGTCACCATATACATGCAGATTTTCCAACTATAACGCTCCTCTAAACGCAGAATAAAAAGTGAAAACGCAACGCCACTTTTGCGTTTTCTCTTCCGATCGTTTTCGTGTAAACATAGCCTTAAACTGCATGGTTATTCATGCATTTCATGCATTCTTGGTTACACAGGTCCGTCTTAGGCTACGTTCACACTGCAGGCTGAAACGACCCAATTCTGATTTTTTTGCCCCTATGTGACCTGTATCTGATCTTTTCATGATAGTCTGAACGGCACAGATCCGATCTTTTTATGCAACCCAGGCCACTTGGGTATGTGGTTTAAATCCGATATCCGATCTTTTGAAATGCGACCTCAATCTGAACGGCCAGGTCACATGTATCCGACCCGCACCCCATTGATATGCGACAAACGTCATAATTCTGCGTTGAAGTAGGCGGGAATGAAAAGATAAACAAGTTAGCTATCGTACGATAGCCAATACACTCCAACGCGTTGCACTGTTATGGTCCGCCGCAGACGTGTCTCTTCCCGTGACAGAGTTAATCGAAGGTGGATCTGGTCATTCGGAAGTTACTGATGAATTCTGTATTAGTGAAGCCACTCACATCAGTATCCCACCACTCCTGGCTGCGACTCCGCACACACACGTTTCTCTGTACCGACGTTGCTACCACTGCTCCACAAAACGCCATGGCCAAAAACCTTGCTCTCCTCCTTCTTAATTTTCTTCTTAAAACGAGAAGATTGTAATTGTGCTGGCTCTGTTGGGTAAATAACTTTAATATTGCTAAACGAGCTCCACTGTTGACATCCATGTTTAGCTACTTCCGCAAACAACAAGTGACATCGTTGACCGTCGAGTACTCTTCTGCGCATGCGGGTCACTTTTGGGTCATTTCACGTTCACACAGGAGATCACAAAAGGTCGCATTTAATCGGAAATGTGAACGGCTTTGCAAAGCAATTGAATTTTTTCAAAAAATCAGAATTGAGCATTAAGCCCCTGCAGTGTGAACGCAGCCAAAGTGATGCCAACGCCTTTTACAAGCAATACAACAGGGTGTGTGAATCATATATTAAATCATTTAAAATAACAACTATTTCAAACCTTTAGCCAAGAGGGACATAGGAGACGGTGGTTAAAATGGGTGTATGTGTGAACAGATCATAACAACAGGTTTTAGAGACGTCATTGTGTTGATCTGAAAAAAAGCACTGTTGCAATGGATCAAACAGGTATTTCAAGAAGGTTTTACATATTTACGTCAGAGATGCTGGAAGCATGACACAAATGAGGATAACTCCTCAGAATGCTGTATTTGGTCAGTCTTACAATCAGAGACAAGGCTAATTATTGCCATTTTGCACTTTTCATGTTGATCTAAAAGATCAGGTAATTGGATAACCTGTACGACTTCCAAACAAACGTGTGCAGACCAAAATTATAATACACCTCTTCTCAACAAGCCACATGATTTGAAAAATAATGAATGTCTCTAACATATAAAGGATATGTCTGTGTTTATTGCTTAGGGTTATGGGTTTGATCCAATCATTAACTTTAATATGAGCAATAGTACATGATGCTACCTTAGCAAACTCCACTAATCAGGCTAACAAGAGGTGGGTCCAATTAAATGAGGATCTATTATGCACTTTTTCGAAGTCTTGATTTTGTTTTTGGGCTCTACTAGAATAGGTTTACATGTTTGAATGGTCAAAAAACATTATTTTTCTCATAATTTACATTGCAGCTCCTCTCTTTCCAATGCTCTATTGTCGCAAATTTGACGTTCAACCACATTGGTTAATGATGTCACGCAGGTGGTGGAGTAATAACTTCTTTTAATGAATATTTTGAGATCAAAACATTTTTTTTTTGCTATAAATTATGAACATGTCATCTGAGGATTAATTCCGATTTTTCTCAGTTATTTTGCTTTATTTCCAGATTCAATCATGGGCTTGTTACATAATAGAGCACGTTCGCACATGCACTAGGGCTGTGTATTGGCAAGAATCTGGCGATACGATACGTATCACGATACATGGGTCACGATTCAATATATTGCAATATATTTCGATATATTGCGATTTTTTTTTTTAAAGTAGGACTATAATTTTAGAAAAAGGATTATTTTTTTAAAAAAAGACATGATGTGCATAAAAGTCAAACAAGTTTACTTTAGGTAAACAATTCAGTACACAGAAAATCAAACTGCCAGTTTGGGGTTGTGGTTCACAGGTTCTTAGTGAGCAAATTTGTATATGCTCAAGTAGGCCATAATAAAAGAAAATACATACCCCCTGTCACAATACATAACACATACACATTATGTGTGATGTTATTCATCATTATAATTATGTGTCAATAAAAAAATGCTTGCACTTTTCCTAGTACACAGGGTAGGCTACGTCCAACACGTTTTGTGTTGCAAAAACACGAACACGATTCCTAAAGGAAACATTGAGGAACAAATGTAGCTAAATAGTCAGTTAAAGAAAATACATAGCCCCTGACTGTCTGTGACATCTAGGCTAATACATAACACATAAGGTGCAATCTGAAGTGCAATATGTCATTAAAAAAATGCTTGCACTATTATTAATACACAGGGTACATCCAACACAACATACCGTAAAACTTCAAATAATAGCCGAGTCCCAAATAGAAGCATGTCTCTTTTACACGCCTGGTGTGGCAACAGGTTTGGGTAAATAAAGGCCGGTCTCAAATAAGGCCGGGTCTGTTTTGTAGTTTCGGGTTGTATTTAATCTTCTAAAACCGTCAGATCGTCCACTTTTTGGCACCGCCAAAGCAAATTTGTGTCCTGCCAAAGCCTTTTTTGATCGGTGAGTGATGTAGAATGACTGCTGCGCAAACGAGCAGAGAGAGAGAGCGAGAGAGAGAGAGCCCTGGCCGCGCGCGCGCGCGTACTGAGCACGTCTTCAAACAACACGCGCGCTGTCTTGCTCAGGATTTCTATGGTCTTGCTCTCTCTCCCTCGCGCATATATTAATCAAAATAGGATGACACTAGTGGTGCGTCTCAGCATAGCCATCTAGTGGTAGGGATTTAAACACAACATAAACGGGAACCACGGTCCCATACTTTTGCTTGTAAAAAAAAAAAAAAAAAAAATCGATATTACGTTTTTGAAAATCGATACAGTATTGCAAAATAAAATATATCGCGATACTCAAGTGTATCGATTTTTTCTTACACCCCTACACACTCTTCAAAAACGCCAATTTAAATCTCTATAGATTGTACTGAATGTCAGCTTGCTTTTTTGGGTCAAGATAAGGATTTATTGAGTCCACATGTCATGCAAACAAGAAACTATGATAACCACAGATCGAGAGCTTTCGTTCCAACCACACAACTTTGCATTGCTTTTTGCAAATGTTTGTTGGAACTAAGTTTTCGGGAAACACGACTCATTGAACTATGTGGATAACGACGGAAACATAAAAACACACCCGTTTAGTTCCAGTCTCTATGAAGCCCCTCCTTCTGGAAAGCACACTGCGCTCTGATTGGTCGGCTGGAGCAGTGTGTTGTGATTGGTCGAGAGCTTTGAGTGTGTTTGGGAAATGTCCCGCCCTTTATTCTGCGTATTAATTATTTAAATGAGGAATTTTTTGACGTGTTCGTTCACCGAAGAAACTCAAGACTACAATGGAGGTTTCAGGGAGTCAAACACTGACACTGATATAGAGAAGAACTTTTTCATGTTAAAACAGCAACATTACACAATAAAAAAAGTAGGCTAACTATTGTTTTGCACTTGAACTTGCAGTGGCCCCAAGGAGAATTTGGTTACATAAATCACACTTAAACGTGTCAGAATGTTTACATTAGATACAATTTCAAACAATTTGGCATTTATTTTAAAGAAAGGAGCCAGGAACATTTCACAAAAGAGGTTTCTTAGGTTTTGAATTATCAAACAATGTCCAAAGTAAAGACGGTATTGTGTGACTTTGGGTATGTTTGTGGTTAGCAGATCTTGTTCATATTTAATGTGATTCTCACGTGGTTCCTCTGCTAGGACGCCTGTGTGAACTTAAGGAGAATTGACTTCAAACATTCACTAAAAACACCAGCTGATTCAAAGATATTGAGACAAAATAGAATTGATTTCAGACAGTTATAATTGAGACTGAAGTGTCCAAATACCTTTTGTGGTCACTGTGTGTACAAACGTCTGCTTTACGTCAAAGACTTCAGGTGACGTACTTTAATGTGACACCCTATATGAGTAACTTAGCATTCTGAAGATTACATTACTATGTATAATTATGTGCCCTGAAGACAAATATGCTAGTTTTTGGGTGAATGTAAAACTAAAGGTTCCAGTTTTAAGACACACACACACACACACAACACAATTCTGCATTCTATAATATTATAGAAAACCATCAATGTTCTCATGTTTTTAATTAACCTATAAACCAAAAAGTATCTGAAAAAAAACTAAAAATTTCCAAAGAACGAACCTAAAGATCCCTATATGGCCAAAAATGGTTATTCCAACAGAATTAACAGCCACTGCAGGATCTTCACATTATCAAGTTCTGTGCAAAATAAAGCTAAGGATTGATGTTTCACCAAAACAGAAACTTTTTATTCTGAAGTTCTTTAAGAAACCATCAATGTAATGTAATATACTCATTGAAAGAACCTATAAATGTAACATCAAGACTCATAGACTCTTAAAAATAAAGTTTTCACAGCAATGCAACTGAAGAACTATTGCGTGTTCCCCGAAGAACCTTTCAGGGACAATATCTTAAAATAACCTTTTTTGTCTTAGTGTGAACATTTTAATAATCTAACAAAATAAACTTTTTCCATTACAAAGATGCTTCAGTGCAATGGAAAGACTCCAAAACCATAGATCCAAATAAAGAAAATGTATTTTTAAGAGTGCATCAACTCAATACCTTTATAAAAGCAGGGGTTTATTTGCAAAAAAAAAAACTAACAACAACTGAGAAACCTTAAACAGGATCACATCATTATTACGTCAAGGCGTCTTTAAAAAGACAAGTCCATTAATTTTTAAGTGATTTACGTTTCAAGTCTCCAAGCCAACACAATTCAACCGCTACCACAACAAGGAAACAAGATCCCTCAACGATGACAATATCAACTTACTAGTTGAAAGAGATGCAGATATCAATGTGCCTGAGACTAGATAAAGACTGGCTATGAAGAAACTCACCGGTGTGCCTTCACTGATGAGCCAGAAGAAACGCTTGCTTTCGTCTACGGAAGACTGTTGGACATCTACACGCATTGGCTTGTTACTCCAAGGAAGAGAATGTGAATGAATTCTTGTGTCTTGCATGCGTAGTTAGCAGCTCAATGTGTGGTTACATGTTGGTTTACAATGATGAGACTGATTGTGTGTGCAGCCCAAGCCAATGATGTGTCACATACACACCCACACCCCCTTCCAAACCAGCAGATCTGGCTCCAACCCGCCGGAGGAGAAGACGCGGCTGCGTGTGCGGCTCAGCTCAGGAACACCCTACTAAACCGTTGACAATGAGCTCTGATTCCACACAGCGCTCATTCACTCTATTGTTTGTGCAAAGGAAAGCAGCACCACACCTCTCTCTGAGGTTTAGCCGGCCTACAACGCTTTTCAAATGCCATTTGGATCACATCCCTCGTCGATGAGGATCCAGGAGCCAGTTTGGTTTAGGAAACGGGACACAGCTTGAAAGTGATATAAGAGCTTGTTTTCGTGGTCAATGTCATTTGAATGGCCGCTTCCACATTCAAAGTTAGGAAAATCTCAAAGACAGAGGGGCAGAGTTCAACTGAGCCGTCAATAAAACCTACGCTGATGTCCGTGTTCAACGGATACAAGACTTTCACCTGAGAGAACAGAGGAATTTCATCACATAGAAGGAATAGAAGAGCAGAAAACACTGACAACCCAATGCTTATGAAATAATAAACTCGCTACTAAAGCATCTAAACCAAGGAATGTAATAAATGGCTCTTTTATAATATGTGAGTGTGAATTTGAATTGAACTGGACACACATGGAGTTAAACTGGAATTTGAACTGAAATATCCATTAGCTCAGTTTATTCTGCCAATTTTTCATAATTTTGTTTTATTTCTTCTGTTTACAGACAACCCAAAAACAGTGAAACAAAATATGAATCTATAGGCTTGTTGATTATACACTGTAAAAGGTGATCAGTTGGATTTACTTAATCCTTTAAAAGGATTAATTTCCCAGAATGCTGAAATTTACTTTATATATAAAGTAAATGATATTTAAATTATATAGTATAAAGTAAATTTCAGCATTTTGGGAAATTAATCTTCCCTTGTAGTCATAAAAATGAATGATCTTAATTAATAAACTCAGTTTAAATTTCTATGCATAATTCCAAACACTGATTATTAGTCACGATGAAACAGAAGCAGAGACAAATCTTTTTTTCCACAGTATAAGTCATTTTTACCAAAAAATGAAATGCATTATTAAAAACTACAGCAGTATGTCTTTGAATTTCATTTCATTTCATTTCCAAATTACAATTCCACATTCTTCCTGTTTGCTACCTCAATTTCAGTTCATTTTTCATCTCTAGTCTGAAATGGCACACAATCCTGACGTACAAGTTACAACAAACACTCATTTGCCAGTGACCTTTGTGCATGAACCCTAGGGTCATAAAGGATAGACAAAACAACCTCCATGATAGGGGCTGTTTTCTAGATTCTCAAAATTGTTCAAATGTAATGCGTTATGTGTTTCACACCTCAATGCATTTGCACATTTCCACTGAATCACATGTAATGGGGCCACAAACAGCACGAAATAAATACGCTATTTGCCTTGTCACAAAACCCATTATATTGATGCAGATCGCCCTAATTTTACTATCAACATGAGTGTGGCCTGTCAGACAATATCAGCATCTTGTCTTAGCTCAAAGGAATTGCGGTATTCAAGTGTATAATCTGGCCAAATAAGGCTTTTGCAAACAAAAAGAAGGGATGCAGCAAAGGAACGGATCCGTAATGAAATATTCAGCACGCTATGATTATGATCAATGCAAACCATGATGCAAAACAGGCTGGATGTCAGTGTTTAAGCAACCCAGCTGGGGTGAACTGTAGGCTACAGTGTGCATCCCATATGTAAATGTTGTACATTCAGAGAGGTAAAGCTGCAATTAATTAAGAAAATAAAACACAGTGCTATTGCTTTAGTCTACTCCCAAAGGATAAGCTTCTGTAACCTCATGCATTTCATGAAACGTGCAAGATTGTGTGACAGTCTGCAACAAGGAAATGGGATAAAAACAGCTGGTCGGGGAAAAAAAAGCCTTTGAGAGTCGACGTGAACTTGTGCTGACGCGTTCCTGCTTATCCCAAAGAAAACACAGTGACGGGGGTGTTGTTTTTACGTGTCTGTAGCTCACAAAGGGTTGGAAAGGCGTGAGAAAATGTGGTGCCATGTACCATCAACAGAGTTACTTCCACTCCAACTCAAGTCAAGTCACAATGCAAATTCAATATAGCCGTGTAAATTAGAGATCTGTTTTCTAAGAGCCAAATGATTCAAAGATATATGAAAGTACAGAATAATGTCAAAAGAAATTATTCTTAACAATCCCTTTGAAAGGGGATTTCTACCATGTAAAACCAATTTAATAGTTTAAGAATCAGTTAAAAAAAGCTTATAATCTGAAATATTGTTTTTATGGCCTTTATGGCTTCTCAAAACCCTTAATAATATAATGCGATGGCCATGTACAGTCAAACCAAAAATTATTCAGACACTAGATAGAATTTTTTATATTTTTTTACAAGTGGGTGCAGGACATTAATTTATTTAAGTGAGGATAGTGAAATCAAGTAAACTGTAAAAACATTAGACACAAACATTCTTCATATGGGCTAGCTAGTGGATTAACAGTAAAATTTATAAATATTTGGGACCAAAAATTATTCCGACACTTTGAGCTGATCATATTTTGCTGAAGTGTTTTTTCTTTAATAACGAATGCTCTTTTTACACACAGACTGAACAACGTGAAGCATTGCTGGGTAATTGGTTGAGCTAAACTGGTATTATCTAATTGTGTAGTTAAACTTAACAGCTAACTGATATTCAACATATAATTTGTGAGACAGTCAAGAAGGATGGACCAGTGAAATATCAACTGATTTGTCATATTTTATTACCATTTTATAAACTGTGATAATGTGAGAAATGTTGAAGGTGTCTGAATAAATTTTGGTTTGACTGTATTTTGTAAAATTCAAGAGTGTCTGCTAAAGGTCAGATCAGATTTGTTTTGAATGGATGGCGTGATCAAAGAACTATTTCCTGCGTCCCACCCAAACAATCTCAATCATCATGGCTGCCGTCCACGCTAAAGTTCACCAGGAACATAATGAAAGGGGTCATATTAATTTTGCATCATTTAATTTTCTTTCATTAAGTCCAATTACAATGTTATGTTAGTCAAGGATTCTTACATCAAAAACGGTCATAATTAGGTTTTTCATCAGAATTTTTCACCCTCTGGAAACACAGACGTCATGAAATGGATTGACACGACGACACGCATTGATTCTTGTTCAAGCAATTAAACCAGCATTTTAATATGCTGACTCAGTCAACTAATTCATTGTCGGCTGACAACTGCAGTGTCTCATTCCATTCCCTAGTCGTGATCTATTAAACATCAGGGACCTCATTCCCAGCTGTAAAAGTACAGTGCAATAAGGATTTTTCTGAAGGCCCAGATTGGATGCAACTTCAACAAAACCACATCTGCAGTGTTTCCGCTACCATTGACATTGATTTTTTGACAAAAATAGGCCTATTACAAAAAAAAGGACGAGTGAGCCCCATGTACAGTAACTTTAGCGGCTATGATTTTTTAAGGATGCAGAAAATGCGGACGGACTCGCGAAATCCAGTCATAAAAATGGAATTTACTGTATAACGTGGAATTTCGCGGAATTTTTGATGGATAAATAAAAAGCAGTTCAATACACTTGAAATCAAGACTAGTGTGTGTGAATTAAACCACCAAAATACAATTTAAATACGAATCTTACATGTTCTGTGTGAATGAATGGTGCAGACGATGTGCAGTTTCATTTACCTCACACACACACACACACACAAGCATGTGTGACGCTCGCGCTGTTTTTTCCCTTTATGAGGACACGAATGCATGAACTTCATCTCCAGACTCTAGATCTGCTTTAACCGCTTCATTTAAGAAAAACTATCGTCATGTCATAAACACAAACTCTCACGGCAACCCGTCAAAATGTAAGTTTGGTTTAACCTGACAGAAATATATTATTGTTGTACAGTAGAATTTAGATATTACGTCACAATGTAATAATTATACTAACAATAAAACAAATACATTATCATCAAAACTTTGTTTTTCCTGTTTCTAAGGAATAATCACAATTTTTCTTCCATGTTTTAATTTTAACAGTAAAGCTCATTGTGCAAAACGTTGTTTGACAAAAAGTTTAATTTCATATGATTAAAAGAAATTAAAATAAAATGTCTTCATTTGATTACCAGAGAAAACATCTGAATCTGTTTGGAAAAAAAAAACATTTCATAGAATTTTTTTTAATGTTGTGTAAGGTTAAAAATTGTATAAGTTTCATGATTTCAATTAATTAGACATGCTTTTTGATTACTAAAAATTTTAGAGCGCCCGCTCCGCAACAGTAGTTCACTAGAAGTCTGTCCTGCATGTAATGGGTTACAACTAACAGCTAACTCAATAAAGATACAAATGTCAAAATAAAAACTTGAAAGTGGTTCAAATGTTGACTTATCTAAGATGTGTGATTATAGCTAGTTTGTACCAAAGTCCTTTTAGGCAAGTCCTGCCACTCGGCCGCCATCTTGGCAACGCCTCCGGGCAGCTATTTCTGAATAACAAGACCAGGCTCCTATCTAAATGAATGGGCAGAGAGTCAGAACTGCAGTTTCACTGCTTCACCGGGACATAAAAACTGCATGTATAGAAACAGCAGTAAAATATGATAAAAATCGCTGAAAAAGTTGGACGACTTTGCCTCAAAATAAGGTTTAAAACGCCTTTTCCCTCACCGGTTATACTTTTACTGTGCATGCGCAAGAGTTCACACACCAACACGCAGGTCTCTCGCTCTCTCCCTCTCTTCCGTACGGTGCGCGCGCTACACGGTTTGAAGCACACTCGCTCTAGATTCGGGAGATTTGAACTAATTTGCGGGCGTCAGGGAGCCGCTATCAATATGCGGGAGACTTGGGATGTCTGATATTTACACAACGCACACATACAGTACATTTCAAATCTGCTGCCTTTTCAAACAGTAGCGTATTCTCCGCTGTCGCAAACCTCAACTGTGCGCATGCGTCAGAGGAACCAGACGATAGGCTCAAATGTTTCCCGGCTTGACTGTTAAAAGCAGACGATTGGCTGTCCAGCGGGAGGGGCGGGACATGTGCATACAACCGCCATCTTTGGCGTTACAGGTTTTCCCTATATCCGGTTGTTAAGTCGTGACGTAACCGCTCTCCGATAATACTGTTTCCGGGTCCAAAGGCCGGGTCCTCTCTACCTACCTACCGCTTTCGCCGGAGTTTTAACGTGTCCCCGTGTAGTTTAAATAGATCGGAGTTAAAAAAAAACAAGTGACATTTAACTGTCATCTACCGCTTTCCCTGTGACGAGAAAGATAAGAGAAAATGGCGGCAGTTGATTAGGTAAGTTACAAATAGAGATGCACCGATCGATCGGCTGGTGACCGGAATCGGCCGAATTTCACGTGATCGGCCATGACCGGCGACCGGCCGGTCAGTCTGACATAATCCGATTTTATGCCGATCAAATGCGCTCGGGCGCCGCATGATTAACATCGCGCAACATCAGCATCACACGTGCACACGGAACGCACATACGAGGAGGAAACCTCGTGAATTACGGCCGTTTCACACCGCAAGCATGAGCAGCGGGGTTTTTTTCTTTTCTTCGGCGTGCATGTTAATCAATGAGTGCATTCACACCGGGAGCGGGAGCAGCGCAGAGTCGCGTGAGCAACAGTGAAGCGCGGGTTTCGGCGCCGAGTCTATTGTTGCTGCGCTCAATTAAAGTGAAAGCGCACTTTTGATGGACAAAATAAATATGATTTCACCCAAAAAGTGCCCAAAATGCACAGAATTTGCATGTCTTGTTTTTATTTATTTATTATTTCCCAATCGTTTTCCTGCACTTGCTCCACTTGTCCTGTTTAGTCAGGCTGGACATGTGTCAAATGAGAAAAGAACTGTTTGAGAAATATAACTTGCCATTGATGTACAAGTGATTGCAATAGACCTGTGTGTGTGTGTGTGTGTTGAGAAATATATTTATACTGCAAGGGTATATTTATTTTTATTTGTTATTTATATATTATTTTATTGCCATTACCTGTTTTCATACAGAAGTTTATTTTGATAAATATATCTTTTTTTTTTAGTTTTAGGATAGATATTGGATGTGAAAAGAAAGAACTAGTTCTTCCATAACACTGCACTTTAGATGTGCATGAATTTCCCACACCAGGAGTAATTTATATAGGCTAGTTCTATTTTATAGCGATTATCTGTTTAAGAAATGTTCTATGCAAAATGTTCTATTAAAGAGAAGGTAGAAAATAAATATTTGTGTGTGCTGTAAAGTGGTTTAAAAAAAGGAAATCGGAATCGGCTAAAATCGGTAATGGCAGGTCAAACTCAAGAAAAATCGGAAATCGGAATCGGCCTAGAAAATTGTAATCGGTGCATCTCTAGTTACAAATCTTAAACGAATGAAGAAACTTTGGCGCCAGTGGGTGCTATCCCTTAATCCCTAGTAACACCCACTGGCACTGAAGCGAAAAAAGCCCTTTAAGAAAAGGGTTTATGTAGTCTAGGATCTGAAAGACGAGCGGAGCGCTTGGGCCCGGAAGAGGCTAAACGTCACGCGTGACATCAGACTTAACAACCGAATAGTTCTATTGAGGATTGAGGAAGTGACATGTCTCATATAAATTGTCTCTGTTTATACTCAGAAATGTACCATGAACATATTTAGACAGTTTGTTTTGTTTTCAGACAGTTTAATAGAACTTTCAAAAAAAAGTTCAATACAAACATTACAGTCACTCATTAAAGGTAGGATGTGTACCCTCTTAATTGGGACAAAGGGACAAAGCTAATTTACTATCCCATGAGGCCTCGGGAGAGGACTTGTGAATGGCGGTGAAGCAACGCAAATGACACTGGTAGGTCACGTGACAAGGGCAACAGCGAATGTAGTTACCAAAGATATAAATACATATCTATGGTAGTTACAATCATACACACATTCATAGTATATATAGAACGTACTTTTTAGCGGTCATGAACTAATTTCTTATTCAAAATAAGTCCTAACTCTAGAGAGTAACTTATGCGATTTCAGACAGCCAGCCAGTCACACGCTTCAGTTCAACGGCTGTTTTGCAGATGTTCCTTTAAGATTTGATTTCTATGCATACATGACATCTGCAATGATTGACCAACCGCTTCACAAGTGAATGGATTAACATTGCTTACTCACGAACTTGCTGTGGGGTCCAATATAGTTTTTAATATCCCATCTTTCAAAATCAGCGTCATATTGGAGCAGTTAAACCATCCGCCGCGCTCAAACATACCGCGCAAACAGAAAATGCCCGGAAGTTGTCTGCAATTGGTCAAGTACGATGGATATAAATAATCATTTTAATTTTAACTCTTCGCTGTCAAATGTTAAGTTAAATGTACATTAAAATACTCTCTGTATCAATATTTAGGTGTAAATTGTTTTTCATAATGTTGCTTCACGTAGACCAGTGGTCACGTGATACATCACTTTTCTCAGCGCTCAGGATCAGGATGGATCAATCAGATGTTTATGATCAGAAATCAGAACGTTTACTTAATATCCACAATTTTACGGATTTTAACAGCACTGACAATATCGTATGAGAACAAAAGTTGAACTGAATTGATCTAAATTCAATGTATCATTTATTAGAATACAATTTATATGTATATTTATTTATTGTTAATCTATTGTATTCAGTAGAGCAGCTTATAGCTGAATTTATCTTGTTTCATAATTTTATTGAGCTGAATAATTTGAACTTGAAGTTTTCATCATTATTATGATATTTTCCTGTTTACTCAAGCGAAGCTGCTTTGAACCAATTCTATTGTAGCTGAAGGTGGCTTGAGAAACATTTCCACTTGTATTTCGGTTTCCAATCATTTAAATTAATAGATGTAAAATACGGTACAAATAGGTCAAATTAGAGAATATATGGCTTTCTGAACCGCCGAGCGCCACCTTGAGGAAAAACAACAACTTTCCTTTTAGGAAACAGAGTTATTATAACGTTCTGATATCGAAGCCTAAATATTTCTGAAGCAATTCAGTTTTATATTCAAACAAACAAACAAAAAATCCTGCAGAAAACCATCAGCTCTCAAATCTCTTTGCTTGGCGTCTACGTCATGTTTGACGTCAATGACATCAAACCTCGACGACGACGTTGTAATGAAGTTTTCAAAACACAGCATTCAAGACTGTTCCACCTCAATGTTTCCTTATCCTCATACAGTGAAAAAAGCAGAACGTTTTATTATGTATTTGTACAACCTAATCTTGTGATTTATGCCAGCTAACGTGTGTTAAGCATATTCACAGCCATAGCTAGCATGCATTCATCCAGACAGTCTGAATGGTGAGTCTGATGTCTTTGTACATCTTTCATCAGCACTAATCTAATGGTAAATTAGCTGAATGAGAAATAGCACTATGAAATCGTCTCTACAATAGCTCGTTGCATAACTGCGGCTGCCTTTTCATGATAAATTTGTATATGTGGACCATTTAATCACAGAAAATGAAAATTATATTTATTATAAGAGATCTAGTGCTCATTTCGCCTGTAGACAGCATTGATTGTTAAAAGTCTTTTGTTTGTCAGACAGAATCATTGGACTTAGTGTGAAGACTGGCTGGCAAAACTCCAGTTTGGAGAGAATATTGATCAATACGCTCACTGATACTATTACTGAACATGGTCTGATACTGTACAGTGCTGTGATGCAGGGCACGCAACAAGTTCACATTTACATCATTAGACACAAATATCATTTTGAAATCATTTGTGCTTTTCATGTGTGCATGAGATCATAACAAACTAGCTGGCATGCAGCAAAAGTATTTCTATGGCATTTGAACAAAGGATTTTAATATCACATTCATTTGCAGACTCATTCATTTAATATTGAGTAAATGGACAATGCTCTGAAATCGAGCATTCAAAATGTCCTGCATGAATAAATCAAGCGTAATACATATTTTTTGTTAATGGGATTCATTAGGGTTCTATAATAGAAACTAATTATCTTTATTCATCTCCTAAAAAGTAGATTCTGTTTAAAAAATAAATGAATGTAGGCCTACATTGATTCGGTAACACTTTATTTTAGGGTCCAAATCTCACTATTAATTAGTTTCTTATTATCATGCATATAACTATATTGGCTGTTTATTAGTACTTATAAAGCACATATTAATGCCTTATTCTGCATGATCATATTCTACCCAATACCTATACTTAACAAATACTAACTATTATTAAGCACTAATTAGGAGATTATTGAGGCAAAAAAAAGTTAATAGTGAATAAGTGATCCTTATACTAAAAGTGTTACCATTGTAATTTTTGAAGGTGATTTTGATCAATCTGTAGCTTTTGCATTAATATTGTGAATTCATACTTCTATCTGTTGCGTTAAATATTGATGTGTTTGCATATTATATCACTATATTGATGCAGCACTAATAATATATAGCGCATATCATTTTTATGGCAATGCTTATTTCAATGTCATCTGGTGAGAAGCCATTTATTTGAACCTAAATGAAAATATTGATGATATTTACTCACTGTTAAAGCAAAACTAGTCTTAGTCAAAGTGATTCCATGTTTGGAATCCTTTTAAGTTTCCATATAAAACCTTTTGACCTTTAGACGAACCTAAATAAAAAGAACTGCCTCTTCTGAGCTTCTGCACTGTATTCTCATGCTATGCTATATTTAAACTCTTCTTTCAGAAGCCAACATCTCTCTCTTGTCTCCGGCGGAGCTGAAACTGGATGGAGCCCAGAGGCTTCAGATATTGATCACCAGCTAAAAAGGAAAGTGACCTTCAAAAACTCTATCTTCAACTTGCTGGATGATTCACTGGCTTTGAACAGGCCACTTAAAGAGATGTAATTAATGCGGAAACCTGCATGCCGGCAGCATTTGATTACCTGGAATAGACCAGGGGAGCCCAAGGCCAGCTGGGACATTTCTGCAGGATCAAGGGCTGTTTCAACTCTGACACATCCAATTCACAGCATGCATGCATGTTTATGTCAGGCAACAGGCTTGTGAAGGAAAAAAAATAATGTTGTGAAATTGCATGAGTAATTATGTTCATATGCGAGTATAATTACCACCGGTTTCATTAGATTTATTTGTAGGTAAATTGCATCTCCTGTTAGACATAATTAGAAGCGTGTGGATTTAGCAGGCATTATGTTTCTGACTGCATTTCAGACCATGTGCATGTGCGCAGCATGAAGAAATAAGCTATTAGGGTTTCGTTTTCATGTCTTCTCTGTTGCTGTATAAATGCCACACTAGAGAAGGATATGAGAGGGTTTGAGATGTGTCCACAAACATGAATCTGTGTCAGGGAGAAGCTGCAGCTTCATGTGTTTATATGAGATCATATGCTGTTGTGCACAAAAGAGTGAACAATGTTGAACATGTCATTGCAATGACCTTCTGAAAGGTATGTGTGCACAGAGAGAAGAGAGAGAGAGAGAGAGAGAGAGAGGAGAGAGAGAGAGAGAGAGAGAGAGAGAAGAGAGAGAGAGAGAGAGAGAGAGAGAGAGAGAGAGAAGAGAGAGAGAGAGAGAGAATGATTAGAAGGTAATACAATAATAAAAACAACACTGAAAGTAAAATCTAATAAATATTTTTAATTTATTATTATTAATCATAGTAGTTTTCTATTTCCATTGTAAAATACAGCAGGCATTCTGTGGTGTTTTTGCCAGTTTTCTAAAAGAGATGAATATTAGTGCACTTCTGCTGACCTCTTGAGGAAGAAAGCTAAAGTACGCTTCAGGACACAAGTACAGTTTAAAACCTCCACAAAAAGAGGATCAAAACATGTAAATGTATGTTAAAAGTCTCAATGAAATTGAGGTGTACTTTAGACATCATAACAAAATTATTCCTCAAAATGTTTCCTTTTATCTGCCTTTCAGTGATGCATTGAATTGTAGACATTAGTGGTGTAATTTTTTTCTTACATGATAATGTTTAGCATTTCTGTCAGCTTGCAATATTATTAACATGCTGAAATAAAATGTGCAAGAATAACATCATATAATTACATAGATTTATTTCATTTCTGATCAATATTTCTGATCACAGTGCAGACGTTCAAATCAGTAACAATAACTCCAGAATTTGCACAGAATCAAAACACTTGAGACACACAATAACAGTGTTATTGAAAGAAACACCGAATTAGATGATAAATTTGTTCGGCACTGTACTTAAAGGATTAATTCACTTTTAAGAAAACTTTTGCTGATAATTTACTCACCCCCATGTCATCCAAGATGTCCATGTCTTTCTTTCTTCAGTCGAAAAGAAATGAAGGTTTTTGATGAAAACATTCCAGGATTTTTCTCCATATAATGGACTTCAATAGTGGCCAAAACGGTTCAAGGTCCAAATGACAGTTTCAGTGCAGCTTCAAAGGGCTTTAAACGACACCAGACGATGAATAAGGGTCTTATCTAGCCAAACCATCGCTCATTTCAAAAATAAATAAAAAAAGTTTAAGTTTTATAAGCACAAATGCTCGCCTTCCTCTGTTCTATGATGCGCGTTCGTGACGTTCGTTCCTGACCTTTTCAACGTAATTGCGTATTACGTGGCGTTACATGAACGCGCATCACAGAACAGAGCAAGGCGAGCATTTGTGCTTATAAAACTTTAAATTTTTTATTTATTTTTGAAATGAGCGATGGTTTGGCTAGATAAGACCCTTATTCATCGTCTGGTGTCGTTTAAAGCCCTTTGAAGCTGCACTGAAACTGTCATTTGGACCTTGAACCGTTTGGGTCCCATTGAAGTCCATTATATGGAGAAAAATCCTGGAATGTTTTCATCAAAAACCTTAATTTCTTTTCCACTGAAGAAAGAAAGACATGGACATCTTGGATGACATGAGGGTGAGTAATTTATCAGCAAAAGTTTTTTTAAAAGTGAACTAATCCTTTAAAGTTTGCAATACATAAACACAAAGACATGTAAAAGCTGCCTGGCTAAATCAAGCTTACAGTAAATATTAGAAAAGCTTTAAATGGTGTGTATTGAACGATATACTTACAGTATCGTGAGTCGATCACAATCAGTTATAAATAATCAAGTGATACAATGTGAAGGTTTTCTTTAGTGTTCACAAACATGACTGACACTTTACAAACTAGAACTACTTTACATCCAAATAAACACAAAAGAACTGAAGAAACATGGACTACTAGAGTATCACAGTGAAAACACTACAGAGAACGAATGAAGAAGTATAAAAATAAAGCCTGTATCAGTAGTTTTAGTGACACTGACAGCATTCATGAATCTATTCGAAGTATAAAATAAGTTTTGTGGTGACCAGCACAAATGTCCTCTGACTGATTATCATGACACATGATTAAGCAGAACTGAGAGCCGAACAGCTGTTGCACGACACCTGCAGCTGGAGGTAAAGCTAAACTAATTACAGCTCCGGGAAAATACAACGCAACTAATTGTAAATGATTAGTAAATGAAAAGATTATTTCAATCAAACGAATAAAAACAACAAGCACTACAGTTGCTGTGTTTATGGTTATAATAACATGCTATTTTATAGATAAACCTGGTAACACTTTAGTTTAGGGTCCAACTCTCCCTTTTAACTAGTTGCTTATTAGCATGCATTTTACTAGGATATTGGCTGTTTATTAGTACTTATAAAGCACATATTAATGCCTTATTCTGCATGATCATATTCTACATCCCTTAATCACCCAATACCTAAACTTAACTACCTTAATAACTATTAATAAGCAGTAATTAGGGATTTATTGAGGCAAAAGTCATAGTAGAGGTGAGAATTGGACTCTAAACTAAAGTGTGACCTTAAATCTTTATTATTATTATTATTATTTTCAGGCCCATTTTAAAAGCAAGACACTACAGGTGAGTAGGGGAAAAATAACTAGATATCATACTTTCCCCAGTTAATCACAATACATTAGGACAATTGTTCTGTATTACATGGTTTCTGAAATGTTATGTTTAAATATGCAAATGAGGATTGATCTACTTACATATGGACTAATTTGCATAGAAAAAACAGAAATCTAAACACTGGATAAAGCAGGTTCAGAGAGTTAAAAGTTTTAACTTTTTATCACTCTTCATAAATCAGCATATACTGTTAACAGACATAAAACGATTTTTGACCTTTTTTTTAAGAAATAAAATGTTAAATATATATCAGACGAGTGATTTATGAAAAAACTGAAGTAGAGATTTCTGTGGATCCCATTTTCAGAAAACATCTTTGTAAAGAAATGTATTGTAATTGAAATCTACAGACTCAAAGAGATCGAGTGTAATAAAATAAACACTTAAATGTGTATTTTGGATGTTTTATTTCCACTAGTCTGAAAGAAGACAAGCTATGGAAGCAAAATAGCCCAAAATCTCCACATTGAGCTGTGAATAAAACACTGGTTTTGCCTGTAGTGTCCTGCGTTAAAGGGCTCTAATGCACAGCATTATACTTTCATCAATCCAACACTCCAGTCAGCTGATCGCTGGCGGGGTGAATGTGGTGTAATGTGGATTTCGACTGTCATAGCACCACCTGTAATGTTCAGTAACATCTCTCCTTGATAGTAACACACGAGACTCAGGCCCGAAAGCTCCAGCTCCTCTGGAAGGGCTGGAAGGGCTTCTTCAGTGTCAGGAACATCAGCTGAGGTTTGAGTCTCTGCGGTCTCTCGGGGAAAAGCACCGCCTCACTTTCAGCGGTGGGAAAGCGTCTTCGGTAGATATCAGGATGAGATCTCTGGAACTGACAGCAATCACAGTAAAATAAAATAAACAGTGCATCTCAGATTTCACAGTTTCCCCACATGAAGATATGAAATATAGTCAAGTTACTGAACAAGTTACTAGCCTTGTGGAACAACAGAACAGAAATATTCAGGGTACAACAATTCAAGCTAGAGAAAGCCATTGTAAAGTATACTTGGGATTTTACACTTATTCATAGCACTCCAATAACTTTCTCCACAGAGAAATTGATTTTTAATGATAACTGAGGTTGTTAATCGATGGTATATGCTTTTGTTGAAGCCATCTGTTCGCACTGTTTCAAATGATCTTGAACTCGTAGTGAAAAACTACATTATGCCAATCAAATCCACCCACTCCCATGATGCACTGCGAATGATGTGCTAGGCTGTGGCTGCATCTGAAATCACATACTTCCCTACTCTATAGTAGGCGAAAAACATTAAAGGTTTAGTTCACCCAAAAATGTAAATTCTGTCAGTAATTACTCACCCTCATGTTTTTCCAACCCCATAAGACTTTCGTTCATCTTCTGGACACAAATGAAGATATTTGTGATTAAATCTGAGAGCTGGGTCACTCCTCCATAGGCTTCTAAGGGATTGAAACTTGCCGGCCCCGAAAAGTTATCAAAGACATCGTTAAAAGAGTCCAAGTGACTACAGTGCTCGATCTTAAGTTTATCAAGCGACGAGAATACTTTTTGAGCGCCAAAAAAACTAAAATAACGACTTTATTCATCCATCTCTTCTCTTCCGTGTCATTCTCCTAAGCTGTTGACATAGTGTAACAGCGCAGCGCTTCTGTGTTGTACGTCACATGTAGGCTCACTATTGACCGACGCTGGTCATGTGTGTGTGTGTATGTGTGTGTGTGTGTGTGTGTGTGTGTGTGTGTGTGTGTGTGTGTGTGTGTGTGTGTGTGTGTGTGGTGTGTGTGTGTGTGTGTGTGTGTGACGTTCAACCAGAAGTGTTGCGCAATAACACTACGTGAAATCTCCAGGCCCAAAGAGAATACTTGAATAAAGTCGTTATTTTTGTTTGTTTTTTGCGCACAAACAGTATTCTCGTCGCTTGATAAACTTAAGATTGAGCCACTGTAGTCACTTGGACTATTTTAACGATTTCTTTAATATCTTTTCGGGGCTGTCAAGTTTCAATCCCTTAGAAGCCTATGGAGGAGTGTTCCAGCTCTCAGATTTAATAAAAAATATCTTCATTTGTGTTCCGAAGATGAACGAAAGTCTTACGGGGTTGGAACGACATGAGGGAGAGTAATTACTGACAGAATTTACATTTTTGGGTGAACTATCTCTTTAAGTGACAAAAGTAGTATGTCTGAACTCACAGTACTCATAAAGGAGTAGGTAAAAAGTATCTGGAAGACCTACTTCTTCCGTTGAGATTCTGAAGTGTGCATACGATTGAGACTTTACAATCCCATGAGGCCACGGGAGAGGGTTTATGAATGGCTGGAAGGTCACATGATAATGACAGCATGATGAATGTAGGACGTCTGGATTACATTCATACAACAAACAATCATGCTTGAGATTAAATGAATACTTTTATCTTTCTCCATTGTTTTTGTTTGCAAAGCGTCATAGGATTGTTCTTTCACTCACTAAAGCTGTCAGTACAGTCTTGAACCTTTATCTTCTTGTCCAACTTAAATACTTTTTTTGGTTCAAATAAATGTTTGTAATGTTGTTATGCACCCCATATCCAGTTGATTTGCTTCATGGCTTATAATGTTTTAAACAAGACTTCCTAGAATCCCTGTGTGAAAAATGAATGAGGAAAAATACTTCCAGAACCAACAGCGCTGAAAATGTGTTTTGGCACTAATGCACTCTCTACTTTTAAAGGATGTGCATTTGGCTGTATGCATACGCAAAGCAGTCGCATCAAAACTGAAGTACACTATGAAAAAAAAAACGGTATAATCGATCCCCTTTAAGCCCAAAGTCTTGATGTTGTTTTTGTCTATACTAGAACATGTTTTACTGCTTAAATGTTGATTATTTTCCTCATATTCTCCATTGTTGCGGCTCCTCTCTTCCCAGTCTGTCAGTAACGCTCTGTTTACTTCCTGTCTCTATGAAGCCCCTCCTTCTGTAAAGCACACTGTGCTCTGATTGGTCGGCTAGATCAGTGTGTTGTGATTGGTCGAGCGTTTCGAGCGTGTTTGGGAAATGTCCCGCCCCTTACCATAACCACCAGTTTAAAGGGATACTCCACTTTTTTTTTAAATAGGCTCATTTTACAACTCCCTCAGAGTTAAACAGTTGGGTTTTACCGTTTTCGAATCCATTCAGCCGATTTTCTGATATTTAGAAGAATATCAGTAAGCAGACAGTTTCTGGTCTCATTGACTCCCATAGTAGGAAAAAAATATACTATGGAAGTCAATGAAACCAGAAACTGTCTGCTTACTAGGGCTGGGTATTGTTAGGAATTTCACAATTCGATTCGATTTCGATTCTTGAGGCTTCGATTCGATTCGATTCGATTCGATATTGATTTATTAGCTTCGATATCGATTCAATAATAAGTGAATACACAAGTAATTAAGTACCTGGGTATATTTTTTAAATAATGTGTGCAGTATTACCAATGTTAAGTACAAATTGACCCCAGCATGTTTCCTGTCATGGTTTATTTAGCAGAACAAACTGTACAATATTGTACATGTGTTAAATACAAACCACAACTGTAACAAACAGGTGCTTTATTAACACCTCTAAAGTGCATGTAACTGTAAGTAGTAGAAAGTATATTTCTTTCTTCCTATACATTCAAGTTATAAAAGAAATGTTAACAGAAGCACAAAATGTGCATACTCATAAAACAAAGTGCAGCCATAGATATTTGTCAACACAATAAATAACACTGACCAGCTGATCAGAGAACCATGTTAACTCTGAAGCATTTTTTATCAAACTAGTGCACATGTAGGTATTTTTTTAACGTTGCGACGTTCGTCTGTTATATAGGACAACTTAGTTTGAGACACTGATTAGCAACTTGCTCTATGTTTATTTAAAATGAACAGCAAGACAACTGAAGTGAATGTGCTTTCCGTTAAATGAATCACACACAGTAAACAAAACATTAACAAAAAAACTTTGCAATGAACTGCAATTTAGACGCGCAAACTGCGTGCTGATGCGGTGACGTACAGCTCGGGAAGATTCGGCTTGAAGTCGTTCATCCTCGGACGCGGCGCCGCGCGTGCTGTTACAAAAAAAGCCTTGCACACAGCCTAGCGAAATGAGGCTCGTGCGGATTATAGACAGTAAAAGAAACGGACGCGTCGAGTATAAACAAGGCTTTTCTCCGTGTCAGCGCGCGTGGTATTTAAACATTCTCTATGATAAAAACAGCGTCTGAACGCTCTCACTAGAGTGTTGCCCACAGCGCCGCCACTGGCCGGTGGGCTGAATCGATTCATAGGATTTGATGAATCGATATTGAATTGAGAAACAAATAATTGCAATGCATTGATGAATCGATATTTTTACCCAGCCCTACTGCTTACTGATATTCTTCTAAATATCAGAAAATCGGCTGAATGGATTCGAAAACGGTAAAACCCAACTGTTTAACTCTGAGGGAGTTGTAAAATGAGCCTATTTCCAAAAAAAGTGGAGTATCCCTTTAACACACTACTAACTAACTCAACCAGGCCCCGCCCCTTTATTCTGGGTACAAATTATTCAAATGAGGAATATTGTGACGTGTTCGTTCCCGGAAGAAACTCAAGACTACAATGGAGGCGTTTCAGGAGTTCAGAAACACTGACACTGATATAGAGAAGAACTCCCGCTGGAGGGACTTTGTGAACATGTAAAAAACCATAATATGACCCCTTCAACTCTTCTATTACCATAATGTAAATACATGCACAGCATGCCACAGATATTCATTTATCACCGAACGGATGTCAAAAGATTCCTTTCTGACCTGCTTGAGCTTCTTCTTCTTGTCTTTAATGGACATGTTCTTGTCTTGTATGATGCTCTCCAGCAGCTCCACCATGGCCCCCTGAGATGCTGAAACCCTCTGATGCTCGAACTCCTCTCTGCTGATCTGACGACAGAACGAGTGAGGCGGAGACGCCACCGAAGTGTCTGTGTCCGCACCCGCATACTTTATCTGGAGAAACCAAACATGAGGAAATCAGAAACAAACATGTGAGGAAATCAGAAATCAAAGCATAGGAAATCAGTATTTGGGGTAAGAAGGAGACAAAGCTTATTAATTTTATTATACAAAAGCTTCTCAACATAATTCGCTTAAAAATGAATTGAGTGGAGAAATAAGCCCTTCACAAAAAGTCAACAGGGAATCAAAATCGACTGACTTTAATACCTTTTTGGTAACACTTTACAATCATTTGTCAACATTAGTGCATAAGTTAACATGGACAAACTATGTTTTACAGCATTTATTAACCTCTGTTAATGTTCATTACTGAAAATACAGTTTATTTTAGTTCACAGTAGTGATGTATGTCTCGAGACCACTTTTACGTAGTTATTACATTAATTCTGGTGTTGGTGTAATGCATTACTAAGTAATTAATTACTGTAATTTAATTACTTTTCCCCTGAAAAATTAATTTGATGTAATTGCATTAAATACTGATGACTATTGATAGACTATAGAACACTTCTATATAAAACCACTTAACATCTAATGTTAAAATGTATGTTTTAATGTAACCTTCTCCCTTTAAATACGTTGGTCAGTTCAAGAATAATTTATGCAATTTTATATTATTTATTTGATAGAATTAAAAGAGCAGTTTCTTGTCTATCCTTGTATTGCTCAGCTGCTCGAGGTTGATATGGGATTTAGAAAGTAATTAGGAATGAGTAATGCAATAAGAGAGAATAATTACTACAGTAATCTAATTACACTGTTGAAGATATAATTGGTAGTAACTTACCCAACACTGATTATTTCCACTTATTATTTAGTTTCTCTCAGAAATACACTAAAGAAGTTATTAAATATGCCGTTTCATATTTTCATCAGTAATCAAGCATGTAATGAATGATGTGGGACGCTGACCTGAGCTCTTCTGAGGTGGGACAGATGCTCCTCGACAGATTTTCGCAGGTTGGACGGCACCTTCAGCACACCGTCATGGTTATCAATCATAAACGTGACCAGCTTTGTGGCCAACAGCTCATCCAAGTCCACCTCATCCGCAGATCCCAGAATGCACCGCGAGAAGGTCTGGACCATCTGTACGGGAGCATCAGCGCCCACAAGAGACAGACCGTGTGAAAGATGCTTGAACGCTGAGCTGAATTATAAAATAACCATAACGGTTAAGGATTATCAGCTATTTCCCAGCAAGCATTTTGCGTTTAAAAGACGTCTAATAGCGTCCTTTGCTTACATGATTGAATATCATACATCTCACAAGTTATTTTGGCAAAAATGACATGTAACCAAATTCAAGGTTATTTTGTCTAGAAGTGTGTTCCTCATAGTCGGACTATATCGGGTCTATAGTTAACCTAGATTCTGAAATGGCGGCTAGTGCATACTGGGTTGCCAAATCATGAGCCTCTATATGAGGAGTTGAGTGAGTTACCAGAGTTCGTGCTCCTATGGTGTCGTTCAGGGGGGGGAGTGAGGGGTTGGCGCAGACTTTAGCCATCAGGCGCATTAACAGCTGTAGTTTACGCCGGTTGGCAGGAGGCAACAGGAGACAGCAGACCTGCAACGCTTCAACCGCAACAGACTGTCTCTGCAGAAGACCTGCGCGGAGAACACACAAACAATCATTTATACTCACTCAGAGCCTTGTTGATGTAAATCCTTACATTAACAATTCAATTAAATATTGTTTTAAAGGGGTCAACGGATGCAAAATTCACATATTTGCATATAAATGTGTGTTTGCAGTGTGTGGACACAATCACCATACAATGAAAAAAATCCATTCACTCCTTTTTTTATCCTCAAAAAGCCTAAACACTCTCAATAATCAACCCGATTGGTTTTTCTGAGCAATATGATGTAATATTGCTCATGCTCCGCCCACAACCACTGACGGACTGTCTCATATTTGCATATTTCCTGTATTAGCATATTTCCGTCCTCAGCCATTTGTATACTGTCCGCCAAGGCAGCACTTTACGTGTCTTTTGTCGACACGCTCCACAGAAGAGAGGGGCATTATAATTTAAAGAGGCATGCACCAAAACAGGTCGCTGTGAACAGAGCTGTTTTTGGGGAGGTAAAAGGGTGTTGTTTTACACAACCATTGAGGAATTTATCCAAAGTATGTTACAAACTTTACATGAAGACCCTAAAGAATCATACCAACTTGTGGAAAATAGGTATCTGATGTTAAAAATTAGTTTTTTACTTAAATGTAAAAATAATTATAATAGTCTATGTACAGGGTATATGCAGGAATCTTGAAGTTAATTTTAATACCTTTTCAAGACTTTTTCAAGACCTTCTCAATATTTATTAATACCTCACCGCCACTTCAAGCTGTAACCATTTACATCAGTGATAGTTTTAACTTAACAGTTTTAGTTTGTGATAAAGACTATAGACCACTCTGATACAAAAAAATCAAATAGGCTGGGATAGTAAATCACCAACTTTCTCTTAAAACATTTCGGTGCGTTTTAATACACGTGATTTTTTTTTCCCGCCCTAGGAAAATCCCGCCCTGCAACCGATTTCATTAGTTTAGGTTACAGTGACGGGTAGGTTTAGGGATCAGTGTGTGGTGTAGGCAATCTGTACAGTGATTGACATGACAGAGAGGCAATATATGAACACACCCAAAATAGCCTTGTTTTTTATGTACCTGTTCGTTTTTTTAATAAAAATGACTAAATTCACACACTTTTACGTTAATTTTGGGACTCAAACTGTTGGACAGCTAATTCAGAAAAAATACTTTCAAAATTCAAGACTTTATAAACCCGTGATAAGACTTTTGAATACTTTTTAAGGGTCTTAATTTTCCCAAAATTGATTTATCACCTTTTAATACTTTTCAAGACCCCGCGGATACCCTGATGTATTAGCGTTATAAAGGTTACTCCACTTTTAAAAGTTCTCTTAAAAGTTGCTTCCAGTTCAGTTTGTATCACAGTTTTAGGTTCACGTCAAAATAAGAACAAATAATCGAACTAGAAGCAACAACAGCATAAATAAATACAATAGAGCAAAGATACAAATAAAATAAACGGTAGTTTTCAGGTACAGAAATTAAATAAAGTAATCAAATGTAAAATAACATTGCAAATTTGACTTTATAAATTAAAGATTAATCCCGTTACAAAAGCTATTTAAGAGTAGCAAGTGATTTCCTTGTATTTTGTTTGACTACCATTAAAAACACAGACAGCAGGAATATTAGGTTTTGTTCCCTTTAAGACATAATGCACAGATCCAAAATACTGATACTGTTACATATGCGTTGTATTTTATCAACCGTATAAGTTATGTCTGTAAATACGACTCGTACTTGAGCTTACTTCACTTCTTTTTTTATTTCCGTTTTTCTTGTTCACACCACCGAACTGTGTCAAACATTCAGCCTTCACGTCACTTCCGTTCCCAACCCTTAAAGTATTCGTTCTATCTTATAAATGTAACTAACATATTACTTTAACTAAACATCAGATTATTATACTAACTAAGCTTGCAAAAGTATAAAGGTGATGATACACAGGGCAACTTTTTGAGCAATGTTGCTGGGCAATCTTGCTTGGGCACTTTGCCTTTGAAAATGGGCAATAAATTTATACAATAAATCTGTATAATTTAGATTGGTCGTGGGCCCTATGTCTCATCTAGTTGCCCATTGACAGCAGCATTGCCCAAAAAGTTGCCCTGTGTATCATCACCTTTAGTTCACTTAGGGCATAACAGACTATGTCTCCTAGGAAACTTATCAAGACAGACATGTTGACATAATTTTTGTGTGAATTTGTCCGCTCAAGTGCGAGACTTAAAAGAAAACTCAATATTTGCATGCTGTCTGAGACATGTGCGCGCTCCGGATGAGTGTACACACACACAGACACACGCACACACACACACACACGGACAACTCTTCTCACAGCGTGTGCAAGTTCTCTTTCTCTTTCTTGCTCAGTTGCTCTTGAATGTTTAAATTGGCAGAGCTTAAATGAGTTTAGTTTAAACACAGATAGCAGAGTGTGCAGTTCAGGTCTCGCCTGTGTTATCAACACTCGAGTGATGACGGCGTAAATGACTGGTCATGTTTGAGCAAACCGCACTCGCATTAAACAAAGTTTACAAAGAGTGGCCATTTTGTTCACATTCTTTCGATTATTATCGCTGTTGTAATGTATTATTGGGGAGCCAGCATGTGCATCCATCATCAGAAACATTTATTAGCAGAACTGTCTGTTTAACCAACAAACCAGATTATAAATGCGCCATATGATTTCAGATGAACCGCGGTGCAAGTGCGTCCCGAACCGTGGGTGAAGAACGGTGCGGTTCAATTTTTTACAGAGAATCGATATATATACTATATATATATATCGGGAGCTCCGGCGTTTCTTAGGCATGACTGGATACTACCCATGTTTTGTAAGAATTTCTCAGTGGTAGTGGCTCCTCTTACTAAGCTCTGTAGTCCAGCTGTACCATTCGTGTGGACACCTGAATGTGAACATGCCTTTGCCGCTGCTAAGTCCCTGTTGTGTAGTGCTCCTGTACTGGCTGCGCCTAACTTTGCTTTTCCCTTCCAGTTAGAGGTGGATGCTAGTGGTGCTGGAGCTGGAGCTGTTTTGTTACAGGTTGGAGAAAATGGTGTGCATCACCCTGTTTCGTACTTCTCCACCAAGTTCGAGCGCCACCAACTGAACTACTCCACCATTGAGAAGGAGACGCTGGCCATGTTACTTGCATTACAACACTTTGAAGTATATGTGTGTTCCAGCCCATCTCCTGTGACTGTGTACACTGATCACAATCCTCTAGTTTTCCTGAATCAGATGTACAATCACAATCAGCGTCTGATGTGTTGGGCTCTGATGGTCCAGGGATTCCAGCTTAACATCAAACATAAGAAGGGGTCGGAAAATGTGGTTGCCGACGCTCTCTCTCGTGGGTAAGAGGCGTTCTGAATTATTATCAGTGGAACACAAGTGATGGATCATAGTTAAAGATAACTGTGTTAGTACCATTATTACATAACATGGAGAATTATGGTGATTTGCGGTTAACAAGACCTATGGTTTTGATCTTAAGTGAGGGGGTGTTACGACCCTAAGGGTCATATGTGTTTGTTTGGGGTGTGTTTCTTTCTTCTCTCTCTTAGGTGGTGGCCCCTCCCCCTCCATGTCTCGGCTGCATGTGTGAGTGGCACCAGGTGTGAAGACTGTTCTCCCACAGTTTGTGGGAAGTGTTGTTGTGAAGTGTATGCTCTGTTCATGTCTCTTCCTTCCATTGTGACCACATTGGCAGACCAACTTTATTCAACCTGTGGGTTGAGCCAAATCTTGCATCGTGTTGTGAGTCTAGAACAATGTTTGCTGTTTGTTTGTGTGCTAACCTCCTCAGTGGAGTGAGGATTGCTTAGTAGTTTAGTTAATGTTAACTCTTGTCTTTTCTTAGTTATTTCGTTGGTGTGTATTGTTTGCTTTTTCTTGTTTGTTAGTGTCCCACTGTGAGAGAGTGGTTTTCTATTGGTTTTTCTTTGTCCATATGGTAATAAATATACGTTTAAACTGCACGTGACTCTGAAGTTATTTTAAGTTTTTGTTGCTTCCCTTTCCCCTGGATTTACCATTTTGGGGAACGTAACAATTTATATACTATATATTAGTTTTCAACTGGACATTTCAATAGCTGATACACTGAATAAATATATATATATATATATTATATATATATATATATATATATCACAATCTTGAATAGACCTAAACAAATAACTAATTAAATGAATAGAGATTCTGACCAAAATTTTATTTGCTGTGGTCCATTTAAAATTTTTTAATTATTATGTTTTTTTAATCGTGTTAAATGAATGATTCAATGACTCACTCATACTTCATCCAATAACGAAACAAGTAAATCAGTGTTTCTGAATGAATCTCTTGAATGAATGATTCAATGACAAATACATTTTTAACAGTCTCTTGTCGCCACCTACTGGTGTAAATATGAAATTGAGATAATCGTTATTTGACGCGGCATGTTACTACCAAAATATGATTTGCTCTATTTTGACGCTTCCGTAGACATCAGTGTTTATATCAGAACTATAAACTTTTATCTCAGTATTTCACACACACTACAATTTAAAAGTTTGGGTTTGGCAAGATTTGAAAGAAGTCTCTTCTCTTTAGCGGCTGATTAAATGTCACTGATACCATTTTTTGAGCTTCGAAGCTTCGGTAGGAATGAACATCGAATATTCGAAGCTTCGGAATCTCTATACGTCTCAGACATCCCAAGTCTCCCGCATATTGATAACGGCTCCCTGATGCCCGCAAATTAGTTAAAATCTCCCGGAATCTAGCTGCCCGCGAGCTCCAAACCGTGTAGCGCACGCACGACAGAGAGAGAGAGACCTTGCGTGTGTCGTGTGTGCAAATGTGCGTGCGCAAGTGTACGTGTGTGCCTCTTGAAGCGCATGTAAAATGCGCATGATCATCAGGAGCGCATGATTATTATTTCGAGAACCGTTCATCCAAACGACTTCACAAGGGAGTGCAGTGTATTTGGTGCAATATAGATAGACATGCGAGACGCGACACGTTCAGAATTAATAAACTTTTAATAAACTAGAGAACTGCGCGAGCGGGAAGCGGTGCGCCTCACGCGAGGAGAGCTTATAATATGCTCCGACAACGGACACTTCTCTGCACTAGTGATATAAAACACACACAGGTCTGTAACTTGAGCAATATTTCTAATAAGGTAGGCTAGTCTAATATTTTTCTCACTAACAAAGTAGGGTAGATTTAAATAAAGAAGCGGCGCGCCTCACGCGAGCAGAGAATGAACTCCGATATGCTATCTTATATGCTCTGAGAATGGACACTGCACTAGTGATATAAAACACACTAATACATACATTTTAATACTACATACATTTTAATATATTTTTGTTTCTATTATTCTATTTTCCATAATGTCAAAGCAATCCAGCTTAACCCAAAATACAAGCTCAGGCATTCACTTCTGTCCATACAACCTCTGCTGTTCTGCGCTCTAGCCAGAGAATACTCCCGTTGCAGGAACACTTTTAGCAGTCCAAGAAGAAACAAATATCTATTTATTAAGTAGCTATAATGAATTTATATGTTAAGTATTGTATTTCACGAGATTTTATAGTATAAAACATATACAAGCGCGAATGAGAACCGTTTCGAGGGGGATGCCCGGTTTGCAAAAAAACAAAAAAACGAATATTCGAATGTCACATTTTCAAATCGAATACCGGCCCACCGAACAATATTCGAATATTCTGGTCCAGCCCTACTGATCATATGAAAAGCTTGTGCATCACTCACCCAAAATACTAACAAATATTTCATACAGATGGAAGGTCAAAAGTGGTTCTTTCAGTCTCTGAAAATGTTCTGCAACTGTCCTGAAGACGTCTCTCTCAAACCCTGGATACATGGGCTGCCTGGCGTCACTGCCATTGGGCCCTGAAGATGAAGCAAACTCAGAGATATATGAAGTATCATAAAACAGGGGTTGTAAAAATACATACAGACATCTTTAATTCCATATTAATATGGCAAGCAGCTTGCCAACCTATATATGGGCTAATGAACTATATCACTCGGTAAAATAATTGCTTTTTTGATTATTTATTGAACAGCAGTGTCATTGAGTTGAATCAGTATGACAGCAGGTCATCATCAGTCACTCACAGTTTGCCAGGCATTTCATTGCAGATAAAACCCAATGAGGCACGTCTTCTGCAGATAAAACGATCAGAAAGAAAACAGAGAAAGAGATCTGTCAGAAATTATCTATAAGAACAAATAAAATGTTAATATATATCCCATGCTCACCTGTTTTGTTCTTCAGGACCACAATGCCCTGCTTATTAACACCAAATACATTGTGAACAATGTGCTTCGGGCTCAGATGTTTGGCATCTAGAACCCCATCCAGAGACTGGAGACCCAAAACTGTCTGTAAACTGATAAAGAGAGTTATCTATAAGGGCACGTCTCATATGTAGTCCTGCCATTGACTTAGCTAAGTCACTATGGCCTCGTTCATATGTGGATATAAATCAGATGTGTGCCAATGCGACTCTCATGTAAAGGCAGATCAGATTTTCTGAGGCATTAGGCTACGTCTCCGCGGTTTAATGACGAGAGAAACCCCGACGCGCATCTGGGAAACGTCGTGTCGTTGTAGGAATATGGACAAACGTTGACACAACATATCAAAGGTTGGCTTGCTCATCCTAAAATTTCGGACCCACTGCTCCTTGTTAAAGCCCGCCACGATCTCATGAAAGTGTGTATCTACAGCACGATTTTTATTTCTCGTGTCATTTACGCCAAAAATAGTTTTTGCGTGCATATGATAAGCACTTTATGGTGTTTAATACGCACGTACCCCAAACCCCTAATCCTACCCAAGGTGCGTATCATGTGCGCAAAACTATTTACTATTAACCCCCTTTAAGCATGTGAGATGTTTCAGATCTATGTCAAGTGTAAACACATGAATCAGAAAATGGTCACAATTAAAAGAACGTGTAAACGGGCGGTCAAAATATAGCGCAGGCGGGAATTGAAGATCGGATTTATATTTGTTTTCCAGAGACACATTTATGTGCGAATTGAACTCTTTTAAAGCAACACTATGTAACATTGTTTACCTTAAAATAATGTTTCCAAAATTCTGGTTCATCAAGTGGTAACAGGGTGAAAGGCACGTCTGCCATCTCCTGACGGGGTCTGTGTCGCTTTTACTGGCACTATGTAACTTCGGGGTTCGGGTAGTAACCCAACCACAAAAAGAAAAATTTGACTGCTTTACGTCAAGCGCTACAATAGTCATTATTTCGTTTTTCTTCGTTTCTGATGTCGCAATACATCATCCTTTCATGAAATCATGTAACATACTCTACCTTGTCTGTGGACATCGTTCATTCTAAAGCCGGTGCTGGGTAAACAGCGAGTGTGCGTGCGACGGTAGGCTAAATTATTTACGACAGCGGCAATGGACAATTTCGTTTCCAACCAGTAGGGCGACCGAAGAGGAAAAGTTACTTGGTGTTACTTTAACAAATCAGACAGCTAACCGATCAGTAAAAACACATGAAGTGACCAGGTTGATGCTTACTGTGTTAGTGTCATTGACTTCCATATCTGGTCCACGTGTTTCGGGGTTAACTCCGTCCTCCGGATTAACCGGCATTCAGGAACCTCACCAATGGCGATGCTGTGCCTCTTATTCCACGACTCGGAATTCTGAGATCAAAATAAAAATATTTAAGAAATTTTAAAACAATAACACTACTCATGCTCAGTAGGTTTAACATTGTAAATAGCACCAGAGAGAATACATTTTTAAGATGATACAGCATCCACAGGCAAATGTTCTCTCACCATAAGAGGCTTCATGGGGATCTTCTCCGGCACTGTCATCTCCTCATAGTCGTCCCAGCGTGGGATTCTGGGAACTGAGCCGTGATCTCTCACAGGTGGACGCACAGGAACAGGCTTCAGAGGTGATTGTGGAGGAAATCTGACAAATTTAAAGCATATTATTAATTATATTGAAATACCATTTTTTGGTACACATACAGTACCATTCAAAATTTTTGGGGTCAGTAAGATTTTTCTTGAGCAGCAAATCATCATATTAGAATGATTTCTGAAGGATCATGTGACACTGAAGACTGGAGTAATGATGCTGAAAATTCAGCTTTGATCACAGGAATACATTACACTTTACTATATATTCACAATTATTTAACATTTTAATATTATTTCACTCTTTTTACTGCATTTTTTATCAAATAAATGAAGCCTTGGTGAGCAGAAGAGACTTATTTTTAAAAACATTAAAAAAAAATAGACACCAAACTTAGTGTATAAACAAAACCATTTTTTTATATCGCTTTATTCAATACAAAACAGTTTCAAAGCAGCTTCGTATTAATAAACAGCAAAATAAAACCATTTATGAAAGATTTTTTAAAATCACCTGTATAAATGCCCGTTGTCCTCAAAGTCTTCTTTACCAAACCGTCCTTTGACGTCCTCGATGACGTGATTTTTGAGGAATTTCCGCAGTAACTGGAGCGTTTGGTAGCGCGTCACCTCCGGCCCGAAGTTCTGGTTTTGTCTGAGCAGATCATGGAGAAAGTCCACAGCCTCGGCGCCTGTGAAACTGTGATCGTAACTCCTGAAATGAGCCCAGTGACGTCTGACTGGCATCCCACCACGGAAGAGCTTGATGGTCTCATTCCACTGGAGAAAACAGAAGACGTTTCAGGATTAATGCTGTTTTAACTGCTATTTGTTAATAGAGGTGGTACATTTACATTGTAACAATGTTGTTGTATTTACAGGGTTTTAAAATGCAAAGCTTTTAAAATGAAATTTAAAACTTTAAGACCTGCACAAATTAATACCACATGTCATTACAGAACAAACCCATACAATCTCAAATTCTTTTACCGTACTTAATTAAACATTCACATATTCAACTAGGGGTGCATCGAAATGAACATTTTGGCCGAAACCGATAATTTTTATGTTTGAAAGCCGATATATTGGCCGATAAATCTAAATTTTTATATTATTTTTGAGAGCCTGATTACAAAAACAAAAGTCTCAGCATTGAAAGCTACGACCCAAGCACACAATTATGATCTACTCATTATAATTGTATGTAGCCGATATGACAGTCTTGCGCTGCACATGTTGAACTGAACTGTATTTTCCTGTTTTGAAGTGATTCCAATCATATTTCAAGCAAATCAAAACCATCATGTTGAACAGTGTGCATCTGAAGTATCTCAGCTGAAGGAAATAATACATTATTGGCTTTAGCCTAATATATCGCCCAGATTTTCTTATCGGGCCGATAACAATAACATTGAAATGAACATATATTGGCTGAACATATATACCGATATGGTGACTAGGGTGACCATTTTCACCCCTTGTCCCGCACGTCGCATATTGAGAAAATGTCCCGCATTTTAAGAAAGCATTTTATTTATTCTTTTTGCGGTGTAGTTTAAGTGCAAATACAACAGCCGTTTTTTAAATCCTATAAGGCGACATAATGGCAACATATATAATTTTTTCTTAATATATAAGACTGTCAATGAACTAATTTCATATTTTATTTGTTCATTATTTATTTTGTTGGATTTAGTTAAACTTGGTCAGAACTGTTTCAAAACTAGTGATCTGCATGATGCCTGCTTGCCTTTGGGCTCAGTGATGTTGAATTTAAATATGTAAAATAAAGACATGTTATGTTACATTGTGATGTAATGGTGTTTTCTGGAAGGGACTAAAGAACAAAGTATTTTTATCAGCTGAAAGGCAGAATACAAATGTTTTTATTAAGTTAGATAGACATGATTATATAACAGTTTCAGGTTATGTTTTAGTGTTGGTAACATGTCCCACATTGTCCCACACAACCTTAGTAATCGTGCCACATTTGGTTTGTTTGATGGTGGCCGATATATCATGCATTGAAATCAATACACATGAAGTAAAGGTCCATTAAAATTGGATTTTGCTGATACAAAAATGTGTTTAAAAAAGGGCTATAAAAAGATTATTGTGCTGAATCTGATACTAATAAAATCTGTACATTGAAAGTGTTAAATAATGTTCTTAGCCAGTGATTAGTTTATAAAGTTATAAATATGGATATTTTTAGCTTCAGAAGGCATTTATTAACCCCCTAGAGTCATATGGATTACTTTTATGATGAATGGATTTGCTTTTTTGGGCTTCAAAATCTCAAGCCCCATTCACTCACTCCCATTATAAAGTGTAGAAAAGCCAGGATATATTTTTTTTTAATATAAGGTTAAATCTGATTGTGTTCAGCTGAAAGTCATATAGGATACCTTGAGGCTGAGTAAATTATTGGATCATTTTGATTTTTGGGTGAACTACTCCTTTAAGCATCTCGAATTTTCTGAAATGTTATGTTTAAATCTGCAAATTGGGCATTATCTAATTAAATACGGACTAATTTTTATACATTCCCCAAACAGAAATTGAACAGTGGATAAAGCCGGATTCAAAATTATTTTCATTTTGGTGACATTTGCGTTAAGGTTTTTATAGAAAACTCATTTTATCGCTTCATAAATCATAAGAATAGTCAACAGCCAGAAAAAAATAAACAAAAACACTACGTTTTTGGAATAGCAGCTAAACTTGCAAAAAACGTCAAAACCTTCAGAATATAGATACCAATAAAAATGTCAAGTTTGTATGCAAGTGCAGTAAAAAAAGCTAATTTTGAGAAAACGTAACTTATGTAAGTTATTGTAATTGAAAACTACAGACGCAAATAGATAGCACTAGCTGCTAAGTTAGTTAAATAAGAAACACTAGGAGGTTCTTACCACTAGAAAGAAAGAAAACTAGTTATGAATGCAAAATAGGCCAAAGTGCATGAAAGAAACCAACACTTTTGCCGTACTGATATGGGTGTGGTCTTATATTATTGTAATATATTTAAACAAACCGTTTAAAGAGACACCAAATCAGCTCACGTGAAGCGTAAAAAAAAAAAAAAATTTGTTCTTACCAATTTCGTCGCCCTATAAGGGCCAGGTCCAATCATTTTACCATCCATTCAAGTCCTAATAGGTTTTAATAAATTATTTGCAAATTATTTATCCATTTACTGCGTTCATCTCTGTAAACATCTCCACACGCCGGTTACTTCATTTTTGAAAACCGAAACGTTCCTGAACATAATTTGATTGGCACACGAAATCAGCCACGTGATGCTGCTTTACCAAATATGGGCATTAGCTTTACCGGGGCTGCCAAAGTGCAGTATGGGAGGTGTAGTTTAACTGCGCAGTTTAAAAAAAAAACATGTACACAATGAAAATCACAAGAAAACAGATAGTGACAAATAATTTATTTTGTTTCATTATAAAACACTTCAATTTCTTTCACAAAATTGATTTAAAAAGACAAACAAGGAAAGATAATTCCCATGTTGTTCTGGTCATCCATTTCCTCAGATCAGTAGAATATAAAAGCATAACAGGTAATACCTACAGATTCAATTTCATATTTTTTTTTAAAAAGATCACATTAAGAAAACAAATCAACATTAAATTAAGAATAAATAGTCACGGAGCACAAACAAAATAACTTCAAATGATGTCACATCTGCAGCAACCAATAAGCTTCCAGGTTCGAGCACCACCAGGTAGATCAGTCAAGCTTTCCTCAAGGGTCAAAGGGCATCAGTTACAACTAAAACACAACCTTAAACCCTTTTAGCAACAAACTTCAAATCACCATTGCTCTCATAACCTCTTCATATTTGGCCAAGCAGTTCAATCATATTCCAAAGCGGAGAATTTCAATAATTTACAGGTAAATTGGAGGACATTATAACGAATACTGTACTTCCCACCCCATTCTCATTTCAAAGCCTTTAGTGAAGACAATGAGGACAGAATCTCTAGTAAAAAAAACACCAATGTGCAAATTCGGAAGTGTCAAATCCAGTGATAAGGTGGCGGTTTTCCACATTTAGTTTTAACATAAAACAGGGGAGTGGAACTTGAACGCATGAAATAAAAGGAATATTCCCACTTAACAGGTTAGAGCTTCACGTTCAGCTGGCCAAGGGAAGAATCACTCAGATTTCTTGTGAAGGTAGTTTCCGTTCTGGAGTACTTTGGGAAGCCTCTTGCCCTTGGTGTAGGCGTGGTAGTAGAAGTGGACGAACAGGATCAGGAAGATCAGCCCATAAAGACCGATGACGTAGAGGAAAACGGGGAACTGGTAAGGACATTCCTTCATGAAGAAGAACTGCCCGATGTGAGCCGTGATTAGCACAAACTGAACCTGATGCAAACACAATGGTCAAGTTAGAGACGTGAAAAGCTGGATTTGGACAACAAAAGGACATAATACAATAAATTTGTTATATATATATATATACACACATACACACACTAATATAGGCTACATCTAGTACTATTGTAGTATTACTATAGCATTTAATAATATTTTTTTTATTTCACTTAGTTGCAAATTCATCTCATTTATATTTTATTTCAGTTCCGTTTCACTTAAATTAGTTTAGTTAAAATCCCCATTAAAAAAAATAATGCATTTTTTTGGCTTTTAGTATGAATATGTTCAAGTTAGAAACTGTGAAAAGCTGGATTTGGACAACACAAGGACATAATACAAATATTTTGATTGTATATATATATATATTGTATATATATATATATTTTAACACACACATAGGTGTTTGTGTATCCATACACATACATCTTGTACTATTACTAATATTTATGTTTTGTTTTTGTTTTTCTATTTCACCTAGTTGCAAATTCATCTCATTTATATTTTATTTCAGTTTTGTTTCACTTAAATAAAAATTAGTTTTAGTTAAAAGTCCCCATTTGAAAAAAAAAAGTGAATTTTGGCTTTTAGTACGAATATGTTCAAGTTAGAGACGTGAAAAGCTGGATTTGGACAACACAAGGACATAATACAAATCATTTTTTATATATATACTAATATAGGCTACATCTAGTACTAGTATTACTAGTATTTTTCTAGTATTACTATAGTATATATTAAAAAAAAACAATTCACCTAGTTGCAAATTCATCTCATATTTAGATTTTATTTCTGTTCCTTTTCACTTAAATTAGTTTAAAGTAAATAATGCATTTTTTTGGCTTTTAGTATGAATATGTTCAAGTTAGAGACGTGAAAAGCTGGATTTGGACAACACAAGGACATGTGATGATGGGGAGAGAAGCTTGTGAAAGGTTATTTACCAGCTGGATGGTGGTCATGTACTTTTTCCACCACAGGTACTTCTGGTAGGCCGGTCCCATGGCAGAAAGAGCGTAGTAGGAGTACATTATGACATGGACGATGCAGTTCAGCAGGGCATGGAAAGTTCCCAGACCACCTAACAAACACAAATAAACAAAGTCTGTTAAAGCTGAAAAATAAAGGACTTAATAGAGAAAAATTAAGCAGCTTGGGCATTAAGGAAAGTGAATGAGCGCCGCTGAAATATGCAATTTGACTGACTCATATTGCATATAACTAGTCACAAAAACATGCAAATGCGCGATATACAAATTTTTGCCTGAAAGTAGAGGGATTATATTAATTTGTGAGAATTGCTCATACAGATACTTTTTGGGTTTTCAAGGACTATAATCCGAGATCTCACTTATCAAACAATATCTTTATTAGCTTTCAAAATCTAAGAAAAGAAACTAATAAAACAAGTGGACAAATAAAGTGCAGCTTTTGCAATGACTATGGTAATTATAACCATTGAAAGGATACTACGACAAAGATATAGCTCTCCTTATTCAAACTGATTTTTCCCCCCTCATGAATACATGATTGACTTGTTTTGAAGAATGAAAGCGATCATATTGTATATTTGGATATCACTCAGAGCCATTTTGCATGGCTATACTGCATCTATATCAGGCAGGTTGAGGCGTTGATTTTGCATAAACATATCGTTTTAGCAATAAAATTAAACGATATGGCTGTTTTCAAGGGCTTAAATTTAAAAAACTAAGCACCTTTTATGAACCCCATTTAATGAAACCGGAGAGGTTTCGGTCCCAACATTGAAGGTCCAGGTAACCAAAACTTAAACCCTCCCAAAAAAGGTCATACACTGCAAAAAAACTTTTCTTACTTTGATAAAATCAAGAAACATTCTCTAGACAATTACAAATTTGTCTTATTTTCAGAAAAAAAAAATTGAGTTTTTGTATGAAACAAGCAAAATAATCTTATTTTCTGTTTGGTTTGAAAGCGGTTCAGCATATAACGCAATCATAATCTTGATCTATATTGATCGCAATCATCCCTTCACAAGATTTGGATTATACCCATCAATTCATCTCACAACGCCTACATGACCTTTTAGGACTTTCAATAGAAGAACAGAAACATAATTAAAAGAGTTTTTTTTGCATTATTATGGTTTGTAATGACATTAGGGCGATTAAATGACAAATTTCATTTTTGGGTGAACCGTCTCTTTAAGTGTCAATCGTATAATACTTTACCTGCGGAGAATTTGACCCCGAACCACCATGTGAAGGGCATGATGGAGTGATGGTAGACGTGAAGGAAAGTAACTTGGCTGTTCTTTTTCCTCAGGACAAAGAAAATCTACGAAAAAAAAAAAAGTTTAGCATTGATGATCCACTGTAAATATATAATACACACACACTTGTTTTAAGTGCAAATGAAACACACTTACAGTGTCGAGCATCTCAATGAACTTGGAGAAATAGTACAGCCAGCAAGTCCATGCCATCTAGAAAAAAGGAAACAAAAGAGAAATGACAAACTGTTGCACACGTCATCAGTACCAAACGCACGATCTGAGGAATGTGCTCCTTTCACATACCCGGAGCGCCTGAGGAGAACTGGAATAATCGACGAGGTCACACCTATAGGTGTAGCCGTTCGCCCAACCAGACATCAGAAACTGCAACGAGGGAAGAGAGAGAAATTGAGAAACACATATACGCAATAGAAAGGATAACATGCATGATGCAACCGAGTGACAAACCTCATAAATCATGTAGAGGGAAAACGCCACAATGCTGAAGTTATAGACGATCATGATGCGCTTGAGGTCAAAGGGCTTGCGGTTCTCCATTAGCCGAGGACCCAGTGACGTCACGAAGTAGATGTAGACAGCGATGATGAAGGTCTGAGGGAACGGGGAGGCCATAAGAAGCCAGTTCTCGGTTCGTGGATCTACAAGTGATGCAAGAAATGTCATTTTCAAGACAGAAAACTTATAGAGTCATGCTCGATTCACATTTATTTGTAAAGCGCTTTTCACAATACACCTCGTTTCAAAGCAGCTTTACAGAAAATGCATGAGTCCACATTACAATTTAGAGTGATCTATTATCAGAGGTGACTGTACAAGTTATGCATTTCAGAAATGTACAGACACAACAACAAAAAAAATTATCTAAAAATTTAAACAATGTAATAATTTAAGGCCGAAAAATAAATGTGCATTGATGTCACGAACATTGTTTAAGTTTAGACATTTTTGTTTGTATAATTAAGAAATTATGACATTTAGAAAAATGTGCATTTATGATGATGACGACGACTCACCTGCTTCCTTAATCCACTCATCATACAGAAGAACGGCTCGAGAGGTCAGTGTGTTGAAAGCCATGTCTAAGGAGTCTTTAGGCGTCTCTTCTAGAGAAAAATAATAAATTATTAACAAAACTTAAATGTAGAGCTTGTTTATGCATTCTTGCGTAATGTTTGCCTAGATAAACTTATAAAGCGGGATTATAGAGGCTCTCCTGCCACTCCCAGAGAGACAAACCCATCCAACCCACACCCGAACACAACTGGAAAGACGTGTAGATTCCAGATGATTACAATCATTCTAATATCTAAACTTTTTAAAGGGCGATATGCGTTTTCAAACCCCCTATGTTTACTTTAACGGGAAATATTCTGTGTAAAAAACCTAATAAATAAGAATCTTACGAGGAAAAACGCAAACCTTATGAACCCGAAGATGTGCTCCTTCCACGCACGCGCTCCCTCCTCAGATCTGCTCCTGGTGTCAATTGCACGATTCACTTTCAACCTGCAGTTCTTATACAACCTGTAGTCGTGGCCCCGCCCACAATTATTCATATGGAGATTCTGTCGCATGAAACTTCCGGAATTTAGGTCGAAACTTTGAGTCGTCCTCTCATTGGCGTTTCCATGGCGACTCGTATGAAAATATGAGCGGAACGCTGTACGAATGTCAACAGCAGGTGTGTGTCATTATTTTGTCCTCAGAAAAGAGGCTTCAAAAGAGGCTTCTTTTTTACTTAATTTTTTTTAAACAGCTTTTCCTTTTTTTTCTCACAATTTTTTTTATTTAAGAATACAAGAATACAGTTACACGAGGTGATACAAGTATACATTTTGAAAATCTAGTCATTGTTTTCTTTTGTTTTTTTTTTTGTATGTAATAATCCCATTTCCTCTGGTATTTTCCCACTTTGACTTATTTTTTCCATAGAACATATTTGAGTGAAATGCGGGATAAAAGATCCACATCCGGAGGGTTTCTCTTGTGCAGGTGACCAGAAAGATCTTTAAGAGGTAAATATCACTTTTACACAAACTCTCCGGAGTAACCCAGAGGAATGTTGATGTACGCTTTCTTTTTCACCTCAGAATCAACAGAAAACAGGGCTAATATTCACACTTATAAGGTTATACCCATGAGCTTGGTTTATTCTTCAAGCCCAATTTCTGACACATACTTTAAAATCTACTAATAAGCGATTAAACACAGTGAAAAAGATACATGTTTACCTTATGTGACAACATGCCCCAATTATCTTAGAATTAGCTTTTACAAAATAATTATAGGCTACTGATATATCTGTATAATTTAATATACACTCAAAAAAATGCTGGGTTAAAAACAACCCAATTTGGGTTATTTGGCAACCCAGAGCTGGGTAAATATTGGACAGAACACATGCTGGGTTGGGTTGGGTTTTATACATTAACCCATTTGCTGGGTTTTTTAAATCAGTGCTGGGTCAAACAACCCAATGTTACAGGTTATTAAGTTTAAATAATAATAATAAAAATGCTAATAACAAAAATAAAATAATAATATTAATAACAATAATAACACTAGGCTATGTTATTGATTCAATTAAAGTGTGTTATTCTAGGAAATTAATCATAAATACATTAATGTTTAATCAACAATTAGTCAATTAGTCAACAAACCCAAATTCTGGGTCATTGTCAGCTGATTACGGAGAAAATAACCAGCAACATAGTCAAAATGTCAACCCAGCATTTGGGTTTAAAGATAACCCAGCATTTTTTAGAGTGTAATGATTACAGAACTTACGTAATAGTAAGGGATGTAATGGGCTTTATTTCCATTATCTAATTGCTGTGTTTTTAAAAGTGAGATGTTAGTGTGTGATTTATTCCTTCACGAGGCTGGTTTCAGTTTCAGGGCTGGGTCGCCCCATCAGTAAGACAATCATCCCGAATAAGAAGAGGCTTCTGGTGCTCTCACAGTCATTACTGCACAAAAGAAGAGCCATGCATCCAGAAAACCAGAGAAAAGAAATGAAAAACAGGCCCATTGATCCCATGCAGCATATGTGGCTAATTTCACACATCACTGTGTTTTTATTTTGAATATGTGCACACACACATGATGTGTAAAATATCACCATGATGGAATAGTTCTTTTGAACCGCTGTCCATTGCACTGGCCCTTTAAATTGAGTTGCATGTGCACAGTAAAAAGTGATCGAGATCAAATGCATTAACTCATTTGAAACCAAATGCAAATGAGCGGATCCCTTTAATGAGCAGATGCACGTGTATATTTGATTTAGGATTTTCAAGAATGCACACATGCATGATTTTAAACATTGAGCAACACATCAACTAAACCTTGAACATACTTGAGCTCAGTGACAAATATTTCAGACAAGACCGATACGTTTCGCAAGGAATCATTCTGTGATACTTTTGTGTCTTTTTTAAAAAGCTTGATGCTGGTCGCTATTCAATGACATTATATGGATGAGAAGAAAAAAAAAATTATCCATAAATGAGAGAAGGCCGTACGGCATTAGAACAACACCAGAGAGAGTAAAGACATGATTTTAATTTTAGGGTGAACTATCTCTTTTAAGAAGGTGAGCCTTTGGCTGTTTAAATGGCCATTTATTACAATGGCAGGGCAATTCCATGCAAAGATCATCTTTACTATGAAAAAAGAAAGTTTTAACCAAAAGATTAAAACCCTTTTTAAGTTGTCCATTTAGGTCTGTAATATTAATGTGCTTTAACAAAAATTATGAAAATTGCCTTGTTTATCCACCAGATATGAGGTGAGCAACAATGCTTAAATTACATTTTCAACCAGCCATATTTCATGCTTTCAAAAAAAGGTATCAAAGACCCCCCTTTTTAAACTTTATTTTAACAGTAAGCATTTTGCAGAAAGATGGAGGCCTGCCTGAGAAATAAATATACTAATTTGGTCATAACAGAACTGCCTGTTGATTTATAAGGGCTATAATAAAGAGGTCTTGACGCTTCAGTGCACTGTCACGTCCATAACGTTTTAAAGGTTTAGTTTATTTAATAATCTTCAGAATCATTTCAGACAGTCTTCTTAATGTGAAAACACAGCCATTATGCGTCAACAAAAGTGCCATGACGGTTTGATTGTTGATTTTCCAAACAGATTCTATGTATTTCAGACGCGTCACATCCATAACAGGGTTTTTGTCACATCCATAACTTTGGTTTTTTCCTCATAATACACTCAATATTATATAATATATATATATATATATATATATATATATATATATATATATATATATATATATTAAACATTGATATTTTTATGTTCAGCTAAGACCCCTTCATCATGTGTAGCAATATTTATACATTGGATTTAAAAGTTCACAGACTTTAAAGGAAATCAAACATACATGTATTACCAAAAACTCTGTCATTTCCTTCACTCCATAACGCATGCATATTTTCCTTTTTTGGGGTGCTTAAATATATTTTAGAAAAACATATTTTGCCTGTCAATTCCCCAGATGGGGTGCTCTGAGAATATGCCTTTCCAATTTAAATATTGTAAGAAGTTTTTTTTTTTTTCTGAGACATTTCACCTGTCATTATGAGTTCAAATGTCACATCCATAACGCTGGAATTACCCTGGCATCATTTTTTACTTCTACAAAAAGGACTGGTCTGGTCATAAATGTTTGTCATAGCTCAAGTATGTTCAAGTTTAGCTGATGAGTGTATCATGTACAGTATGTGTGCATTCTTGAAGATACAAATATCCATGCCTCAAAGGCTCATTAAAAGAACTGCTTAGTTTCATTTGGTTTCAAATTAGTAAATGCATTTGATCTTGATCACTTTTAGTTCTTACTGTGAACATATAGCATGCAACTAAATTTAAAGGGTAAGTGCACTATTAGTGAACTATTCCATCATGGTGTTCATTTAAAAAACATGTGTGTGCACATATGAAAGATTTCAAAATAAAAACACAGGCAATGTGTGAAATAAGCCTATAGTAATGAGCCTTAATTCTTTTCTCTGGTTTTATCTCTAGTTTTATCAATGAATGGCTCTTCTTTTGTGCAGTAATGACTGTGAGAGCCACCGAACCCCATGATAAACAGATTCACTCTTAGAAAAAAGCGTCAATGGTTCTATTTACAATTCTATTGTTCTTGACTCCATTTTAAAGGTTCTATATTAGGAAAAACTGTCTTTACTGATTGCTAACAGGTTTTTCTAGTGATCAAGTATGTTTACACGCTGCTTAATTCATGAATTTTACACAGATTACAATTAAAAATGGATTAAAACAAGATTTAGGGGTTAATTTTATGAATTTATTAAAAGTTCTATATGAAGCTCCTGACAGAACCATCTACAACGCGACATCAAGAACATTTTATCTCCAACAAATATATATTGCTCGACGTAAGAACCCAATGGCCCACATCCCGAAACGGCTGCTATGCTGATTCTCTACTCACGTCAAGTTTGTTCACTTCAAAAATGACAGCGACCCAAAAAATGTTGTCATACTGTCATTGTAAAGAACTCATCTGAATGAAGTTATTACAGAAACTTGAGTGTTCCTGGTCTTGTTGCTCAGTGAAACCGGATAATCGAGCTCTGTCAGGATTTATCACACTGCCTCAGAGGCCGTTTACACGACACCGTTTTCAACTAAAAATGGGAACTTTTAATGGGTTTTGGCGTTTCATTTATGCCTCAATGTCGTTTTATAGGGGCCTGGGAAAAAGCAAACTTTTGAAAACAGGTTTTAAAGTGCATGTTTTTGAAACTGATACTGTTATCGTCTCAGTGTACAACTACAAAAATGAGAATATGTGAAAACTGTGTAATTAATGCGCATTATATCGCCATCTACTGGCCTGGCATCAGAATACAGCATTTTTAGTCGGTTTCGCAGATTTGTGTAATGTTGTTGTCTGCATACGTGTCATTATTCATTATTGTTTTCAGCCAGGTGTCCGTAGAGATTATGTAGACATTGGCAATAAAATATAAAACATTTTCTTTAATTTTCATGCCATTTCCAAGTCTTATATTCTTATTGAGCTCATACACTGTATAATATGTCTACACTAAATCAACTGGGTTTCAATGCAGAGAGAGGTTATGACTGTTATTTTTAATGCAATGTGACTGTTTTATGATCTTATTTCTATGATCCACTTTTATCATCTCATCTGGTAAAATGAAAACAATAAAATAAAACAAGCTGTGTACTTTGCAGCTTTCAGTTGATGTGTGGCAAGTTTACAGAAGCCTTGCACAAAAATGCGTTATATAATGTGTAGTTAGTCAAACACTTGAAATAAACAAAGGGGGTTGTGTGACATCACAAAAATGTGAATTATGTTACTGATACAACAGGTTCAACTGGACTGTTTTCGAACATGATACACAACTTGTTAAACACAATATATTAAATAAAGAGATTATAAGCTGGTTTTTGCTCTTGTCGTAGTGAATATTAGCTACCGGTAAAAATGGAAGATTAGCCTATTGTCTGTTCAGTTACATAACTGAGGTTAAAATTGATTGAAATTCAAAATTCACAAAAAGTATTTTCTACAGAACTTAAAATAATGCCTCAAATGATTGCCTTTAGTGCTAGTTTATGATAAACATTTTGTAACTTCATATTCTAGTCACTAAACACATGCAGACACTTTTGGCAGAATGTTAATGTCCTTGCGTTATAATGAGGATTGACAGGGAAGAATGTAGCTATAGGCATCCGAATGTTGTTTTAGAAGTTGTGAAGGAATTCGGGTGAGGAAAACAAAGTAAAATCTATTCTCAGAACAATTTTATACGAAGAACAGACATGCCAACTAGTTACTAATACTATATGTATAACAATTTACACATAGCTGAAGCGGATTGATATCTTTTTGGTCTGGACTGGAGTGAGGTTTATGTAAGGAATAAGCTGCAGTTCCATTTTTCTCCACAGATTTACATTGGAAAATTGTGTGGCGCTGTAGAGCACTCTGAAAGAATCAAACGTTAAGATCACTTATTGGTTTTGGCAGTGACAGAAATAAATAGAATAGAAATAGAAATAATCACTTTCTTTAGGCAAGTTAGACAAGCATGTTACCTGGTGACATTTAAACACACTGCTATATTGTATATTGCTCCTCAATTGCTTTTTGCAACATTTGATATTTTTTTGTATTGCATGCATAAGTGAGGTCCTACTAGATATTTCTGAAGAAAGTGATCTTAAGGCACGATCACACCAAGAATGATAACTAAATGTTAGTGATATAGGTCTAAAAATTGTCTTATGGACCGTTCACACCAAGGATGATAACTAGGCCTACTAAAAATAGTTTTAAATATAAAAGAATGGCAAAGTCAGTCCACACCACAACTGTTACAATAAAGGCTGGACTCGTACATAAACAGCTGTGGACTACTTGTATTTACTGTCGTTCGCTTGGTGTACGCGTTCCGCGCATGCGCAGTAGATCGGCTTTTTCCAGCGTTTTCGCGGTTTTAATCGCGGTTTTAACCGTACTTGTCCGCGCGTCACAAAAAACTGGAGGCACGCGGACGTCCGCAAGGAGCCATCGCACACACCCTCCGATGACGATTTTTACGTCACGCGGACCCTAGCGCACTCCTTTTTTTTTTTTTTTTTATTAATGCCAAGGTGTCAACAATAGTATAGGTACCCCACAAAAATGTACAAACTACATGCAACGACATAAAGAAAGCAAAACAGCACAGACATATATAGCCTGTATAGCCTACTCGTCTGTTAAAAAACAGAACAGAACAGAAAGCTTTAATGAAATAAATTAAAAAGTTGAAACAAGTTTATTGTCTTAAGAGCTTAAAGATTCTTAGATGACGAAATGATTCCAACCATTTCATTTCTCTGTGCCGTTATTGTTATAGTTGTGATGTGGAATGTGCTATTCTTTTATATTTTGAACATTTTTTAGAACTACATCTTTACAGTTATAGTTATTGTCCTTTGTGAGAATGGGCCTTAATATTTTTCTTAATATTATTAATATTAATATGAATCGTTTATTCATAATAATTCATTTTGCTGCTTGACCTCTCTCATTATATCCACTAGAGAGCGCCAAACACTAGACTTTCTTCATCTCCACACCATACAGGGATCTCTCTTTATTCCACAATCACTCATACTTTACTCACATTTACTGACAGTCAAGGAATATACAGCTGTACTTTATTCAAGGCAGTTCTCTTCTGACTCAGGACTCTGTGTGACCCCTAAAGACTGGAGCCAATTTCAGCCTTTAACTATCCCTCCGCTATCTGAATCTGATAAGACCTGAACTTTGAAAAATCACATATTCACACTTAATGTTTACAAAAGTCGCACAGCGTTTAATTCACTGCTGTAAAATCCCACTAAGCGTTTTATTCTACAGGCGCTCAGTGGCGCCACCTAGTGCTGATACTGAACACTGGACATCAAGATCATTGTGGATTTGAATACTGTCGTTCTGCTTAAAAAGTAGATGTAAACTATTAACGTACACTTTTCAAACTGTAGTATAATATGTAGATCTTACATAACCGTATTATGTTAGTTGCATGTGGAATCTTTATTTAAAATCAATGTTTACAGACACAGACATAGACACACACACAGACACGCACACAGACACACACACAGACACACACACAGACACACACACACACACACACACACACACACACACACACACACACACACACACACACACAGTTTTGTCTGTTGTTCTGCACATTAACATAAGTCACACACACACACACACACACACACACACACACACACACACACACACACACACACACACACACACACACACACACACACACACACACACACACACACACACACACACACACACACACACACACACACACACACACACACACACACGTCTGGTGCGCTATCTTTATTAGGACTCTCCATAGACATAATGGTTTTTATACTGTACAAACTGTACATTCTGTCCCCTTACACTAACCTTACCCCTAAACCTACCCATCACAGAAACATTTCTGCATTTTTACATTTTTTAAAAAACTCATTCTGTATGATTTATAAGCTTTTGTGCCCATGGGGACCTCTATTTAGGTCCCCACAGTGACTCGAGTCCCCATGAGTCTGTGTGCATTCGGGTTTAAGTCCCCACCAGGATAGAAAAACATGTCCACACACACACACACACACACACACACACACACACACACACACACACACACACACACACACACACACACACAGTTTTGTCTGTTGTTCTGCACGTTAACATAAGTCATCAGTCATTTGCATACCATGTGTAGTGTGCACACTATATAGTGCATGACGGGTAGTATGAGTCTCGTGCTCCACAGGTTGGTTTGTCACAGTGTTTAATCAAGGCATGTCGTTGCTCCAGTCTCTCTCTCTGTAGGACGCTCAAGGACAGTGTGTGTGGAGCTGAATGGATTTCCTCGGGTGATGAAGGCTTGAGTCTGCTTTGGCTGTGATGGAGGTCAAAGGTCGCAGAGCAGCAGGTGTAAAGGAACGACCTCATCGACAGGTTCGGACGACAACACCGGATGAATCACACTGAGAAGAGACGCACAATAACATGACTGAAGTCACGATAGCAGCTGTATCAGAATAAATATATTATTGTCCATGGGGGAAGAATTTTCAATCGGGCTTTATCCAGTGTTTAGATTTCTGTGCTAGACGTTTATGCAAATTAGTGCATATTTAATTAGGCAATGCATCATTTGCATATTTAAACATGCATAGCATTTCAGAAAACACAATGCAATTGTCTTAATATTAGGGCCGGGACTTTAACGCGCTAATTAAGATTAATTAATTACAGACTTTAACGCGTTAATTAATTACACAAAGATTTTAATCGCACCTATTTTTGCACCGCGGAACGTTTCTCACTGGATGAGTTTCGGCGGACAGATTATACTGGCGCACACACCAACTAGCGTTCGACCATAGAAGCTGACGAGATCGCTTTGGTTCATTATTCAAAGTCTTTCTCAAGGAATTTCACCAATACCTCCAAACACTTTCTATTTCAGAGAAGACCAAAGCAAGGAAAACATTATCTTGTTGTGCTCTCTTCAAAATCCCCCTTTAAAGTTGTCACATTTTATGGTCTAACTGTTTGTAGCCTATCTCTTTTATGTAACGTTATTTGATTATCCTCTCTTGTATTATTTTATTGCTAACTCTGTTTGTTTTTCTCCTTTTTTTTTCGTGTCTCCTCTGGTGTTTGTTCTAATTTCTGTATTACTGGCTGTTGTTAATAAAAAATAAAAAAATAATAATAAAAGAGATCGCTTTGGTTGGCCGGTGGATGGGAAATTTTGTTACAAAAAACGAACGGATGGAAGCGTCGATAAGAGCATGGTTGTGTGCAAGCTATGCAACAAGGAATTTGCTATTGTTATTAATGGCAAAAATTGCACTGGTCTGCTGGACTTGGTTGAACAAAAATATACTATGTTGTTGATTAAGCTTATGTATTCAGTCATTATTCAATGGTATACTAAAAATCCATGTGAAAAAAATTACTTCTCACTGTTCTCAGGTCAAATATTTATGCGATTAAAATGCGATTAATTTCGATTAATTAATTACAAAGCCTCTAATTAATTAGATTAATTTTTTTAATCGAGTCCCGGCCCTACTTAATATACTTTGATTAATCAAAATGGGGAAGTATGACTAAATCTTCTGAAGCAGCTCAAATATAAGAGAGATTTCCTTTATTAAACATATGATGGTCAGTACAATTTCTATATTTCCTTTAGTGTTATGCAATAGTTGTTGACTCATTCACTATAATAATAACATGTGGAAAAGATAAAGATAAGACTGTCAAAAACGTCTCTTCAATTGTGTTGAAAAGCCACTAGAGGCGCCGTTTATCACATAAAAGATGAGAAGAAAGAAATGTTTGAAGATTACAGCAATAGTACAAGCTTTATTCATTATCTGGGTCTTTATGTATTATTAAAAATCCCATTTATGTTAAAAAGGTCCTAATATGATGATTTTTTACATGTTCATCTTTCTTTGGTGTATGTAATGTTGCTGTTTGAGCATAAAAAAGGATGAAATGTTCTTCTCTATCTCAGTGTCAGTGTTTCTGAACTCCTGAAACGCCTCCATTGTAGTCTTGAGTTTCTTCCGGGAACGAACACGTCACAATATTCCTCATTATAATAATTCATACGCAGAATAAAGGGGCGGGGCCTGGTTGAGTTAGTTAGTAGTGTGTTAAACTGGTGGTTATGGGAAGGGGCGGGACATTTCCCAAACACACTCGAAGCGCTCGACCAATCACAACACACTGATCCAGCCGACCAATCAGAGCACAGTGTGCTTTTCAGAAGGAGGGGCTTCATAGAGACAGGAAGTAAACAGAGCGTTACTGACAGACTGGGAAGAGAGGAGCCGCAACAATGGAGAATATGAGGAAAATAATCAACATTCAAGCAGGAAAACCTGTTCTAGTAGAGCCTGAAAACAACATCAAGACTAAAAAGGGCTTAATAGGTCCCGTTAAAGATTTGTGTGAGCAAGTTTTGCAGAAGATGTCTAAATCTAGTGTTACTGTGGCTCATGCTAATATTTTTAATATGTTGTTGTCATGTTTCATAGTACACTTTAGACACCCCAGCCATGTCAGGCATCAGGGAAAAGGACCACCGGTTTGTTTTTAACACAACAACAGATGGCTCAGTGTCAGTGCGTTCTTCTCAAGCCCCAAACCTGAAGGAAATATCGCAGAGAAACGCACTCCAGATTGCCGGTCGCCAGTCGCCAGTCGTCCCCTGGGTAAAATTGGGGAAATTCGGCATTTGTTTTCAAGCCAAGAGCTCAGAATGCAAGAAACACAGACAGACAATGAACACTAAGTCAATCGTTTGTTTACTGGTACAGATTCATTGTGCAGTTGTCTTCATTTGGCTTTGTGTGAGCGGCGGACATTGTTCCTAATTTTCCTCAAACAATTCTCAATTTCACAACAGATGCCACTGATGATCCATCAAGTTTTTGTCTTCTGAAATCATTTATTTTAGTTATTGCTTGTTTGTGACTAGAATTGAAATCCCTGGCCATGCTAAAACATCTCAAACTGCAGTATTTTAGACACTAGATATTTTCTGATGTCTGACTGAAATGATAATCCTTCTTTAGAGAGTTCAGATCATTTATAGCACCGTATTATCACTTATACAAAGTTTCTTGTCCCATATGAGATGTTGTTCTATCAGCGCAGGTTTATTGAAAAGCTCCTCAGAGGTTACAGTATTTCCCTCCTGGATTGTACAGAGATGATTCGTCTGTGTTAAACATTAATTGAATTTTGATTTTAGGCAATTATTCTTCATTTTTGTGGGTATTTGCATTAATCTAAAATATTAATGGGTTCATTTGGCGGAGCTGAAGAGAGTGTTTGGGCGCAGAGGACTCTTCCTAACTCTGAACCCCCTCCAGATGTTTCTCCACTACTCTTAGGAGTCTTTGAAGAAAAGGAGAGGAAAAGAAATCATTGGAATCGACTATAGGCTCACTGTGGAAGCTTGTTTCCGCCACTGAATAATGATAAAAACCATAATTGCGATACTTTTTATCCCACAATTGCTTGTTTATATCTAAATAATTACAATTGCGAGAAATAAAGTCAGAATTGTGAGAAAAAAAGTCGCAATTGCAAGAAAAAAAGTCAGAATTGTGAGATAAAAAGTCGCAATTGTGAGAAATTACCGGTAAGTCAGAATTGTGAGAAATAAAGTTAGAATTTCGAGAAATAAAGTCAGATTTGTGAGAAAAAAAGTCGCAATTGCGAGAAATAAAGTCATATTTGTGAGATAAAAAGTCGCAATTGCGAGAAATAGTCAGAATTGTGAGAAATAAAGTTGCAATTGTGAGAAATAAAGTTGCAATTGTGAGAAATAAAGTCATATTTGTGAGATAAAAAGTCGCAATTGCGAGAAATAGTCAGAATTGTGAGAAATAAAGTCGCAATTGTGAGAAATAAAGTCAGAATTGTGAGAAATAAAGTCGCAATTGTGAGATCAATAATCAGAAATTGTGAGAAATAAAGTCGCAATTGTGAGAAATAAGTCAGAATTGTGAGAAATAAAGTCGCCATTGAGAAATAGTCAGAATTGTGAGAAATAAAGTCGCAATTGAGAAATAAAGTCGAATTGTGAGAAATAAAGTCGCAATTGTGAGAAATAGTCAGAATTGTGAGAAAAAAAGTCGCAATTGTGAGAAATAGATCAGAATTGTGAGAAATAAAGTCGCAATGTGAGAAATAAAGTCAGAATTGTGAGAAAAAAAGTCGCAATTGTGAGAAATAAAGTCAGAATTGTGAGAAAAAGTGCAATTGGAAAAAGTCAGAATTGTGAGAAATAAAGTCGCAATTGTGAGAAATAAAGTCGAATTGTAGAAATAGTCAGAATTGTGAGAAATAAAGTCGAATTGTGAGAAATAAAGTCAGAATTGTGAGAAATAAAGTCGCAATTGTGAGAAATAAAGTCAGAATTGTGAGAAATAAAGTCGCAATTGTGAGAAATAGTCAGAATTGTGAGAAATAAAGTCGCAATTGTGAGAAATAAAGTCGAATTGTGAGAAATAAAGTCGCAATTGTGAGAAATAAGTCAGAATTGTGAGAAATAAAGTCGCAATTGTGAGAAATAAAGTCAATTGTGAGAAATAAAGTCGCAATTGTGAGAAATAAAGTCAAATTGTGAGAAATAAGTCGAATTGTGAGAAATAAGTCGCAATTGTGAGAAATAGTCAGAATTGTGAGAAAAAAGTCGCAATTGTGAGAAATAAAGTCAGAATTGTGAGAATAAAGTCGCAATTGGCAAGTGAAATAAAGTCGAATTGTGAGAAATAAGTCGAATTGTGAGAATAGTCGAATTGTGAGAAATAAGTCGCAATTGTGAGAAAAAAGTCAGAATTGTGAGAAATAAGTCGCAATTGTGAGAAATAAAGTCGAATTGTGAGAAAGCAATGTAGAATTGAATTGAGAATAAGTCAGAATTGTGAGAAATAAAGTCGCAATTGAGAATAAGTCAGAATTGTAATAAAAAGTGAATTGATGAGAAATAAAGTCAAATTGTGAGAAAAAGTCGCAATTGTGAGAATACAGTGTGAGAAAAAGTCGAATTGGAGAAATAAAGTGAATTGTAGAAATAAAGTCATGAGAATCGATTGTGAAAAAAAAGTCGCAATTGTGAGAAATAAGTCAATTGTGAGAAAAAGTCGCAATGGAGAAATAAGTCAGAATTGTGAGAAATAACAATGTGAGAATAATGAATTTAGAAAAATGAATTGTGAGAAATAAGTCAATGTGAAATAGTAATTGTGAAAAAAGTCGCAATGGAGAAATAGTCAATGTGAGAAAAAAGTCGCAATTGTGAGATAGTCGAATTGTGAGAAATAAAGTCATTGAAAAAAGTCATGTGAGAAAAAAGTCGCAATTTGAGAAATAAGTCAGAATTGTGAGAAATAAGTCGCAATTGTGAGAAATAAGTCAGAATTGTGAGAAATAAAGTCGCAATTGTGAGAAAATAGTCAGAATTGTAGAAATAAAGTCGCAATAAGTTAGATGTGAAATAAAGTCCAATTGTGAGAAATAAAGTCGAATTGTGAGAAATAAAGTCGCAATTGTGAAATAGTCAGAATTTGTGAGAAATAAAGTCGCAATTGTGAGAAATAAAGTCAGATTGTAGAAATAAAGTCGCAATTGTAGAATAAAAGTCAGAATTGTGAGAAATAAGTCGAATTGTGAGAAATAAGTCAATTGTAAAAAAGTGAATTGAGAATAAGTCGAATTGTGAGAATAAAGTCAGAATTTGAGAAAAAAGTCAATTGAGAAATAAAGCAGGATAAGTATTAGAAAAAAAGTCGCATGCAGAAATAGTCGAATTGTGAGAAAACAATTAGAAAAAGTCAATTGTGAGAAAAAATGATTGAAATAAAATTGTAGAAAATGTTGTTGCAATTGTGAGAAATAAAGTCATAATTTGTGAGATAAAAAGTCGCAATTGCGAGAAATAGTCAGAATTGTGAGAATATAAGTCGCAATTGTGAGAAATAAAGTCAGAATTGTGAGAAATAAAGTCGCAATTGTGAGAAATAAAGTCAGAATTGTGGTAAGGAATTAAAGTCGCAATTGTGAGAAATAAAGTCGCAATTGTGAGAAATAGTCAGAATTGTGAGAAATAAAGTCGCAATTGTGAGAAATAAAGTCAGAATTGTGAGAAATAAAGTCGCAATTGTGAGAAATAAAGTCAGAATTGTGAGAAATAAAGTCGCAATTGTGAGAAATAGTCAGAATTGTGAGAAATAAAGTCGCAATTGTGAGAAATAGTCAGAATTGTGAGAAATAAAGTCGCAATTGTGAGAAATAGTCAGAATTGTGAGAAATAGTCAGAATTGTGAGAAAAAAAGTCCAATTGTGAGAAATAAAGTCGAATTGTGAGAAATTAAGTAGAATTTGAGAAATAAAGTCAGAATTTGTGAGAAATAAAGTCGCAATTGCGAGAAATAAAGTCAAATTGTGAGAATAAAGTCGCAATTGGAGAAATAAGTCAGAATTGCAGAAAATAAAGTGCAATTGTGAGAAATAAAGTTGAAATATTGATGAGAAATAAAGTCAATTTGTGAGAAAAAAGTCGCAATTGCGAGAAATAGTCGAATTGTGAGATAAAAGTCGCAATTGTGAGAAATAAGTCAGAATTGTGAGAAATAAAGTCGCAATTGTGAGAAATAAAGTCAGAATTGTGAGAAATAAAGTCGCAATTGTGAGAAATAGTCAGAATTGTCAGAAATAAAGTCGCAATTGTGAGAAATAGTCAGAATTGTGAGAAATAAAGTCGCAATTGTGAGAAATAGTCAGAATTGTGAGAAATAAAGTCGCAATTGTGAGAAATAAAGTCAGAATTGTGAGAAATAAAGTCGCAATTGTGAGAAATAGTCAGAATTGTGAGAAATAAAGTCGCAATTGTGAGAAATAGTCAGAATTGTGAGAAATAAAGTCGCAATTGTGAGAAATAAAGTCAGAATTGTCAGAAATAAAGTCAGAATTGTGAGAAATAAAGTCGCAATTGTGAGAAATAAAGTCGCAATTGTGAGAAATAGTCAGAATTGTGAGAAATAAAGTCGCAATTGTGAGAAATAAAGTCAGAATTGTGAGAAATAAAGTCGCAATTGTGAGAAATAAAGTCAGAATTGTCAGAAATAATGTCGCAATTGTGAGAAATAAAATCAGAATTGTCAGAAATAATGTCGCAATTGTGAGAAATAAAGTCGCAATTGTGAGAAATAGTCAGAATTGTGAGAAATAAAGTCGCAATTGCGAGAAATAAAGTCAGAATTTTGAGAAAGTCAAAAATATAATAATAAATGTGATAAATAAAAATAAATAAAAGTAATATAAACTCACAATTTCTTTTTTTCTCACAATTGCAACTTTATAATTAGAAATATTGACTTTATAATTTTATAATTCTGACTTAAAATTGTGAGATAAAAAGTCACAATTACTGTTTTTGTTTTTATTCAGCTTTTCTAAAACTATTTTTCAACACTGATAACAATCAGAAATGTTTCTTGAACAATAAAATCATCATATTAGAATAATTTCTGAAGGATCATGTGACACAGTAATGATGCTGAAAACTCAGCTTTGATCACAAGAATAAATTATATATATTTTTAAAAATATTCACATAGAAAACAGCTGTTTTAAATTGCAATAATATTTCACTGTTGTCTGTTTTGATCAGATAAATGCAGTCTCTGTGAGAAGAGTATATTGAATATATATATACATATATGGCACATTTGTTGTTGAATGACCAGGACTAGTCAGTTCCTGACAGACAGAACGCATCGCCTCGCCGTATTGTCTGCATGCATCTCAATATTTCCCTGATATGAAATTCAAATTTCCATGCAGGTGGGAGTGCAGGAGGAGACGGAGCGAGAGGTTTCCAGACGCACGGACTGTCAGACGTCACGCGGCAGATTGTTTTGACACCCCGTTAAGAAATTCAGGAGGAAGATGGACGGCTCATGAAATTTGCAGGCCCTGATTGAATTTATGATATTTTCATAAAGGCCATCAAGTGTGGACGCCTGCGGGGAAGAAAACCTGACAGACAGAGGGAGAGAAAGAAACGATGTGTGGGCTCAGGACCTGCTCCTAGACGATCACACGACACATATTACTGACCACAGGAGGCCTGATGCATGAGCTGCTTAACATCACATCCAGATCTGCTTCACAAGCTCCACGGCTTGAGCTGAAAAACAGAGGAATTGATCATTCAAAGTCAAACAAAGACATTTAAAGACGACATGAATCACAACACAACTAGCTATTAGTATGTTGTCTCGATAAATGCTATTTAAGCTTCTTATTCTTCAACTGAGACTGCAGTTTCTGACTGGTGGGCTCAGACCTTTAAACTGTTCTGACTGTGTGTGCTTTATCTTTTCTGACTGATCCGACTTTGTGAAATTTCGTATCGACCTTCCGAATAATCCCAAAATCCCATAGACTTTCATTAAAGCTACACTGTGTAACTTTTTTAGTTTATTCTTAGCTAAAAACACTTAGTTCTTTCGAAAATATATGTGCTCATTAATGTATAATTACTTCGTTCAAGTAATAAAGTATTCTCGTGAGTGTATAATATGCCATTGAAAATACATACGGGTAAGGGGTTCTAATGTCGGTCGCCATGTTGCCCCTCTATCTTGAAAGTACATTAGCCAAAGAGGGACATAGGCCGTTAATTCGAGTTTTAACACTCGATGGCACCGTGTCGAATGTGGACGAGGTCGAACTGGAAGCCATGTTAATCTTGGACTACATTGGCCACCGTAGGAGTTAAAACGAAATCGGAATTGAGAGGAACAGAAACTAATATTCACTGGATGGTCATTTACCTTTTCACCGCTAGATGGGGGTAAAAATCACACAGTGTAGCTTTAAAACATAGTACCCATTTGAGTTAAAGTCCCCCTGGGGTGAAAATCAAGCATTTAATTTTGTTTATATGTCTATGGGGTGTTTTCAATATGATTTAAAACAAACCATGTGTAAATTCACAAGTCAACACCATTGCTGAGTACTGCAGTGAAATCCCAAATGGCACGGTTTTCGCGGTTTTCCTACGAGTCCGCAGTTTCGTGATGTAACGCCACTTTGACTGTTGGGAAGAAGTTTGGTGCGGAGCTCGCATTAATGCAGGCTTGAGAAAAAAGTGCATATCGACCACAAAGAAACACCCTTCTGACACCTAAAATGGTAAATGAGACACCCTACGGTCTCATGGACTTAACGGAGTTAATGGACTTAAGTCCACAAGGCCGAAAGTGCATATGAAGTGTGCCATTTGGGACAGGGCCAGTCTCAAAAACACGCTTTGAAATCGCTGGTGTTTCTGACGTCACAAACTACCTTGTAACCAATCAGATCAACGTGTGATCGTCAACCAGTGGATCTCTGAGTGAGTGAGTGAGTGGAGGCGGGGCTCATTTGCATATTCATAGAACCACGGATACTAAACGAGGCAAGGGTGTCGACTTACATTCAAGATATTTTAAGGCATGAAGAATTTTTTTTCAAGGAAAAAACGTTTAAAGTTGTAATTTTGGTGATCAACGATGCGTTTTAAGGGCTACAATTATTATTATTTTTTAAAACATTCTAGCAATGTGCTAAATCATGTTATAAACATGTTAGCAAAATGCTAAATCATACTAACAAAATGTCAATACAAAGTTTTTTAATCTAATTATCATTATTATTATTATTATTATTATATCATCATTCTCTGCCTCTTTCATGCTGATGTAATCAAGCATGTGTGGGCCTCAATCTCAGCAAGAGCGTCTATCTCAACGTCATTTCAAAGATGGCAGAAGTTTAAAAATACAATAGAGATATTTTACTTTTGACTGTTTTTAAAGTGAACATTTTGCAATCAGGACTTGTTCTCACAGTAGTTGGCATAAGAACATAAAATGTTCCTGTATTGTCATGGCGCCCCCTTGTGTTGTACATATGACCTTGATGTGTATTGATGTCGGAAGTGTGAAATTTTAATTCGGCTATTCCCCCCAATGTGACAGTAACCAGCACTAATAATATCACAGTCTAACATGCTTCAGATGAGTTCAAAGTGCATGAAATACAAGAAAAGATAAAACAGCACATCGCGTGCAAGATTTTATGATTCAAAAGAACGACCTTGTGCTTGTCCTAAGGACTACGCAGAGATAAATATCCGATGTCTTCAGAGACCTGAGCCTTGAGTTTATTTTAAATGAGTTTGTCAGAGTTGCACCGCCCCAAACAGCCTTTCCTTCATTATTCAAGCAACTAAAAAATTAATATAGCGCTTTCTGGGTGCAAATGCTCCGTTTGCACTGCAAAATTAAGGAGAAGAAGATTATTAAATATTTATACATTCACAATCCTTTCAATTACTATCCGACACTTTGATAATAAAGTAAAATCTAAATGAGAATATCTTTAATGCAGAATGCACAGCTGAATTGCCTCCTAACACAATATATGCACTTCAATTATTAAAACTAGATGGAGATCTCGGCACATTATACATTTATATTTCCAAACACACTTCAGCAGATTTCTGTTGTTTGCCTAATTGAGATTTCTGAGACTTTATCACTGTTTGACAATCAAAAGCATTGCATAAAAATAATGCATTTAAAAAAAAAATATGAGGCATGTGTGAGATAACTTTCAAGCTAATGCTTCCTGGTTGTATGTAGTTGTATATTATCCACATACCCTTGAACCAGTGTTTTACAGATGCTTAAAATATGTTTCAGAATGGGATAATCACTGTTGGGTAAATTACTTACAAATTGTAGTCGGTACTGATCCCAGATTTTGTGTTGGTAACGTAATTTATTACATCACACATTTAAGGTAATATAATTTGGCTACTTTTTGATTACTTTTAGATTACTTTTCACCTAACTCATTTATCACATTGATTAAACCCAATAAGTGAACTTTTATATTGAGGGTTCGTTTACACAACACAATAGAAAAGTTTTCCCTTTGGGTTTTTCGTGTACATAATGATCCCGTTCACAGGGATTCGCGAAAATAATTCATGCCTGGCCAGTAGATGGCGACACCACTTTGTTAAGAAAAACCAAGCATCTATAGACTGAAAACATAATACTCATGCACATGACGTCACCTTTTTCACAAATTTGTGTTTTTGTAGTTTACACCAAAACAATAACGCAATCGTTAACCTGCGCGGTGAAACCGTGTTTGCGTTTTCAAGCACCCAAAACACTTGTTGTGTAATTTAAAGTAACACTAAGTAGTTTTTCAACCTTCATAATATATTTCCAAGACCCTTGTGATGGTACATCGACTTAAAATAAGTTAAATGACTCGTCTGCCATAGCCTGACGGGGTCTGTATCGCTTTTACTGGCACTATGTAACTTCAGGTTTCGGGTAGTAACCCAACCACAAAAAGAACTACACAATTCGACTGCTTTACGTCAAGCGCTACAATAGTCATTATTTCGTTTTTCTTCGTTTCTGATGTCGCAATACATCATCCTTTCATGAAATCATGTAACATACTCTACCTTGTCTGTGGACATCGTTCATTCTAAAGCCGGTGCTGGGTAAACAGCGAGCGTGCGTGCGACGGTAGGGTAAATTATTTACGACAGCGGCAATGGACAATTTCGTTTCCAACCAGTAGGGCGACCGCAAGAGGAAAAGTTTATTGGTGTTACTTTAAAAACAAAATTGTCAAAATGCCTGTGTTGGCAAGTATCCTTGTTATGTCTTAACTGAAAGTAAACAGTTGGGAAATCAAATGCATGTGTAACAGTATGTTGGATCTGTGCATTAGCTCTTAAAGTGACAGCAACCTAATTATCCTGATGCTGTCTTTGTTTCTAATGGTAATCAAACAACAAAAGACAAAGAAAAATCACTCACTGTTCTTGACTGAATAACTTTTGTAATTTAATAAGGATTCATTTGTTTCATGGCTGGTAAAAAATATGCATGGGAGTTGTGGCCACGTTTTAGGCCCTATTTGCAGTGTTGCAATGAAAACACTTCTTGAGTGACATGATTTCTGTAAATCCAGTGACCAAATGCTGTGAATTTCTATTATTAATAATCTTTATCATTTACAAACGAATTGCAAGCATCAAAAGTGACATCAGACTCATGAAAAATGCAGCAGACTTTTGTAGAAGTTGCTCTGCAGTCATCATTTGCAAAACATTAAAATGTTATCTGGCTAAAGATAGGCTGGTCGTAACCATGACGACCTTTGCTGCATCACTTATCACAAAGGATATTGGTGGGAGAGAGCAGGTGCCCGAGCAACACATGCACCCTCTCGCTGAAGTCTTCATAAAGCTCGCCATTAGCATGCAAGTAGCGGGAGTCTCAATCAAAGCAGAAAAAGAGAATCCAGAGTATCATTGACGTCTGTAGCACAAACTCAGAGAATTACACGCTAAAATATGCAATAGAAATGGAGTGCAACAGTCGGGTTCCAGAAGTAAAATCTTCATCAGGAAAAATTATTTTTACTGATAACTTATAAACCTTTAAAGGATGGTTCAGGATTTTAGACATCGGACCTCATTTCCAAGTTAGCCTGTGTGTTATTTATCAGTTTTCAAAAATGTTCATCCAGTCCTTCCAGTTGCATAGTTCGCCGGTGCTAGGCTAGCGCGAGTCAACGGTATCTGCTAGCCTGCCATTAAAAACAGTTTTACCCAACTCCACAGTTCACCAAAAGCACATAAATTATAACGCCAGTCGCCAGACTATCGATGTAAAGTCTGTTGAGAGAATAGTGTTAGAAATCAAACTACTCCTGCATTTCAATGATCGCATTACATTCACAGGAACTAGTTTCTCAGCAGCGGCGGGATGTAAACACAGAACAGTGCGCACTAAAGTCGGGACGTCTAGCTAGCTAGTAGTAGCTTTGAACAACGATATTGAAACATTCGATTGTAAACGAAGGAATTGGCAACATGGTGTGCATTTCGAAATTGTAAAAATAAACCAAATAGATGGTCACCAAAAGTCCTAGAAGGTAACTTAATATCACTCCGCCGCTGCTGTAGACTGTGCTAATAAATACAGCGAACAAAGTATAACTATTGTAATGCGATGAAAGGGTAGTTTGATTTCTAACATTATTCTCTCAACAGAAATTTACATCGATAGTCTGGCGTTATAATTTATGTGCTTTTGGTGAACTGTGGAGTGGGTAAAACTGTTTTTAATGGCAGGCTAGCAGATACCATTGACTTGCGCTAGCCTAGCACCTGCGAACTATACAACTGGAAGGACTGGATGAAAATTTCTGAAAACTGTCTCCACTGATAAATAACACACAGGCTCACTTGGAAATGAGGTCCGATGTTCAAAATCCTGAACCGCCCCTTTAAAGACAGCCCTATTGTGAACTACAAGGTTCTTAATCAACAGTTTTTGCTTCCGTTGAAGCCGTCAGCTCGCAATATTTCAACGTAGTTTTAAAATAATCATGTTTAACAGTGGGAATTTGTGGTGGGAAAACTACATTACCCATGATACTGTGCAGAACATTTCACCAATCAGAGAGTCTCTTTAGGCTCTTTAGCTCCGCCCACTCCCACAAAGCACTGCGAATGATCTAATAAATTCACTCTGCGACCCAATTCGCATACTAGTATACATCCTAAATAGTATGTGAGATTAATAAGTGTGTCCCAAAGCATAGTATGTTAAAAAGAGTATGCCAGAAGTCCCCAGATGGTCTACTATTTTCAGCTAATATTGCCCACAACCCATTGCGCTTTGGAGGAGGATTAGGTTCAGAACTACAAACACAAATAAAAAGTGTTAAAAAACTACAAATATGGCGGATATGCGAGACCGAAGGTTAAGTGGAGAGTTTTAGATGAAGAGGTTTGAGTGACTAATAATCAACATTTAACCTGATAAAATTTAGTTTTAATATATGCAATAAATATTTTTAAATGAGTATATTTCTCCTTCGTTTTTAATTTGATTATGCTGTTTGTGATTCCGAAAGTACTTGCTTATTTCACTCTTTATTTTACTTGGAAAATATCACATTCATGTGAAAAAATGGACTAAAGCTAAGCCAAGTTTTGAACCCTTTATAAAAGAGATTAAACTATATGGTAATACATTAGATACAATTAAGAACAAAAAAGCAAGAAAGAAGCTTTTTGTCACTTTAAATTATTGTAAATTTACCCCTGGCCTGACCTATTTTCTTTTTTTGTTTGTTTGTTTACATATTCTTATGTATGTTATTTTCTACTTGTGGTGAGGTGTATATTCATGTACAAATCTTTGTATATTTTTTGTTGCAATAAAAAAAAAAAGATTATACTTTTTTTGCTTGTAATGTTGTGATTCACCTCGTAGCTGTTTGCCTTGGTTCATGGCTTGTAATGCTTCAACGTAAACTTAAAAAATAAAAAAAAGTATCTACTTCTAATCTAAATACTTCCGGAACCAACGTCGCTGAAAAATTGGGCACTAATGCACTCTTTAGTCATTCTTGCTTTAGTGCACACTGCTAAATAAAACGTATCTTTAGCTGAATTCGTAGGGTTTCCAGAGCCCTTTGGAGGATATGAAAGAATAACTAATCATAAGCACGGGTGGGGGAGGCTCCTTTTATGGAAAATATAATGAATATGGTTATTCTGACAGCTTGTTCACACCCAGCCTCCCACAAACCTGGCAGATTCACACTCTCCACACCCTGTCACCCCCAGCTCCTGAACCAATCCACAGGCAGCAGAGAAGAGAAGCACCAGACGACACCGGGCCTGAACACAACCGCTGAACACAAGCGCTTCTTTAAACCACAGTGTGCTTTGAATAAGTAAACAGACAATAATGAAACACAGGTCGTCCCTGAGTATTGTGCTGAGCTGATCATGCAAACGCCCTCTGACAGTGACTTACAGCATGAAGGGCGACGGAGCCTGCTTTCAATCAGGTCCTGTTCTAGTGCACTGCACACTAAGAATCAGGCAAACAAATATAATATAATACACCGCAGAGAGCGTTCAGTGCTTGGTCATTCTACTTTTGTTCAAAAACAGGAACATATGCTTAACCGAACACTCACAATGGATAAAATATCAGTAACAGTTATTTGTTTTGAAGAGCATGACAACTTTTTTATTCAACAACATGAAGCATCACTAGAACTAGCTATTACTTACACTTTGAGTTAGTCATTTGAACAAAAGTCAAACTGTTAGAATAAAACATTGACACTTAACTGATATGGAGAGTATATATATATATATATATATATTGTTTAAGTTAAAGTTCCAATTAAAAATCTAAATAGAAATTTTTCGGCTTTTAGTATGAATATTTTAGCCTTGTGTGCTCCAAAACAATGATAAAATTTGCATTTGTAAGATATAAGCATTCAAAACTTACAGTCTCTCACTTCCGCCAATATGGATTATTAATTTTGATGACATCACTCTGCACTTCAGCTTCTCATCAGATTTGCTGTCCAATCAAATGCTCTCTAGAATCTGAAGGTCCGCCCCCTACACTATAAATAGAAAGGTGCCACTGAAATCAGTCACTCTTCACTCATTTACTATTTTCCACATGGTGAACGACACACAGTGCACTATATAGGGGATAGGGAATGATTCAGACAGTGTAAATGTGCTTTCTATTGGTGCGAATAAAGTCTGGTTTCACGAAAGCTTTTCAAGAAAGATTATCGTTTGAATGCGTCTTTGCGAGTATCTTAGTAAACGCAGTCATTTATGTCTTAAGTGAAGATAAACAGTTGAGAAAGAAAACGCATGTGTATCAGTATATTAGATCCGTGCATTCGGTCTGAAAGTCATCTGTGTCATTAATCAAGAGAAAATCTCTCAATGCTCTCGACTGAATCACTTTTGTCTCCTTTTGATAAGAATACATTTAATTTACATAGTGAAGATATGCAGTGTTTTATACATTTGCTTACTTTATGCAATTCATGTAGACTATTTTTTATTTCTACTTCTTGAAGTCTTTCTGGTAGGTCTATTTCTTTGTGCTATTGCTTGTAATTAGTTTCTTTGTTCTCATTTTATCACTGACTGTTTACATGTCTTCAATAGCCAAAGCTTAAGTTTTTGTGATATTTACGTAAATGTAAATTTTGCCATTCACTAGTATTGACGTTCATACGAAAACAGAATGGACGAAAATCACATAAACGAACCATATTTAGGGACAAAAATCACAGACATTTGATGGTGGATCTTTTGACTTGGCAACCACCTAGCAATTATCTTGATTACCCTAGCAACCACATAACAACACCCTAGCATGCTTTTTTATGCATTAGTCAAGTGCATCATAGTCAAAGATTGCAGTCTGTACCTGATTCAGGTCAATAATTTCACAGTTTCCAGCTTCTGAAATCAAGCGTAATGGTTCAGTATGTTCTGATATGATGCAATTAACAGAATTTGAGGTGTTTTTACCAGATACAGGATTACGACAAATTGCATTGCCCTTGCTATAATCAAATCAAACGGATATAGGCCACGTATGATGTTTGTCACACACAGCAAAGCTCCAGTTTTAATCAAAGCAACCCACACATATAGTCGGATAGTCCAGGCATTTCGAGGAATATTTGCCCCTCCTTTGTCCTTTTTTTTTCATCCTCAGTGCAGATTTGCATGAGCCGTTGCAGCGGGAGGCAACTCCCCCATCCTGCATTTACATACATAAATCTGTGGAGCACATTTGTCCATTATAGCTGAGTATCCTAAGAGCAGGGCCTCGGGGTCCGGCCGTCTAATAAGCCATGCGCTGTCAGAGCCATGGTGCATCATCATAAATTGTGCATGGAGGTTATGTTTTAAACATTGCACTGCTAGCATGCGCACACACCCAAATAAACAGCGACATACTTGCACAAAAATGCTGTATATGCACAGGCCTATAGGATCTTTTCTCGTGTGAGCGGGTAGTGTTGGTTTCACAGACGAAGAGGGTGTGATTCAGCCCATCTATTGCCCAGTGGTTTGAGTCTTTATATGAAGGGGGGATGTGAGAGCACATGTCTGTATGCATGTGTGCACACGTGTGCTAAAGCATGCCTGAATGCATTGTGCATTTGGCAGCGCACAATCTCTATGTGCAAATGCATGGGCGGACAGGGCTGAAGAGGATTATTCAATTCGAGAGTTTCAAACAAAACAATATGCTACCGACAGAAAATGAGAGTTGTGAAAATGCTAATTCCCTCATATTTCTTTGTCTGCATGGGCAAATGATTCGTTCGGTGTAATCCAGAATGAATCCCAGCTCCCAGGCAAGGATTGCAAGTTTTTTTGTGTGTTTTTGCAGTATGCATACTAGGGTATTTCTTGCAGGGCACTATTCTGCAAACGATATGTGTCCGATATGTCTTGGTAAAAGCTTCCCAAAAAGTTTTATGAAATGCCCTCATCCTCAAAAAACATGAACAAAACTAACAAAATGTAGAAGAAATTTTTATACAAGAAACAAGGATAAATTATTGAACAAGTGAAATATTACCCATCATTCTGAAGAGAGAATCGACCAATCAGAGAGTCGTTGATACCAAATGGAATTAAAGGAAATGGAATTAAAGTCTCTCTCTCTGCACAATAAAAATATTATATTCAGATTTAATAATTTAAAGGTCGATGTAAAAATCCTATTGGGTTTGTGTTGAGGGATGTGTACTTCCTGGTTCGTGTCATCACTGCAGATCTTCGATGACATCATTTGCAGAGCATCAAGGGAGGAGGAGTTTATAGGCTTAGAATTTATAAAAATAGCAATGGAAAAAATGAATGGGGAAAATACTTTTCTAACCGTTCAGCTCTATAGAGTCCATTAGAGCCTGCTTTTTCTGCGGAGTTGGTTCCAGATGTATTATTTCCATTTATTTCTCCCATTTTATTTTATAATAAGTCTTCATTAACAAAATTAAGCAAACCAAACTGATTTGAAAAAAAATATGGAGAAAAATACAAAGGTACAAGACTGTGCTTTAACGGCTTTAGTGAGGGAAAGAACTACAATCCCATAATGCGTTGTGAACAGCATAACTGAATTAAAAAAATATGAGAAATATAAACCAAATATTTTAAGTTTGTTGCAAAATATGCATATATAAAAATAGCTAAGTATTTTGAGATCATATGGATTCATAAATGGGTGGAGCTAGAGAGCTGTTCTGGCGGATTCCCTTGTTTATATACTATCTGATTGGTGGAATTGTCTGCACAGCATTATGGGTAATGTAGTTTTTCACCACGAATTCCACAGTTAAACATGAAGATTTAAAAACTAGGTTCAAATAATGCGAACTGACGGCTTTAATATAAGCAAATACTATGAATTAACCACCTCGTAGCGCACAGGCTGTTTTTAAAAGTTAATAAGTTATTGTTAAAAATCAATTCCGGTGCCTTGACGAATATCAGATACACTAGCCTATATTTGCATTGTTTTAAAGGGATACTCCACTTTGTTTTGGAAATAAGCTCATTTTACAACTCCCCCAGAGTTAAACTGTTGAGTTTTACCGTTTTTGAATCCATTCAGCCGATCTCCAGTTCTAGCGGTACCACTTTTATATGACGCAGCGCCTGAAAATAGGCTACCTTCCGCCAACACAACGGAACTATTTTCAGGCGCTGCGTCATATCATTACGCCTGCTGCACTAATAGTACGGCAGTAAAGTTTCTTGATTATTTCGCAGGAATGAGAGTATAGTTCCTAGCCATATCAGCCTAGAAAATCGCAACTTTACATTTTCCGTCGGTCTTAGTGCACGATGTAACTACAGAAGAGTCAAGTTTTAAATAGGAAAAATATCGAAACACTTTGGTCATTTTTTTTTGAGAAATGCTAATGGTCTTGTCCACTTCAATGATGTATGCTAAAAGTGGTACCGCCAGAACCGGAGATCGGCTGAATGGATTCAAAAACGGTAAAACTCAACTCTGGGGGAGTTGTAAAATGAGCCTATTTCCAAAAAAAGTGGAGTATCCCTTTAAGGGTCGGCTTAGGGTTTATGAAGGTATGGATGTTAATTACACCACATGAATATTATGCTAGTATCAGAAATGGTCCGAGACACGACTTTTGCGCTCTATTCCTCCTCGGCCTGTAGAGATGCAGCTCATTGCATTGGTGTTTCTCCGTCTCTCGCCAGTCCTTCCCCAACACCCCCATCCACACCCTCCCTCCCTCCCACCACTCCTTTCATGAGTGTAGCATTTAGTGATTAATGTGAGTTTTAATTGTCAAGCTCACTTTTATGCTCATTAAAGTGTATTATGCAGCAGTTAGGGTATTAAAGTTCAGTGAGAAATTTCATGCATACTAATCAGAATGCAAATGAGCCTGGCATAAAAGAATCCCTAGGTACTGGCAGAAGTGTCGTTAGTTATCTCTCGCCGTGGCTGTCTCCAGCAAGGGAAAGAAATGACTCGGGCTAAATAGATTTTTTTGGTCCATGTGCAGGGATGGAGCTGGCCATGTAAAAATCCAGCTTAAGAATGGAAAGGAGCATGATAAAAAAAACTATTCATTGGCGTGTAACAATTAGGACAATGGCACTAGATAGAAATAGCTTTCCGTACAGAAAGGGAAAAGGCCGAATGGAAAACGTACATTGCGTAATGCTGTTTGCTCTGGAATCTTGTGTAAAAACAGACACAATTATTGCTGCTTTTGTGAGCATGCATGCACAAAGGAAATATATTGTATAAATATTAACGTATCTTATTTGATTTGATTTTACACTCTAAAAAATGCTGGGTTGGTTTAATAAACTTGGGTCAAATATGGACAAACTCAAACATTGGGTTAAAATTTTAATTTAAAAATGTAACCCAATGTCTGGGTTTGTCCATATTTGACCCAGAATTGGGTTAAAACAACCCAGCATTTTTAAAAAACAGCCAAAATATTAAACTTAAAGACATAGTCACATAAATTCTGTCATTATTTCATGTCAAAAGCAGAAAGTTGCTCTTCCATTGAAAGCGGATACTCTGTAAAAGGATGGAAAAGCATCTTTAAAGTAGCATGTATGAAAAATGTGTAGTGCAGGATTTACTTTGAAACAATTTTCAATCAGTTAATTGCTAGTAAATTTAAAGGCCCCATTGTACAACTTTCTGAAGTTTTATTTTAGGTTTTGATGTCATTAAGAATATATATTTGCGGTATAAGTACACAGCAAATTTCAGGAGTTAAAAAATCATGAGTTAGGCAAAAAAGTGTGAAAGAGTTCATTTTTGGAGTTATTTTTTTAACTCTGACTACAGTTTGTGTTATTGGATAGTCCCCGGCTGTGTTGTATTTTGGAGTTCATTCATTGGTGTTCAGGAGCGTGTTTTAACACTACACCTGGAGTTATTTTTGAGAAGTGCGCCATGATGACACGACCCTGGTTCTGCTGCACAAAGGAATAATGGACTTATGTGCTTCGTCGTGAGGTAGGTAAAACTGTATATAAAACTATTTAAAAATGTTCTATATTTTCTGCCAAACACGCTTGGTCATCGTAGCTGTTACGTTATAGGCTAGTTATACTGTTTACTAACGTCAACGACCATGACAAACTTGCTGTTGAACGTATAGGCCCTATACTTGTTTCAAAATTTGAAATGGCTATTTGCGTGTGGGGGTTATTTTGTCAATGTAAACGAGTTAACATTAGCTAACCGTCTTTCCATTCACCGTGTTTCTGAAAATGAGTGTTTTGCCATGAAATTGATGCATCAATGCATTGCAGGCGTAACGTTACGTGGTTAAAAAATTGCAGTGTCTAACGTTACCCTGGATAATAAAATATGTTGTTCTGTATGTTGTTCAATATGTTGACATGTTTTCTCTTTAATGTCAGGTCACAATGTTAATAAAAGTGCAATTTGGAGGGAAGATGAAGTATGTAAAACTGGAAGAAGTTTGTTTCACAGATTTTCTCAATGCAGGTGAGTTGTATGTTTAGTATTCAGTTAATAAAGAGTAAGTAACAGTAATTTTGTCATTTCATGTCATAAACAGACTGGTTTGAACTACTGTTATTTGCTGTCTCCAGAATAGGGCAGCGACTCTACTTGTCCTGCTGCATCTTCTCACTCCACAACCAGCTGCAAGAAAGCGGCCCAAGAAGATGTTGGAGAGGCAACTTATAATCTGGTGAAATTTGTGAAGGTTTGTTAAGACAACACTATCCTATTCCAAATAATGCCTATTTTAAACAAATTGTTAAAAAAGGGACATTTATGTTGTGTTTCAGTCATGCCAAAGCCTCGAGGATCATCTCCTGACCACTGAAGGAAACCCTCAGCCATATCTTCTTGCTTCAGGGACTTCAAAAGCACAGGTTTTCACCTTTTACATTGTCTTGGACAAAAAAAATACGGGTGTGATTCACAATTTTATGTTGTATCAGAAAGTTGCATTATCTGATTTCTTATTTAATTGAGTTTACTGTGAAGTTATTCTACTACCTCAGGTTACACAATCCTACTGCACTACTGTTTTTTTTTATAATGCTTGATTTTATATAATGCAGTGATGTATTGTTGACAATGTTTTATAAAATTTTACTAATTCACTTTGTTAGCTGCCTACATGTATTAAATGTTAATGTTTTGCTGTTAGGTTTTACAGTATTTTATGAGAGAAATTGTTTTCAAAGTCTGTCCATGCATTGAATTTCTGAACCATATGGATTTGCTCAAATAAAGGCAGTAAATCAAGAGTATGGTGCTCAGTGTAGTAATTTCCACATAAAACATTATATTGAGTTAAATAAATGTTAACTCTAAGAAGTGTTAAACTAAATATTTTTAAGTGTTACTTTTTAACACTGGTAAGGAGTTCATATAATTAATTTTAGAGTTACAGTTACTCTCCGTAGGATTAGTATTTTAACTCCATAAAGAGTTACATTTTAACTCTGAAAAAGTGTTAAAAATTCAACTCAAAGAGCAGAGTTATTTTAACTCTGCGCTGGAGTCTATTTGATGGTCACGCATGTACACTCAGATTGAGTTGATTTTAACTAACAGGGAGTTTATTCCAAAAACCAGAATTTGCTGTGTACCAAAAAACATCTCAGTATATGTTTACAGCTCTTTCTCAGGAGCTCTGCCAAGAACAGCTGGAGTTTGGCCTGTCTACTTAATATTCATGAGCCTCTCTTCTGATTGGCCTGATGTTTTCTGAGTGACCCACCATTGGTCGGGGAGGAGACTGAAGGCGGGGACTGGGTAGTTCTGACATCACAAACATACAGAAGTCACACCGGCTCGTGAAAACGCACAGCTACTTTACTCAGGCTGTGTGCGTGTGTGTGTGTGTGTGTGTGTGTGTGTGTGTGTGTGTGTGTGTGTGTGTGTGTGTGTGTGTGTGTGTGTGTGTGTGTGTGTGTGTGTGTGTGTGTGTGTGTGTGTGTGTGTGTGTGTGTGTGTGTGTGTGTGTGTGTGTGTGTGTGTGTGTGTGTGTGTGTGTGGATTCACTGTTTTGAAACTTATATAGCCTAGACCTCTGTTATAATGAAAAAAGCCAGGGAATTTCAGTTTTGACAATATGGGACCTTTAACAAATAATTACAAAGAAAGGGCATCAAATTAAACGTGAACTTGTGGAGTACTGAAAACAACATCAAGACTTTTAAATCATAATAGATCCCCTTTAAAAGCTGAATTATGCATAAAGTTATTGCTAAAGCAAAGTTGAATGTATGAAATGGTCACGTGACTAAGAGTGTAGATGAATGCCCTCTCCTGCCCCCTCACAGTGGATCACGCAGAGAGAAGCGCTTCTGTCATTATATCTGCTCCATATTCCTGTCTGCAGGGCAAGATGGAACAATAATAAAGATATTCAAAATGAGGCCCATACATTTTCTCCCCAGCGTGATGCGAGTGCAGAGATATGACAGCGCTGGTCCGATTGCTCGGCACCACCAGGGGTTACTGGATGCTAATGAGATTCACACAGGTATTTGGGAACAATGCAAAACGTTACTGGCTATACCCACAATTCTCAGAAGCTTCGGCTTGCATTGTAATGGAGAAAATTAGCTTGTTTTTTCTTCTTCTTGTGACCAACAGAATGAAGCCATACTTACATGAACTATACTGTATACATGACCTGCTTTAATCTATACTAGTGCTTCTCAACAAACTTGAGATGAAAAAAAATGACAAAATAATGCAGTCTGTACCATTTCACTCCTAATTCAGGTCTAATTAAAACTAAAACTTAAATAAAAATAAATGTAAACTAAACAGCTAAATAAATAAAAAAGCACAATAATGATATTACTAAAAATGAAACTAAGCTAATTTAAAATATTAATAAATATAATATAACACTGTTAGAACAGGTATATTTTTAAACTTTGTTTTGTATTATGTTTAATCATTGCAACATTTAATCAATATAACACTAAAATATTATATTATATTTAATATTATATGGCCCATGAAGACGTGTTGTGCCAGGTTTAATGTCAGTGAGTCTTGGAACTAAAGATGACACACCAAGTTTGAAAAAGAGCAAAGTTATCATATGACTTAAGAAGAAACGAGCACACAAGTCATACGAACAATATATGGAAAAGAGAAACATAAACACTCACAAATTTTCACAGAATCGCAGAAAAAAGTAAGGCATACAGGTATAGAAGGACATAATGAACGAGTTAGTTATTCTTTTAATCACTTGCACTTCTCTTTGGAATAAAGTGCCAAATGTTTTATGCCTGAAATAGTTGCGCTTGCACATGGGACATTTCGCTTGTCATGCTGAAATCGAAACAAGAGCCGATGCCGTCGTAAATCCATCGACGCACTTTACAGGGAAACAAAAGTGTTAGAGTTTAATACCAGCAAAAAAGTCTTGCTCTGGTGAATATATGTGTGTCTGTATAATTAAAAACATGGGAAAGATCAGAGTACAGGGGACTCGGGCCAGTCTAAATCCCCAGACTCTGGGTTTTGCCAGCTGTCATTTACATGATGCCAAAATGTTGTCAGATCAAACAGATTTGTTTTGGCCAAGCCAGTACGGATCCTTTGATCAATTATCCTAATTAGCAGGGCAGTTATCCAGGATACAACTCCATATGCATGAATAAAAGTTTGTCCTATGACAGAGCAACCTGAACTTTTCAAGAGTAAAGCAACAACAACTGAATGTTGACCAGATTATTGATTATTGATTATTTTAAGGTGTCATTGCTACAGTAATTATATATCTGAGTAATATGAAGCAACTGCATGTACTTACTATAGGGTTAGAGTAGGATTAGGATTTGACTGAGGGTTAGCTGCATGTAATTATGCATAAAGTACATGTAACATATGGACACTGTAAAATAAAGTGTTACCTTGGATATTATATGCATTAGACAGCATGTAAACACTTTTATCACTATAGAAGCAATTGAATTAATTAATTAAACATGAAAGTATTATGCAAGAATATATGTAAGAATTTTTATGTATTAATTGCTTTTTTTATTACTTCTATGTGAACAACTTGTAACAAAACAAAAAAAAGGCCTTGACTTCCTAGGTTATGAAAGCCTAGACTGATTTTTATGTGAAGGATTTTGCCGGGAAAATCATAAGGATGTGATGGATTCGCTCCCGAGAGCCTTTCTTCCTTTCTATAGCCCTATTCGCACGGGATTAGTATTACCTGGTGACCTCTAGTAATTTGTAATAATTGCAGAGTTTGTCTGAGATCTTAATCCCGTGCGAATCGACCATGTCTGTAATTTGTAAAGTAAAAATTCCCCCGCAAATTACCTAGCCTACTATATTTCGCCGAACACCGAGGTCCTGTGATAATATTAGTCCCGTGCGAATCGGCATCTCTGTGATTTGGCCGGATCGTATATCATTTTTTCAAGGTTTTTGTTTCATGTGCGCCTTTTTATCCATCTTTCGCGAATAATGGAGGCTGGTTTGGAGTGTTTTGATAGTATTTTGGGGGCTGAGTCATATCGCTTCACACAACTACACAATTTGCAGAAAGTGAAAGCTGAAGATCATCGGAAGAGCAAAACAAAAAGAATGATTAAATGGAGATGAATTGGCATGTATAGCAGCGTGCGGTAAGGAACTTTATTCTGTTTAGGCTATGTCATAATATATCATACAGCTAGACCGAACGAAAAGAAATTTCCAAGCAATAGCCTGACGCCATATCCGGGAGATAAGTCAGTAAATTTGAGTAAAATCACAGGCTTGGTTTATCCCGTGCGAATGCGCCACACGAAATTCAGATGTGGCGGGGTAATTTCTAAATCACACGAGGTCCCCAGATAATACTAATCCAGTGCGAATAGGGCTTATGACACATGAAATTAAAGGTAGGAAATTTTATTTTATAAACACTTTTTGCTATACTTGTTGAAACTCTCTTCACATCCTTATAGCAACCAATGATAGAAGTGGTTTAAATATTAAAACATGTATACATGTACGAGCTTATACTGCGTTCACGCCATGTCATACATAACCGCAATTACAAGATGGCAACATGAGCTGTTCACGTCCTCAGACTCAGATTTATGCATTTTATGTAAACACTATCAACAGTGAAATGAATCTGCAGCAGTCAGGTGATACAACTGGAACTCTGCAAGTTGTTTACGTTCATTATTATTGTAATGTTATGAGCTTTGAAACATGAGGTAATTTAACGCAGCTTGTCTTGAGACTAGTGGTCGAGCGATATTGTTTTTTTTATGGTCGATGCCGATATCTTAAAGAGCAGGGTGACCGATATATTAAAGGATAATTCCGGTATTTAACACTTTGAGTCTATTTTCTAGTGTGTTTTGGATGAACTAGAGTGGTGGACTTAGAAATGTTGACGATGGGTCCTGTCTCGACTTTTAGACTCTTTTAGGATCGCCTCTGAGCGCTTCAGAGTGGCTGTCTATGGGCATGCACAAACATGTGCTTTAAACAACCTAACGTTCGTTTTCAAAACTGTGAAACTCACCGAGTGGTTAGTGGTGTTTGTTGATGATTAAAAACAAATATATCGGCGCAATGTATGATTTCAATCCGTGTTATTTACTATAGTGGAACTATTTTTTCAGATACCTCACAACCGCGTATAAACTTCCGCTGGATATTTGAGTCTGAAGCGTTAGCACACTCCCGACCACTTGATGGCGACAACCACTTTGCCGCAGTTGCTCTGCTCACGCTAGCCTACTGAGAGACGGAGAACCGAGCGAAAAGACTACAACCAAATGTAAACAGACCCCTTTCGGTCTCCGGTAGCGCAGTAATATCAACCAGCACTGAGTCCTCCAACAGACATCAATGGAATTTTAAAAAATGCCAAATAAAACCCGACAGAAACTGTATTTCACTACGCTACTTGTTTTGGATCATCAACGAACATCACTAACCACTCGGTGAGTTGCACAGTTTTGAAAACTAACGTTAAGGGTTGTTTTAAGGACATGTTTCAGTATGCTCGTAGACAGACACTCTGAAGCGCCCAGAGGCGATCCTAAAATAGTCAAAAAGTCGAGACAGGACCCATCGTCAAAATTTGGTCCACCACTCTAGTTCATCCAAAACAAACTAGAAAATAGACTCAAAGTGTTAAATACCGGAATTATCCTTCAAGCCAATGCTGTTCTCAGCGCTGTCAAAATAAAAGTCCCACTTCCAACACATCGACCAAAAAGAAAAACTTTTCAAATTAATTAAACAGATGTCAAATATCAGACGATGTATCGGTCGACCACTACTCGTGATGCTTTGCAGACTCTTCTATGTGCGTTCATGTATTTTGAAGGAGGCGTGGCTTTTGAAGGGAGGGTGGGATCTCATTCTTTCAAAGTGCAATTTTTCTGAGCAATGTATATATTGTAATATTGTTATATATTTATATATATTGATGTAATATTGTTCATGCTCCGCCCACAACCACTGACGGACTGTCCCGTATTAGCATATTTCCCGTATTAGCATATTTCCCGTATTAGCATATTTCCGCCCTCAGCCATTTGTATACTGTCCGCCAAGGCAGCACTTTACGTGTCTTTTATCGACACGCTCCACAGAAGAGAGGTAGTCTGGGGGGGGTGGGGGGGTGAGTTGTTGCTCATTATAATTTGAAGAGACATGCACCGAAACCGTTTTACACAACCATTGAGGAATTTTAACCAAAGTATGTTACAAACTTTACACGAGGCCCTAAAGAATCATACCAACTTGTGGAAAATGGGTATATCCGATGACCCCTTTAAGGGATAAAATTTTTGACTGCAGGGGGACTTTAAGAAATTTCTCCTTATATAAGACATTTTTGACATTTAAAATTAAGTCAAGAACCCTAGAGTTCTATATAGAACCTTTTTTTCTAAGAGTTTATTATGAATGATTTGAAGTGCATGTGGTTTTTTGACATTATCATGTAAACAAACATTTAATAGACACTAAAACCAGTGTCGAGTGCACATGTAAACTAAGTATATATAAAAACAGTTAAAAAGAAAAGTGCCTAATTTTTAGAAGTATTAAACTGAACCACATGCTTTCATCAAAAACACAGTCTACTAAACGCTACGGCACCCGTATGCTACTCTGCGTGTGTCCATTTAAAAATCTGCAATGACAGATGAGGGAAGATCAAATTGTGCGGACGCTAATCTGAAATGCATTGCATTGATCGGCTGGAGATTACAACATCCCGCCAATGAGTTGCAATTAGTTACATCACATTTCTCAATCAATTAAACTTACCCTGAGGCCATACTTTTTAATATCACCGGTGAGACTCTTGCATGAAATTAAATTAGCGTTCTTTCTCGTTAGGTGGTAAGTTCTCCTTTTGTAGTTTTATCACAGACACCTGCTGTGGGCTTCAGATCTGTCACTTGATCAGATGCAGTACAAGGAAGCACCTAGAAAGAAAATGAAAAAGACTTAACCCCACATGAACTAAGTTAATATGAATGTGTGTTACCATGTGACTGTAGCAAAGATAGGAGTTAAAACAGGCGAAATATGAAAGACACACATGATAACTCACAAAACCGACTCCTAAAATGTGGCATAAAGTTTGCATGGATTTACCTTCAGGATGTGTGGAGGATAATTCTCTGAGCATATGTTTAATCCGTTTAAATTGGGAGCAAACCTTTTCCCTTTACACTGCACATTTAAGATGAATAGATCTCATTTATAGCTGTTTAGCATTTAGCAAAGCTGAAGGGAAGAAGTTTTTATAAAAGGAATGATGAGCTTTTCGATTCAATACCAAGTATCAAGGTCGTTATATTTGGGAATGTAAAATCTATGAATGTCCAAATTTTAGTAGTTACCAGCCCATATTCCCTTTAGGTCAGAGGTTTTCAAACTAGTGTACAGATGTTTTGAGAGAAAGATTTTATTATTTAAGGGTTGAAATTAAACAAAATATGTTTTCTATAATATATATATATATATATATATATATATATATATATATATATATATATATATATATATATATATATCCTCACTACATTTCCCATCATCCTCCCTGGCCCTGGCCCTCACCCTCACATGCACTTCCCAATCTCAGAGATCGCTGTCACCTGTCTCCAATCTTCACTGATCATCATCTAGCACTATATAACTCTTCCCACTGCAGTTCCTTACCCGACTCCTGACCCGACTCCTGAACCGACTCCTGAACCGACTCCTTACCCGACTCCTGACCCGACTCCTGACCCGACTCCTTACCAGACTCCTTACCTGACTCCTTATCCGACTCCTGACCCGACTCCTGACCCGACTTCTGACGCGACTCCTTACCCGACTCCTTACCCAACTCCTGACCCGACTTCTTACCCGACTCCTTATCCGACTTCTGACGCGACTCCTTACCCGACTCCTGAACTGACTCCTGACCCGACTCCTTACCCGACTCCTGAACTGACTCCTTACCCGACTCCATACCCGACTCCTGAACCGACTCCTTACCCGACTCCATAGCCGACTCCTTATCCGACTCCTTACCCGACTCCTTACCCGACTCCATACCTGACTCCTGACCCGACTCCTTACCCGACTCCTGACCCGACTCCTTACGCGACTCCTGACCCGACTCCTTTACCGACTCCTGACCCGACTCCTGACCCGACTCCTTACCCGACTCCTGACCCGACTCCTTACCCGACTCCTTACCCGACTCCTTACGCGACTCCTGACACGACTCCTGACCCGACTCCTGACCCGACTCCTTATCCGACTCCTGACCCTACTCCTTACCCGACTCCTTACCCGACTCCTTATCCGACTACTTACCCGACTCCATACCCGACTCCTGACCCGACTCCTGACCCGACTCCTTACCCGACTCCTTACCCGACTCCTGACCCGACTCCTTACCCGACTCCTGACCCGACTCCTGACCCGACTCCTTACCCGACTCCTTACCCGACTCCTTACCCGACTCCTGACCAGACTCCTGACCCGACTCCTGACCCGACTCCTTACCCGACTCCTGACCCGACTCATGACCCGACTCCTTACCTGCACGACTCCTTACCTGCACGACTCCTGACCCGACTCCTTACCCGACTCCTGACCCGACTCCTGACACGACTCCTTACCCGACTCCTGACACGACTCCTTACCTGACTCCTTACCCGACTTCTTACCCGACTCCTTACCCGACTCCTGACCCGACTCCTTACCCGACTCCTAACCCGACTCCTTACCTGACTCCTTACCCGACTCCTGACCCGACTCCTTACCCGACTCCTGACCCGACTCCTTACCCGACTCCTGACCCGACTCATGACCCGACTCCTGACCCGACTCCTTACCTGCACGACTCCTTACCTGCACGACTCCTGACCCGACTCCTTACCCGACTCCTGACCCGACTCCTGACCCGACTCCTTACCCGACTCCTTACCCGACTCCTTACCCGACTCTTTACCCGACTCCTTACCCGACTCCTGACCCGACTCCTTACCCGACTCCTGACCCGACTCCTGACCCGACTCCTTACCCGACTCCTGACCCGACTCCTTACCCGACTCCTTACCCGACTCCTGACTCGACTCCTTATCCGACTCCTTACCTGACTCTTACCCGACTCCTTACCCGACTCCTTACCCGACTCCTTACCCGACTCCTTACCCGACTCCTGACCCGACTCCTTACCCGACTCCTGACTCGACTCCTTACCTGACTCCTTACCTGACTCCTTACCCAACTCCTTACCCGACTCCTGACCCGACTCCTGACCCGACTCCTTACCCGACTCCTGACTCGACTCCTTACCTGACTCCTTACCTGACTCCTTACCCGACTCCTTACCCGACTCCTGACCCGACTCCTTACCCGACTCCTGACCCGACTCCTGACCCGACTCCTTACCCGACTCCTGACTCGACTCCTTACCTGACTCCTTACCTGACTCCTTACCCGACTCCTTACCCGACTCCTTACCCGACTCCTGACCCGACTCCTGACCCGACTCCTTACCCGACTCCTTACCCGACTCCTTACCCGACTCCTGACCTGACTCCTTACCTGCACGATATCTACCAGAATGTCTTCAGAGCCTCCATCTCCATCTCACAAAAGATAAGACCATTATTCATCCAGATATCCATCCTGAACACTATATCCATCAGTTACTCCCCTGCTTCCATCATTGCGATCACATACTTCTGCAAATAAACCTGTTGAGTACTTTACCTGTGTGAATCATTCTGTTTCATGACACACGGTCAAAGGTTTGGAAACATTAAGTTTTTTTTTATGTTTTTGAAAGAAGTCTCTTCTGCTCAGCAGGACTGCATTTATTTGATCAAAAATACAGTAAAAACTGAAATATTATTACAATTTAAAATAACTGTTTTCTATGTGAATATATGGTAAAATGTAATTTATTCCTGTGATCAAAGCTGAATTTTCAGCATCATTACTCCAGTCTTCATTGTCACATGATCCTTCAGAAATTATTCTAATATGATGATTTGATGCTCAAGAAACATTTAGGATTATTATCAGTGTTGAAAACCGTTTTAGCTGCTGTCTTAATTTTTTTTTTTTTGGGAAATCATGATACACTGCCATTCAAAAGTAAGATGTAATAAAATAAATAAAAGAAAATTATTAAGTTTAATAAAGGCACATTAAATTGATAAAGACAGTAAATACATTTATAAAAATCAATAATACAAAAAAGTTATATTTATAATAAATGCTTTTGATAATTCTATTCATCAAACAATCCTGCTTGGTGAGCAAAAGAGACTTTTTTCAAAAACATTGTTTTCTAACTTTGGTCTGGTACAGTATGAATATTGCCCTTTCTTTTGAATGTATGACATGTTTAAGTTATTTGTGTTAAAGAGTTTTTCTCACCAATATCAGGTGTCTTGCTCAGTAGTTGCACACATTTTGGAAACACACAGTATTTATAGATCTGTATACAGGAGGAAAATATATGTTTGTATAGTTTGACAGCTAGTGTGGGAGCCAGGCTTGAGACTCCACCCATCCCGTATCCTTATTTATTTATAATTTCCTATAATACCGACGATTTCTCTATTTCCTTCATTAGTTTGTGGACAACGTTTTTTTTTCAAGGAATTACATACAAATACATATAATAAAACAAAAAATGAATGAAAGAAAGAAAAACAATGATTATACAAAAACAATTAAAAAACAAAGGATGATATGACAAAGAGATATGACAAGAAGGCATAGATAGCTACACTACAATTGTATTGATGCTATAACATGCATTAATTTACAAGGAAAGCTTACATGTATTTTCTTTAAATATTTCTTATAGGGATTTTTTATTATAACGAAGAGATTTAAGAAGTGAGATTGATTCAGTGTCAAAATAAGTATATTCCAACCTCTCCTGCCTCTTCCTGTTGTGAACTTATGACACTCATATTATGACTCCAGCAATAACTCCGCCCCCCATTCCTTTTTTAGCACGGCTGCAGACGCACAGGCCACGCCCCTTTCTTATTTAGTCTACACAAAGACTCCGAAGCCCCGCCCCTTTGACCAAATAAGTCCAGGCTGTCCTTACACGGCGAACAATCGATGCGCGTCGCAGCCTTTTCCTTTCCTTATCCCGTTTATATAGTACGGCGACTTCCGCCCTTGCCGTTAAAGCAGTGCGATCATGGCGGAGCGCGTTCAGCCCCCAGCTAAACGGCTCTGCTGCCGACCCGGGTTATAGCACGACATGTAGACCGGGGCAGCGAGCCGGTGGAACCGTATGCGGAGGTTCGGGTTCTGGTCAAGGGGGATCCAGCAAAACCCAGAGCCCCGAATCGCTATTGGACATTGCAGCGCGGAAAGTAGCGGAGAAGTGGCCGTTCCAACGGGTGGAAGAGCGTTTCGAGCGCATCCCGGAGCCCGTACAGCGGCGGATCGTGTACTGGTCTTTCCCGAGGAGCGAACGGGAGATCTGCATGTATTCCTCGTTCAACACGGGCGGAGAGGAGAGCGCGTCCAGCGGGGAGAGCGTTGACGAGACGCGGTTACCGTTCCGACGCGGCATCGTATTGCTGGAGAGCGGCTGTGTGGACAACGTATTACAAGTCGGTGAGTGTGGATGTAAACCCCGCGGCTTGGAAAATATTCACATTTATTTATATTCCAGTCACCATCAACACGGTCGAGAGAAAACGTTCGATTGTCGTTTAAAAGAGGAACACGAGTCGGAATGAAAGGGACTATTGAATTTGCATCGAACAAAGGGAGGACTACAACGGGTTTAAATCTCCCGACAGGGTGCCTGGATGACGTTTCGTTTCGAACTTATCGTTCCATTTTCGAACGTTCTAAATACAAAAGCGCTACAATGTATCCGCGCGAGATAAACAGCGCGGAAGTGGAGCTCGATGTCGTGCGATCCATTCAGCGTTTAAAACGCGTTGTTTTCGTGATTCTGTCGCATTTGTGTTGTGTGGTGTTCAACTTTAGTCGGTGTGTTTGCGTATTTATCGTGTATTTTCACGTATGGCGGTTGAAATGTCAAATCTTGCGAAGGTTGTCTGGTCTTGTTTATTTTTCTGAAGTGAAAGCGTGGGGGTGGGGGGAGGTATTATTGGCGTAGTAAGTCTACTTCTGGATGTAGAGCTGTCATGTCAACTAAAAAGCAGTACTTGGCTATAAGCGAATATTTTTTTCTTGCAAAGCCTCTGTTTTCGCAGCGAAACAATATTGGATTTTTATTTAGTGGGTGCGCATATCAAATAGCCGTCAGGCATCCCTATTGAAATTGGCACTTTGTTCCCATTTTCATGTTCGCTTGTGTCTTTTCAGATTTCTGTCACCCTCCAAAAGGAAGGGAAACAAAAGCGGCTTTTTATTTTCTTTCACTGCTTGTTAAATGGAAAAGATTTGGGAAAGGGGTGGGAGGAATGGCGATTTAAAGACGCAGTGCCTCATTTTTTTAAATGGCCCCTACGTTCCAGCTGACCCTTGTGACGTCAGCGTGAGTCTCGAAATTGTCAGAGTAGCTGCGAATGCGTTATTCAGCACTGTATCTAATGATTCACCCGTTTTGTCGGATTGCAACTTTATCCAGCTTTGTTTTTAAAAGTCCCTGCAATTAGCCGTGGCTCTCCGCCCTTTGGAAACAATTCAAGATTTTAATCACATTAGTGCCTTTGCTTAATTTGAATTGTAATGCAATCAGCAAACATAATTTTCTGCATGACCATTCCCCCCTCCTCCACGTCCGTAGCCTCTGGAGGAGAGGCGCCTCAGCTGGGCTTTATGCCCTCACCCTTCAGCCAAAATGGGTTTCTGCTCTCAGGAACACACACACACACACACACACACACACACACACACACACACACACACACACACACACACACACACACAAGCCTGTGTGTCTTCCCGGCCTGGAGCCTCTTAAAAACGGACTGGCTGTCTCGGAAGATCAAGGGCTCTTGCCCTTTTTCCAACAGGCTACGTGGAGCTCTCTGCTTTTGATTCAGAGAGAAGCGCTTTTTCCCTTTGTGTGCGCCTCATTCTGAGCTCCGGCGATGGGAAATGACAAGCCTGCGCGCACAGGGAGGGTTTCTTGGCTGATTGCATCCCAGTATGGAATGCTCTGCAAAAATAAAGCCAAGCAGCGATAAATAAAAGATGCAATCTTGCGACGCAGGCAGAGCCGGTGGTGGGGAATGGGGGGGTGTGTGCTTTCAGCAGACCCGGATTAGCCCCGATAGGTAGAGCTCACCGTGACGAACGAGCCGAGACCGAATTCAGGACAGGAATTTGTTTTGCTTTCTATCATGTGTAGGGGGAGGGGATGCAATAAAGCGATAACTCTTATAAATCTGGCCGTGACACCCTATATTTACATACCTCATCTTTTTTTGTGCATGTAGGGAATGTGAAGGATATTGCATGCAGCACTGATCTTGTGGGAGAAGTGTGTGTGTGTGTGTGTGTTTTCATCAACAATTGATGTAGGAGCACACTGCGGGATTATTGCACGCTTCCTGTAGCGTGCGCTCCTCCAAACGGATTGCTGTGGAAACCAGCATGGCATTATAGCTCTGGGAACAAGGGTTGCAGTTGCAAACGTCATATATTTATAAGCAGTGCTCATGCATCCCTCGCTGTGGCTTCTTGCATCCTCATATCGATCACACCGAGCCTGAAAGGTCACCAGGTTCAAGTTCAGCCCCCCTTCTTTCCAGCCGTGTGTTATGTTTCCATCTGTCACGACTTTATTAGGCTGCCGATCGGTTATTTAATGCTGATCCTATTAGGTGCCTTTTGGTTGCGATATGTTTGCCAATATGCTCAGCTGTTAAAGATCAATGGGAATTACCAGCAGATATGCTGGATCGTGTGATGCATGTGCCGTTTGATGTGTGATAAAATAACAGAGGCGGCTGTAATAACTTGACAGTTAAGTGATGTCATTTTCCATTATTTTAGTTCGAGTCAGGACGTTTTGCGGCTTGTTCCCAGAAATACTCAAGTTTTTTTGAAATTCTAGCATTGATGTTAATGGCAGAAGCATATGCGAGTCCCTGAGGTGTATTGATCAGATAAAGAAGACGGTGTCATAGCGGCGTAATGATATAACGGGACAGAATAAACTGATTTGTTTATTGATCTTGCATCAGAGGAGACGCTGATTTCCATCAGCCTTATTAACCCAGAAAGTGTGTGTGTAAGAGAGAGAATAAAAAATGCACATGCTGTAATGTGTGTTCCAGCTCACTGAGCCAGTGGAAAGAAAAGCCTTATGCCTGCGTTAACATTTCTGTCATTCATACACAGAAGTGCAAAATTTAAGATGTACAACTTAAATCTTGCATGAGGCTGTTGGTTTTGTGGCCGTCAGAAATGCCATGTGGAAGAGAGCGTTACTGAGAGAGAGGCGTCCGGGCGTTTCAGGCTGTAGTCTGCTAGATTTGAGGTCAGTGTGTCTGTGTTATGATGCTTCATAAGACTCATGACGTGTCTATAGTCGTGATGACACTTTTTCACCTTCCAATCACACATTTCAGATGTTTTAGAGGAAGATACCAAGATTTTTCTCACTTTGTTCCTGAAATAAATGATTGAATGTCAAAATATGTAAATGAACTGATGCGTAATGTCATTAGCATACTATTCCTACAATATATAACACGTATGCATGTATACACATTTTTTTAATATGCATAGAATACTGTACTTTATCATACTGTATCCCACAATGCAATGTGGTTGACTTGATACACCACTGAACCACATATTTTTGGGTGAAAATCCAAAAGATTGAAAATCCAAACTTCGAGTTTATTTCTAAGATGCTTTGCACTACACATTTGAAAGGTGTGTTAAAAAAGTGTTTTTTATTTTATAGATTGCATGCAGTATTTCATAATTAGCAAGCTCATATGATGTAAATAATTCCCCAGAAATTCTGCATATTGTTTCATATGTAATGCTAGTTTTCTCTTTAAATATTAGAAGTTATTTTGGTAACACGTTACAATAAGGTTCATTAGTTAACCACCTTATTTAACATGAACTAAGAATGAACAATACTTCTACAGCATTTATTTACTAATACATTATTAAAATATAAGGTTGTATTTTTTAACTTTAGTTAATGCACTGTGAACTAACATGAGCAAACAATGAACAGCTGTATTTTTATTAACTAACATTAGCAAAGATTAATAAATACTGTAACAAATGTATTGCTCATTGTTAGTTAATACATTAGTTAATAACTAATGAACCTTATTGTAGTGTTACCGGTATTTTATTTTAGTTAAGTTATTATTTTGCTTAGACTTTTCCATAAGGTTTCATTAGTCACCTACATTATTCAACATGAGAATTAACAATAATCATAACTAATACATTATTAAAATCAAAGGTTGTATTTGTTAACTTAGTTAATGCTCTGTGAACTAACGAGAACACAACAAACTGCTGTATTTTTTTTATTAACTAACGTCAACAAAGATCAAGTAATAAAGGTTTTGTTCAATTGTTCATGTTTTGTTCAAATGATGCCTTTTATTGTAAAGTGTTTACCATTATGTTTAATTTAGCATTAAATCAGATTGCACTGACTGGCATTAAACGCTTCATTTCCTGAGCGGCTTTGAGAAGTCAGATTGACAGTAAGTCTACAGATTTGCACCATGTATTGAAAGTTAGCGCTCCACCCACAATGCTCTTTGATGTAGTTTGTGGTGGAGGGCGTAAGCTGTGCTCTTCTGCTGCAGGGTCTGCTGGTTCAGACGCTTCACAACAACACACACTTCAGTTAAGCACGTCTACAAGAGCTTGATCACTAGCATTACCAGTCACATAAAAGCCCGGAGATTCACTCGTGTGGAATTCGGTCCGTTCCAGAGATTTGGAGAGCTAAGTTGCGAAATATCACATCATAACGAACTGCATTTTGACTTCGTCGTGAAGTTTAGCCTGAATGTGACATTCCAAACCACTGCTGTGCCCCGAAGCGCTTCATTTCAGGAAAAGGGAAAACTACAAGCTTATCATCCTAGTTTTGAGCTCGAATGTTGATGCTTTGTGTTCGTCAAAGCAAAGATGGAGGATTCTGATGTTGATCAAGCTTCTGTTCTGCTCATCCGTTCAGAGGTCGTAATCCAAATGGTGTGTGAGCGTTTAAGTGATGTTGGTCAGAATAAAGACTTGCTGGGCATCTTCACATTTCTTTGTGAATTAAGATGGGAAGCTTTTATAGTATGAAAAGATGCATTAGGGCGTGTGTTTAATCGATGCCTTGTGTTCCACGGGGAATGATGGGAAATATAGTTTTGCCTTAAAACCAAGCTAAATTAGTGACGTAAAAGTTGAAATTCACACATAATCATGATCAATATCGGCGAGCTTCCAATTTAATTTGTAGAATTTGTCATTATATATGCGTTTTATGAATTGGCATAGCCCTCAAAATGCCCTAAAACTGCTCTAAAAATATATTTTTCTTTTATTTTAATAAGGTGAATTCAGAGTGTTAAGTTGCAGATAAATATTCTATTTTAATGCAATTAACTATTTTGATTAGTCTAAAGCTATTTCATGCATTCTGACTTGTTTCACTGTTAAAGAGTTAATCTAATACAATTAAAGACTCATCAGAGATATGAAGTATTATAAAATTAATACTACTCGATATTCAAGATTAACATAAGATAAGCAGAAACTGTGTGTTATGTACTCTGTAATATAGTAAATTTAACAAATTATTGAACTTTTATCACCATTTTATAGAAGAAATGAACTACACGCAAGGATTTTACCCTAGTAACGGGTTTGTGGCTGTGGCAAAATCACTGAAACTCGTGTCCCAAACACGAGATAAATGAAGTGCGTACAGTAAGCAGTCGGCAGTCATTTTCTGTAGCGTTTGACCTTTTTCTGGAGGATCGTAGTGTTTCTCGGTATGTGCGCACTTCAATCTGAGAGTCAAGTATCTGGAGAGGATCAAGGAGTTTGACTTGCTCTCAACAGGATCACGGCACATCGTCAGACTGCCTTTACGTCAGTATTGTTTCTCCCTGTATTATTTTCAAGCCTAAAGTAAGACGTTTCCCAGTAGGCACTTGTCTATGCGTTTCAGACTGGAATGTGCTCCGCTTCCCAACATCTGCATACTTGAGCGGCATCCAGTGCCCTGGACGGGTGGAGTTGGGTCACACTCTCTAAATGAATAACACCACTATCTTACATCACTATCGCAAATCTCCTAACATGCTCCAAACAGAAGTTTTTGAAGTGGGAATGGGGAAAGATTTGCATTGCAACTTTTCTTTCCAAACCCTTTTCGCTCCAGATGCATTGGCGTTTTCTCCGTCAAAGTGTCAAGTCACCTGGGCTTTTTACAATACAGATTGTTTCAAAGCAGCTTTACAGAGATAACAGGAAAATAATGCAGCAAAGTTTGTTTCTAGAAGAAAATTGTGTCATAGTCCAACTTAAAGGATTAGTTCACTTTTTAAAAAAACGTTTGCTGATAATTTACTCACCCCGTGTCATCCAAGATGTCCATGTCTTTCTTTCTTCAGTCGAAAAGAAATGAAGGTTTTTGATGAAAACATTCCAGGATTTTTCTCCATATGATGGACTTCAATGGGACCCAAACGGTTCAAAGTCCAAATGACAGTTTCAGTGCAGCTTCAAAGGGCTTTAAACGATACCAAAAAAAAAAAAAAAAGTTTAAGTTGTATAAGCACAAATGCTCGCCTTGCTCTGTTCTGTGATGCACGTTCGTTCGTGATCTTTTCAACGTAATTGCGTATTACACGACGTCACATGAACGCGCATCACAGAACAGAGCAAGGTGAGCATTTGTGCTTATAAAACTTAAACTTTTTTATTTATTTTTGAAATGAGCGATGGTTTGGCTAGATAAGACCCTTATTCATCGTCTGGTGTCGTTTAAAGCCCTTTGAAGCTGCACTGAAACTGTCATTTGGACCTTGAACCGTTTGGGTCCCATTGAAGTCCATTATATGGAGAAAAATCCTGGAATGTTTTCATCAAAAACCTTAATTTCTTTTCGACTGAAGAAAGAAAGACATGGACATCTTGGATGACATGGGGGTGAGTAAATTATCAGCAAAAGTTTTTTTTAAAAGTGAACTAATCCTGTAAGTAAGTTCAGTGATGGTTCATTTTTGTTGTAGTTGCTAGTGTAGACTTTGGCATGCATGCATCCTTACATTTGACATGTTGACAACTGGCTATTGCTTTATTTCCTTTGCATGCATAGGGCCAAGCCGTCGTCTTTGTTCCTCAGTTTAAGATCCATATGCGGCCCATCTGTGCATATGGTGTTGTCTGAAGCGAATACCTTTTGAGGTTATAGTGTGTTCTGGCTTCTGCATCACCAAAGCCCTCGTCTGTGAACATCGTGAAGCTATAGGTCTTTGTAGACTGTGATTTTTATTTTTATTTTTTGGATTGTGTTCAGAGGAGCACAGTCTGAATGAAGACACCTCGCCCTCATTCGCTCTCCCTCCATCATTGTTTCCCTTTATTGTCTGAATCAATACGTTCAGATGAAGATAATGGGTGAAACTATGCTTTTTGTGTAGTGAAAGAAGCTGTTGATGTGTTTTTCAGTGCATTCATTGGGTGTTTATCAGCATTAAATTGAAATGCAAATGGAATTCAATGTTGTTGTTACAGAATCAATTTTAACTCTGGCGGTGGTGATTGTCGAGTTAGTATCGAGCTGAATTAGAGAGTTCAAGCACACGGACATAAGGCCTGGGTCAGTGATTTCAAAAGGTTATTCTTTAGTTTTCTTTGAGATAGGGGTTGCATGACTACTAAGATACTTATCAAAAGAATACTTGAAGTACTTATGGTTTGTTACCATTTGACATATAGTTTGTGTCAACAAGTGTTTATTAACTAACAGCCCAATGTTTGCAACAGTTACATCACATTAAAATAACGCGTTTCATTCTGTATTTGACATTGACGTGCATCCACTTATTTTTAATAAGTACTTTGCGACCGCTAAAAAAGTATGTTCTATAAATGTAATCTGGACGTTGTGTTGTCATTTCACATTTTGTTTGCCATTCACAAATCCTGCTCTCCTGTGGCCTCATGGGATAATATGTAAATAGTTTTCATTATGCAATGGTAAACATTTCAGATATTTTATGCTGCAGTCACATGACATCACATTGTGTGTGTTACTGCTTAATTTAGTGACATCCGGTTCTCTTTTAAAATATTATTTAGCATTTTACATTCAAATGCCTTTTTGCAGCCTTTTATTAATAAAATAAATGATTGGTTAAACTGTGACTGCTTTCAGTTCATTCGTTAATTGGAAAATGAGTCGAGAGCATTGCATTGTGGGATATAGTGCCCAGTGCTGTGTGCTCTGCATGCTGTTTATTATGCCAAAAATAGTAGTATGCTATCTTGAGTATGCAAGCCATGCACAGTATACACTACAGGTCAAAAGGTCGAATAATTTGACTTTTTAAATGTTTTAAAATCACTTATGCTCAGTTTTTGATGCTTAATATTTTTGTGGAAACCATGATAATTTTTTTTTCAGGACTTAAACCGTGTCTTTGCTGTAACACTTTATCAATTTAATGCATGCTTGATGAATACAAGTATTAATTAATTTTCTGTCTTTTTAAAAAATCTTTTGAATGGTAGTGTCACGGTTTGCACAAATATTAAGCACAGCAAAAACTGTTTTCAACATTGATAATAATCAAATGTTTCATCATATTATAGTGATTTCTGAAGGATCATGTGACACTGAAGACTGGAGTAATGATGCTGAAAATTACACTTATATATTCACATAGTTATTTGTAAAGTGCAAAAATGTCACAATTTTTACTGTATGAAATAAATTCAGCATATTATTTAAATTTTTCTGAACTTTTGACTTGTAGTGTACATGGTATATAACGCAGAAGTAGTTCTAGTAGTATGCTATTCTGAACACCGCACACTTCCCCTTTAAGAGATTTTCTGTACTAACCTTCAACTTGCACTTGGGCAAGGAGCATGGGAAGTCTAAATATTATTAGCTCATTCTCTGGTTTGTTTCACAGGGAGGCGTTTGATGGAGGAGTGAGCGTCTTTAATTGCTTTTAGGGCCGCAGCTGTATGGGTTTTTTTGTTAGTTAATATTTAGGTAATCTCTCGACTCCAGACCTGCGGGAGAGTTTTCCAGCTCCTCTTCATCCATCTTGCGCTGATCTGTATTCCTCCAGCACCATTAACCTTCACCGAGGTTGAGGAAGAGGGGGGCGAGGAGTGGAGTTTGTGGGGGCAGGGATACCGAGGACTCTCTGCTCTGTTTGTTTTCCATTACACGGCTTTACGCCCGCTTCGTTCTCCTGGCCTGCGTTTGAGGACATCAGGGCTCTCCGCAGGTCCATACGGCACCAGGCCCGATAAAAACACTCCGTATTCCCACGCTCACGGCGTTGGACCCGAATACAGGGAATTACCTCAAAAGCCAGATTGCCTGTCCTGTCCCTAATCCAGGCTACAGCGAGACCCTGGCAGCGAGTCTGGGTTTTTACGGATACCCCGAAGCGCGCTGACGCACAAACCGGGCGAGTCTCGCAGGGAGACCGGCCTTAAACGTAACGCAACCATATGTTGATGGACGGCGAGTGGGTTATCTGTCCCGAACCCTCGGTGCACCGCGAGTCCCTCGTTTCGAAGACCCAATCGGTCTTCATTATCTAGGCCGCAGCTGAGACCTGGAAACGGCGTGGTGATGAATGAGACCTTTAAGCTCACATTAATAGCTAACTATTGCTCATAAGGAGCTTTAGATTGGCGCTCGCTGCTTGATTGGTGCGCCGCTCTCCGCTAATGTCTTTGTGTGTCTTTGAAGAGGCTCGGTGAAAGCGCTTCAAGTACTTTGGTATGCTAAAGCAACCGTTTTTACTTTTTGGGTTCTCAATGGCTGTTTGGAGGCCTCTGTGTAAAGTGCAGCATGGCTTTGACATGTAAAGTCCATCGAGGCACACAAAAACATTGCATATATAGACCCTAAAACTGCTCTGGCCATTCATGTATTCAATGTTTCACCACAAAATGTTTTGTCATCATTTACTCCAATAATGGCAAAAAAAGCTCCATTAAAGTAGTTCATAAGACTCATGCACATATATTATCTTTTGAAGCATTCCTCCCAGTTTACCATGTCATTTTGTGCAGATGTAAGTTGTAATATTACGCTTATGTCCTGTATATATTAACACATGTATTGGATTCATTTGGTTAACCCGTTAGTAAAGTGCTTCGGGTTACCGGGTCACTCCTCATTATTGACTATGATTGCATTATTTAAAAAACTAGAACTACTCTTTTAGTTTTCTTCTTCCAAAAACATGAATATTTTGCTGTTATTTGGTTCCCGTCTGTTTTCGTCAACAGAAAGATTTTGTTGACAACTGGACTACTGTTATTAGAGCTGCATGATTAATCGTTAAAAGAACGCAATCTCGATTCAAACACCCTCGCAATCTCATTCCTAAATGACAATGATTCGCTTGTCTATTATTATTATTATTATTTGACAAGTGTGATCACTGTGAGCATTAAGATCTGCGTTTTGATCCAGAGAGAGCCGTTATCATGTAGGCTAAAACCGCTTCACAAACGGTCTTTTCAACCACACTTTATCATTATTTCGGTGTGACAAATATTCCAATTATCATAGAAGAACTGGGATTAAAGTTTATAGTTCAGATATAAACACTGATGTCTACGAAAAAGTTTAAAATAGAGAAAATCACCTTCTGAAAGTAAACGGACACTTTAAAGCTACACTGTGTGATTTTTACCCACATCTAGCGGTGAAAAGGTATATGACCATCCAGTGAATATTAGTTTCTGTTCCTCTCAATTCCGATTTCGTTTGAACTCCTACGGTGGCCAATGTAGTCCAAGATTAACATGGCTTCCAGTTCCACCTCATCCACATTCGACACGGTGCCATCGAGTGTTAAAACGCGAAAGGTGACGCTTGACTTAACGGGTATGTCCCTCTTTGGCTAATGTACTTTCAAGATGGAGGGGCAACATGGTGACCGACATTAGAACCCCTCACCCGTATGTATTTTCAATGGCATATTATACACTCACGAGAATACTTTATTACTTGAACGAAGTAAATATACATTAATGAGCACATATATTTTTGAAAGAACTAAGTGTTTTTAGCTAAGAATAAACTAAAAAAGTTACACAGTGTAGCTTTAAATAAGGATTGTGTAAATTACATCGTTACACCAGTAGGTGGAGGCAAGTGACTGTTAAAAAAAGTGTCATTGAATCAATCAAGAGATTCATTCAAAACTCTGAATCATTTAGTAATGAAACAAGTGAAGTATTTTTAATTGAGTCATTGAATCATTCACCCATTTAAAAAAATAAATAATTCAGATTAATTAAAAATTTATGAAATGGACGGCTGCAATTAATATTTTTCCAGAACCTCTAGTAAAAGGCATGTTTAGTTGTCTATTCAGAATTGCATGCGAGTCATGATCTCTATTTGAAACTCAAAAAAAATCATGATTCTCAATTTATATATAATAACAGCTCTATTATTATTGTACTATTGGTGCTTTTTTTTTAGTTCTTTTTAAGGAGTTTGACTACTTTCATTATTGAATGAAAAAAAAAGCTACTGCGGCCTTCAGCTTAAGCTCTCCTTTAGTGTTTCATAATGGAAAGAAATGAATACAGGTTTTGAGGGCGAGTAAATAATCGCATGCTTTCGATTTATGTCTGAATGCTCCCTTTAAAGAGGCCTGCTGCGAGTGTGTCGAGGAGGAGCTCGATGCGGTGCGTTTGATGATGACGAGGGGCTGTTATTTCCCTTTTCTCTTGTTTTTCTTCTCTTTGTCTAAGCGTGGTTAACCTGACCACGGAGCAGAGCGAGCAGCTGTGCTCCTGACGATCAGTTTCAAAAGCAAACCCGGGTCACCACTTATCCACCATTTCCTGCTGCAGCTCCCCCTTCTGGGACCCATGTGCTGGATAGACTTACACACACACACACACACACACACACACACACACACACACACACACACACACACCACACACACACACACACACACCTCCTCCTTCCGCCTGCTCGCCGGCTTTAATGAGCTATGAAGAGCAGGACGCTGAGAGTTTAACCTTCCCAGGGCCGGTCCCGTTCAAACGCCCCGGCTTTAGGTAAACAAAACAAAAGCAGGCTCCTTCAGGGGCCGCACATGCTCACACAGGCCCCGTGTGAATCGTGTTGTTGATCCAACGCCTCCCCATCATGGTCTCACCCTTCAGCCGCCCCGGAGAGAAATGAGTGCCAGTGGGTACAAGAACCAGAAGATCCTGAAGTCAAACAGGTTGAAGGCGATCATGAAGCGGAAGGCCGGTGACGCTCCACACGAGATCTGCTCTTTGTTTGGAAGTGTGTGTTGGGACTCATTGAACGTGAATCACTTTCTTAATGCATGTTTATAGTTTTGTGAATGATTCATCAGATATTCACCAAAATTCGCTTGTTTATTGTAATCATTAATCGAACTGTGCTTTTCATTGTTTATCCATCTTTAAAGCTACAATATGTAACTTATTTCGTCGCTAGGAGTCGCTAACCTCTTACAATAACAAAGGCGCTGATTGATGACACAGAATTATTGAACTTGTCGTCATGCTGATGGATCTAATAATGTGTGTGGATGAGTGAATACATTGATGTTTTTAACATGACTGTGATATGAAGCAGGAGCGATTGCTAATGAGAGAGAGATCTCAGCGTCACACGCGAGTCCCGCGGATATAAAGAAATAAGGACATTTCATTCTACCGAACTAACGTACCCGCAAGTGCTGGATTAATACTCGCACAGTTTATTAGACGAATGAAACTTTTGAAGTAACGCAGCGCTGTTTCACTTCTTCTACACTATTAAACTAAACTGCATTTGAGTGTGTTGAAAGTTACAATATTATTCTATGAGTTAGTTTGGCTGTATGAGACTAAGTAAGCTAGATCAACATTAGAATAACATACTGATTATATTCTAACATTTCATCATGTTGAGCTATATCATTGATTAGTTTGATGTACATTTGCATCACCTAAATATAATTAGGTGAATAAAAGAATAAAGTATCTCTGTCAAGTCGAAGTTAGTCCTGGACGCTGATGTTGATCCTCGTTTTAGTTCTCCTTTTGTCCCAAAGTCTGCTTTCCATGGTCCATAATGTTTACTCCAGATGTTTTTATTGGTTTTCAGTGACAGTACAAAATAAGACATCATATGGTCCATAATGTTTGAACTAAACAACAGCGTGAGCGCGCCGCTAGATGTAACGCAGTTGTCCACGTCTGTGGACGTACTATGGCAGTACGAGCGGAAACCAGGGATTACGCGGATATTACGTCATTGACAGGCGACAAGTGAGAATGGACGAGCCATTATTTAAAATTATTTAAAATAGAGTTTCTCTGAAATTAAAAATCTTTGACAACTTTTGGAATATTGTAAGTACACAACTGCAGGAAATATGTCACACTGTGCAAGTGATTTTTGGATATTTTTTACACAAATCTTACATATTGTAGCTTTAAAGGAATAGTTCACTTAAAAATGAAAAATCTGTCATAATTAGCTATGTTTCCATCCACACGTTTTTATCCGCATTAAGTGATATCGAATGAAAAATGCCTTATGGAAACAGTAAAATTCGATTGAATTTCATGAATATCGACTCAAATGAAATGCGATCGGTCTCATGGGATTTTATCTTGATGGATATACGGCTTATGCGATAAACGCTGATGGAAACGTTATTATGGCGCGATCCATTTTGCCTAGCAAAACTTTGTTCGCAAATGTTTGCTTGAATGTTGTGCAAAAATGAATGGAAACACCTTAAAATGTCTCAAATCAATTTGATATACAAGTTTGAACGTCATTACACACAGGTTTTTATTCGCTTTAAAGCCGTTGGATGGAAACACACTTTCACCAGCTTTACTCGCATGAGTTTTTTTTACCGAACTTCAGATAATTCGATTGACAAGTGAATGGAAACTTGGCTATTTACTCGCCCTCAAGTAGTTTCAAACCTGTATGAATTTCTGTGTTCTGCTGAACACAAAAGAAGGTATTTTAAAGAATACGAGTAACCAGACATTTCCAGTACCCCATGACTTCAGTAGTATTTTCTTTTCTTCTATATAAGTCAATGGGGTTGATCAACTGTTTGGTTAGCGACATTCTTCAAAATATCTTCTTTTGTGTTCAGCAGAACACAGAAATTCATACAGGTTTGAAACAACTTGAGTGTGAGTAAATGATGACAGAATTTTTATTTTTAAGTGAACTATTCCTTTAAGCCTGACGTGATGATGATGATGATTCTCTACAGCAGAAGGTGCTGTTTTATTGTTTTCATGTGTCTGTGTGTGTGCTGGCATGTTTTCCCATCAAGTTTTGAAATGAGGCTGCCAGACGAGGGAAATGGAAATGCTGCGGCACTGCGGAGGCTCGATTTGCTTTCCGAGCCAGAGTATGCAAACTATTGACAGGCCTTTATCATTTTTATTTAGTGGAGCGCGTGAGGCAGGAGTGTGTGTGTCAATTCACTGGCAGAGCCTAAAACCGATCGAGATTTATGGGTGCGTAAGCAAGACGAATGGATGGGCCTGACTTCCTCAGGAATATGCCATAAACGACATATTTAGCACTGTGAGAATTGGGCTGCGTCCATTAATTCAGCATGGATATTGACAATGCCGTGAACACAGGTGGAAAGAGGCTAGTTGTGAACTGTGATAATGATTGTAATTCCATCCGCAAACCGTGCGAAAAGGCATAACGCTACAAAACGGAATTGGATTCAGAAATGGGGTGCGGCATGATAAATCATCCGTGGTAAACCAAAAGGGTTAGCAGTCTGTAAATTACACCCGGAGAAAAAGAAAACAAAAGGGTTGGGAGCATTTGGAAATGCATTTATTTTTTACGTCAGTTCACCAGTTTGTAGTCTGACTTACTCCTACATGATGAAATTGTGCAAAATCGCTTGTAAAAGACACCGTGATCCTTTGTTTAGTTTGCAGCCTCTTGCCTAACCAGAACGATTAGTCTTTGTGTTTGGGATGAAAGGTAAAGCCATCGGCACATTAAGTTGACGTTAAGTGAATGAGTTGTTCGAGTCGCACCGTCAGATAAGCGAATAAGTCATTCTTTGTGTTTGACTCGGTTACAATCCTGCTTTTGTGCCTCATAAGAGTTCATAGCACCCCCATAAAAGCAGCCAGTGAGTCAGTAACTGTTCAAACGTGGTTTGGAGTGGCTCATATCCTCTAAACGAGTTTTTCTGGATAAGGAATCATTTAACACCAGGCCAGAGGTCTTTAAGAACTCCCCAGTAAGCATTTTTTCTCAGAAACACAAGTAATATGTTTAACGTTTAGGAAAATCGGTCTGCGGTCGTGCGACAGGCGGCCACACTGGCATGGCAGGCTTTTGCAGTAAGTCTGCTGTAACTTTGACACTCTTTTAAAAAGTTCTTGAGCACAGCTGTGCCGAACCTGATTGTGTAACACAACACACACACACACACCACACACACACACACACAACACACACACACACACACACACACACACACACACACACACCACACACTTGGCTGCCAGCAGGCGTGGGTGGCATTTGCATTACTAAGGTTTTGGCATGTTTGTCTCTTGACAAGGTTAAAGTTTTAAATGGGGATTGTCACATTGCTCTGCATTTGTGCAGAAGAAAGAGCAGAAACACCAAGCACACATAATTAAACATTTTGAGGAGATTTTTTGCATCTAAACTAAGCATTGGGTCCCTGTTTTTATTTAATTTTATGCTGCATTCACGTCGTGCCTTGTTGTGATGTTAAAAAAACACATTACTTCCCCCATATTCTCCATTGTTGCGGCTCCTCTCTTCCCAGTCTGTCAGTAACGCTCTGTTTAGTTCCTGTCTCTATGAAGCCCCTCCATTCTGAAAAGCACACTGATTGGTCGGCTGGAGCAGTGTGTTGTGATTGGCCAAACGCTTGAATGGAAAAAATTGGAGTTTTGTGTCTTTTAGTCAATGTCTGTTAGCTTTGAGACTAATCTATATGCTTGTGTACTCCTAAATAACATTTTAAAATGTCTATTATAACAGTTTTGGTCTTTGTTTCAGGAGATCTTGGATTTTTGTCCAATCCTAGAACGAAAACGTTGGAATACACTGCAAAAATATGACTAAGTTTAAACTATAATCCAAAAGTCCTTGAAACAAGATGCATTTAATTGAAGCAACACTGCATACGATATAAGACTTGTTTTTAGATACGGTCTCTTTAATATTAGTGTATTTTGTGTAACTGCACTTTTTGCACTTTACACTTGTTTTTAACTTGTTTATACTTAAAGTGTAAAATATACTCGTAGTAAACAAAATCTATGAAAACAAGTCTTGATATCTTATGCAGTGTTGCTTTAAAGTAACACTAAGTAACAATTTTCAACCTTCATAATATATTTCCAAGACCCTTGTGATGGTACATCGACTTAAAATAAGTTAAATGACTCGTCTACCATAGCCTGACGGGGTCTGTATCGCTTTTACTGGCACTATGTAACTTCGGGGTTCGGGTAGGAACCCGTGCACAAAAAGAACTACACAATTCGACTGCTTTACGTCAAGCGCTACAATAGTCATTATTTCGTTTTTCTTTGTTTCTAATGTCACAATACATCATCCTTTCATGAAATCATGTAACATACTCTACCTTGTCTGTGGACATCGTTCATTCTAAAGCCGGTGCTGGGTAAACAGCGAGGTGCGTGCGACGGTAGGCTAAATTATTTACGACAGCAGCAATGGACAATTTCGTTTCCAACCAGTAGGGCGACCGAAGAGGAAAAATCCTTAGTGTTACTTTAATTAAATGTCATGTTTTAAGTTTTTTGTGGAATTTTTTAATGTCTTAATATTTTATGCAGTGTTGCTTTTCAATTTTAGTTTCAAAGATATGTGGATAATTTAGCTCAGAAACAAGACAAATACAGACATTGTTTTGCAGTTTGGCAAATCATGAATGATTTGTGATGTAAACTAACCAGCGACGAGCCCTTCGATTATGCAGTTTCCTGTTTCAGTAGAAATACATTAACACAAGGAAGATTAAGTGATTTTATGTGGTCTTTATTGTGTTCTCTTGTTAAATATTTAATAGCAAAGTGCACTAGGTAAAGGTACGTTCACATTAGTGATATTTCAGTGACCATTCGTGAGCAAAAAAAGTCCATTGCCAATAGTATAGCAATGCACCATTAACACGCCACTTTCAAACTAAGCAGCTGTCTGTTGTCTAAGTTAGAAATTTGCAGTGGCCAACTTCAACATGAGCGAAATCTGCATGGGGAACTGTTCCCCTCACGCGAAACTCCCAGTTGCACTGATTCCTATTGAACTGACTGTATTTCACAAAATTTCATTGAACAATAGTAAATTTTGACTGCACTTTAACACTAGCTATGACAACATGCTTCTCAGAGTTGCGACTATATTGGTTGATTATAATTTTGTTGAATAGGGAGTTGTTGTTGTTTTTACCAGTCTTAGGCCTTGTCCACACTAATACGTTTTCGTTTGAAAACGCATCTTTCTCTCTGTTTTGGCCTTCTGTCCACATTGAAAACACTCTTTTCAAAGTGGATAAATATGAAAAGGCTGTTTTCATGTTGTAGTGTGGACTGTGAAAACGAAGGGTATTTAAAAACGATGAAGTTTAGTCATGATTCATGTGATGCATATTGAACCCATAGATATTCATGTTTTTACAGGTATTGTGCCTGTTATGTGATTCACTTTCACACTGATGCTGAAATCTGTTACTTCACACACTCTTCATATCACAGTCCTGCAACGATGACATTACTCGTATTTGTGTCTGTGAAATCGAAGTTTTAGACCAAACATATAATAATGGTGAGAGAGAGCGACCTGGAGCATCAGTGAAATGCTGAGATATTTTGCTAAAGAACACGATAATTTCACAATAACTTTATTTATTTTTCTGTCTGTATCATCTCAATCAGCTTTTATGAGGGTTTATTCATGCGCAGTAAAGGGGAATTTGGCGTTTTCCGATGTTTCAGTGTGGATGAGAAACTTTTGGAAAATGTTTGAAAACACTAGTGTTGACGGTTTAGATGCAGCCTAAAACATTGGTGTGAATTGCACATTAGTGTGCACACTGTCCCATTTGAAATGCATTTGTCTTCAGTACCGTATAGGTGTAATGACGGTTGCCAGTCAGAATGCGAGCGGGCCTTGCGCCGAACCCAGAGGGATCTCGCCTGGCGTCATCTGTCTCCGTGGAGCACGCCGAGAATTATGGATCTGTTTGTGTTGTGCTCTGAATGACACATTGAACCCAATCGGCACTAAAACACAGTTTCTTCTAATGCACCTCTGTATTTATCTGCAGATTACCAATACTGATACGGTCTGGGCGCAGCACGTCTTTGTTTGCCAACGGTTTCTGAAGCATCCTTCTGGGAAGTGGCCACATGTGCCTCCAGCACTGAACACACACTGGGAATTAGGTCTGACACGCACATGGCTGGTTGGCTAGCTCTCTCTCTCTCTTCTCTCTCTCTCTCTCTCTCTCTCTCTCTCTCTCTCTCTCTCTCTCTCTCTCTCCTCTCTCTCTCTCTCTCTCTCTCTCTCGCTCTCTCTCTCTCTCGCTCTCCGACGCTCGCTCGAGACGCGGAGGAGGAGGTGTGGAAGGGGGCGGAGCTTGGCAGCAAAATTCCTCCTTTGTGCTGCAGTTGTAGGCTCGGCTTTGTCTCGAATTTCATGTCGGTTGACGTCTCAGACCGAGGACATGTGTGCTCGTTAGCTTTAAAAAAAAAAAAGAGCTAAAATGAGCAGCGCCGGAGCCTGGCAGCCCTCGCCGTGCCACAATACCCATCTCCAGCGGGCACAATGAGGGCTTGGCGTGACAGTCTGTCTCCATGCCACTCTACCCAATGGCTCCAGCTGCACGTTGGTCCCATTCCCGCTATGCGAGAGGGCTTTTCCAGATGGAATGAGTCCACTTTCCCCTCAGACAGGAATGCACAATCTCCCCACTCGAGCCAGGATCCAAGCTCAGGGTTTGGCCATTAACCTCTACAAATAAATGACAACTGGCTCTTTTTGATCAGCCCAAGTGGGAGCATATGTGGCAAACCGCTCCTTTGTTTAGTCCGTGAGCCGATGTGGCATGTGGTGCCGATTGAAGCTCTTTTTCTACTGTAATAACTCTTTCCAGTCAGTGTGAGAGAAGTTTTGCCATCAGGAAGTGCAGCTGGAGGCCTTTGCTTTAGTGTTAAACGGCCTGTTGAATATGAGTCTTGACCGGCAAGGTGACGGACTCTTATTCATGCGTATTTATGCACCTGTTGGGTTTAAGAGGTCAAGGGTTGTAGTACTTTGTCTGTGCCCAGCCTCTGAGCAGCTAGTGTTCACTTGTGCAGGTGGACTCTCAACTATCAAATGGTGTGGACAGTTGACTTGACAGTGACAGATTGTTGACAGGTTTTACACCCAAATGCACATTACTTACTTGAATTAGCATGCCTACTCTCCAGCTGGTTTAATAGCATTGGATAGCGTTTTGTGAGTTCCACTATATTTCAATGGGGTGTGTGTGTACACAAGCTTATAAATCATATACAAAAATAGTTTTTTTTGAAAATGTAAAAATGCAGAACGTTGTGTGTGATGGGTAGGTTTAGGGGGTTGGGATGTAGTGGTCGGTTAGTGTGTGTGTGAGTGTGTCTGTGTGATGGGGTTAGGGGTCGTGTGTTTGTGTGTGTGAGATGGGTAGGTTTAGGGTTTGGGTTAGAGTAGTGTGTGTGTGTGTGATGGGTAGGTTTAGGGGTCAGTTTAGTGTGTGTGTGTGTGTGTGTGATGGGTAGGGTTAGTGAAAGGAGACGGAATAATATAATACTACAATTTGGACAGTATAAAAACCATTACATCTATGGAGAGTAAACACAAAGATAGGAAATCAGACGTGTGTGTGTGTGTGTGTGCGCGTGTTTGTTTTTATAGTCCTTTTGAAGCGAGTCAGTTCACTTGGTTGCCATCTTGGGCAGATCACATTTTGTTAATAATAATAAAAACTTGTCATTTTAAGTCATTGCACCAACTTTCTTCAATTGGTGTGACTTTACAAAAACTTATTGGCTGATTTGGCTCAAACTATTATAAAAAAATGTTGTTTAAAATAAATTGACAACTGTATAGAAAAAGGTGTAAATATGTATGTGTCCGTGTTGGTCGATGTAATATTGACTTTAAACAACTCTATTCTAAACAGGGTTATGTAGACACAACAGTAAACACAAGCTCTTTCCAGCTAATATCAACATCAGCCAGTGTTTGCATTTAAAGAAAAAAATCCCCTCCAAGTTTTTATTACCCGATCTGTTTCAGTTCACGTTTTCTGTCCTTTATTGATCTTACAGATGAAAAATTTGCATTTTCAGAATTGTCAGTGCATCCCTAAAGATTGTTACAATAACATTTTTCTTTTTAAATGATCAGTAAAAGTAGGTGTTTTTTGACATCTTTGTTGACCTTCGTTTGAAAATAATACATTATTGTATCTTATTTATATTTTTTATTTTAATAACTTTTTTTTATTTTTTTATTCTGTAGGCTCACACACGCCATAGCTTGTTTGCTTATGACGTCACTGCGTTTCCATGGCGCGAATGCAGATGCAGGGCAGGAAGTGATTTGCTATATTTAGGAAGCACTATAACAAACTCAAAATGCCTATGTTTTGCGTCGTTTATGGTTGCTCAAATCGATCAACCACGAGGAGTTTTTATCGTGTACCAAAAGTTGTTGTTCCTAAAGAGGAAATGCAAGAAATTGACAGAAAAAAACTGGAAAAATAGGTAGCAAACCTACGTCTGCGGTCGGGAGGAGCCGAATGGGAAAATGGCTCTGTGTCATTGATCACTTTGAGCGTTAATACAACTTATGTGTCTATGTTTGTGTAACGTACCAGTTTCCCAACTTTGTAAAGTAAAAGTATGTCTGTAAGACGAGGTAGTTGCTGATATCTACCGCCTCGATCGATGGCAAATCTTTCAATTCAGTTGAAAAATCATTCCTCTTCAAAACGTAAGGATCACGTCCAACAAATGTTTTGATTTTTTTGTTGATGTCTTTCGTTGTAATAGCGTGTAAAGTAGTACAATACTGTCTTTCCTCATCTCGTCCATTACGATCTTCACTTCCGGCCCTCCATCTGAATCTCGTGCGTCATCACAATCATGTGAATGCAAACCACCAATAGAGAGCCTAAGTTCCTCCCCTCCGCTTCCGGCTCATGGGACCTTATTTCGGAAAATATGATGTTTGGTAGTCAATGGCGAGAGACAACTTATCTTTTTATTCCGTCTGAACTGTGCCCTGAATTACACATACGATTTTTGTCGTAATAATGAAAGTCAAGAAAGTCACAGTTTGTCATAAAACAGAAGAGTAACATTTCTGTGAAAATCGCTCAATGAACTACATCTCTCGTCTCGCACTATGTACGTCACCAAGCTTTTGTGTGTGTGTGTGTGCAGTCTGGCACAAAACACACAGGCATGATGGCGTAACGTTACGATTATAACGTTAGACTATAGAGAATATGACAGACGTTAGCGTCAGTAAAGTTAGCTTTGGTAAAGTTAGCTTCAGTAAAGTTAGCTTCAGTAAGGTTAGCTTCAGTAAAGTTAGCTTCAGTAAAGTTAGCTTCGGTAAAGTTAGCTTCAGTAAGGTTAGCTTCGGTAAGGTTAGCTTCGGTAAAGTTAGCTTCAGTAAAGTTAGCTTCGGTAAGGTTAGCTTCGGTAAGGTTAGCTTCAGTAAAGTTAGCTTCGGTAAAGTTAGCTTTAGTAAGGTTAGCTTCGGTAAGGTTAGCTTCGGTAAGGTTAGCGTCAGTAAAGTTAGCTTCGGTAAAGTTAGCTTCAGTAAGGTTAGCTTCAGTAAAGTTAGCTTCAGTAAGGTTAGCTTCAGTAAGGTTAGCTTCAGTAAGGTTAGCTTCGGTAAGGTTAGCTTCGTTAAAGTTAGCTTCAGTAAGGTTAGCTTCAGTAAGGTTAGCTTCAGTAAGGTTAGCTTCGGTAAGGTTAGCTTCGGTAAGGTTAGCTTCGGTAAGGTTAGCTTCAGTAAGGTTAGCTTCAGTAAGGTTAGCTTCGGTAAGGTTAGCGTCAGTAAAGTTAGCTTCGGTAAAGTTAGCTTCGGTAAAGTTAGCTTCAGTAAGGTTAGCTTCAGTAAAGTTAGCTTCAGTAAGGTTAGCTTCAGTAAGGTTAGCTTCAGTAAGGTTAGCTTCAGTAAGGTTAACTTCAGTAAGGTTAGCTTCGGTAAGGTTAGCTTCGGTAAGGTTAGCTTCGGTAAAGTTAGCTTCAGTCAGCTTCAGTAAAGTCAGCGTCAGTAAAGTCAGCGTCAGTAAAGTCAGCGTCAGTAAAGTCAGCGTCAGTAAAGTCAGCTTCAGTAAGGTTAGCTTCAGTAAGGTTAGCTTCAGTAAGGTTAGCTTCAGTAAGGTTAGCTTCAGTAAGGTTAGCTTCAGTAAGGTTAGCTTCAGTAAGGTTAGCTTCAGTAAGGTTAGCTTCAGTAAAGTCAACTTCAGTAAAGTTAGCTTCAGTAAAGTTAGCTTCAGTAAAGTTAGCTTCAGTAAAGTTAGCTTCAGTAAGGTTAGCTTCGGTAAAGTTAGCTTCAGTAAAGTTAGCTTCAGTAAAGTTAGCTTCAGTAAAGTTAGCTTCAGTAAAGTCAACTTCAGTAAAGTTAGCTTCAGTAAAGTTAGCTTCAGTAAAGTTAGCTTCAGTAAAGTTAGCTTCAGTAAGGTTAGCTTCAGTAAAGTTAGCTTCAGTAAAGTTAGCTTCAGTAAAGTTAGCTTCAGTAAAGTTAGCTTCAGTAAAGTCAACTTCGGTAAGGTTAGCTTCGGTAAGGTTAGCTTCGGTAAGGTTAGCTTCGGTAAGGTTAGCTTCGGTAAGGTTAGCTTCGGTAAAGTTAGCTTCGGTAAAGTTAGCTTCGGTAAAGTTAGCTTCGGTAAAGTTAGCTTCGGTAAAGATAGCTTCATTCATTGAGAGAATAGGTATGACGTCAAATGCGCTCCTTTTGGGTTTGTAGTCTTTGTAATGAGGATTTTCACAGTCTTATACCTCAACAGTTTTACATCAAACTGCGACTTTCTTGACTTTAAAATATATCTTTTAAATTGACAAACATCATATGTGTAATTCAGGGCACAATTCAAAAAGGATCCAAATATTTGTTGTCTCTCGCCATTGACTACCATAAAATATTTTTCAGAAATAAGGTCCCATGTTGGTTGACCGGAAGGGGAGGGGCTTAGGCTCTCTATTTCAGATGGTTATTTCACTAGTAGAGGGTCCCAGACCTGAAATGGGAGTGTCCAATAAGGGAAACCTCTAAAACGGGTGTAGTTTAGGGCCTCCAGAATCCAGGTTGGGAAATGCTACATTAGATGATTTCAAGATTTTAACTCCTGTCATGACCTTTTCCTGTTGTAATCTGAGATTTTGGTAATGTTTCACTTCCTTTATCATCCCACGCATGCGAGGTTCACGTGAGGCAGGCTGATGAATATACATGAGATCTTTGAGTTGCATGAGTGGAGAGAGGTCTTCTCCTCTGATCTGTGATCCTTTTGACATTTACCTTCAAAAGAATAATTTACAGAAATGTTTCTCTCTCCTAGCTGCTCATACTCATGCTCCAATTTCATTGATTAATGCGTTGTGGTTTTGTTAATGCATCCGTCTCTGAAAGACGCCTGCATGCCTGAAATCCAAGAATATAGGTGTACACCAATCCTAAGGTATAATCTAATGTTACCCCTAACCCTGCAAACTAGGGGTGTAACAATATATCATGTCACATTATATCGCAATACAAAAATGCAAAAATATGTATTGTGGATAGTGACAATATTATGTATTAATGTGTATAGTTCACCCAAAATAAAAGTACTGTGTGAGAGGATATCCTGTGCATTGGGTTTCAGCAGCAAGTCCATCCTATTCATTTACACACACAATGTAACATCAAATTTAGCATTTTAATCAACAGTAAAAAAAAATTTTTGTTAACCTTTGCTTTTGTCATATGTCTTGGAGTATTGCAATAATATCGTATCGTGATATGTATCGAATCGTGACTATCGTTACACCCGTACTGTAAACATGTTAAGATCTAGCAGTGATGTTTGGTTGGCCTCGGGTGAGATGAAGCATCTGAAATGATCAATCATGGATTTGAGGTGAAGCTGGTGTCCTCTCAGGGCAGGTTTGCTTTAGTTTGACTCTTCTCTTGTGTTCTGGAGCTCTTGCTGGTCTCCCGTACAGCTGGCTCTGAGAACAGCTGACTAAACCCGAGCCCAGGAGGATTGTGGGAAGCCGTGGCCCGTCCGCCGGGGAATGAGAGGCTCTTCTTGGCCGAAGCCTTGAAGTAACAGCTGGAAGCAACCGGTGTTCACATGATTCAGAGCCGCTGGTCTTCATAAGAGCTCAGGAGGGGCTAAAAGATCTCAGTCCTCCAGACCTGTGTGTTGTGGAGGGATGCTAACTGTCTTTTCTTCACTTATTGTTAGACTTTTTTTATTTTATGTATGTGTGTGTATAACATATATATGCGCGCACATGCATGTATGCATGAACATACACTTACTACATTTATCCTAAAGGTGGGGTATGTGATTTGAAAAACGACCGGCAGATTTTGAAAATATACAATTCAAATGGTCCTACCTTCTCTCCTCCAACGCTGGCCCTGACTCCACCCATTCGAAGAACATGGACGTTATTTGATTGACGAACTTACTGTCCAATGATTCTAGGTGGTCTCGGAAATGATTGCCTGGAGTTTTTTGAGTCCTGCACGTTCCACAGATGATTAAATTGCTTAATTTTCATTTCAGTGCTTCTAACTCAGTGGCTGTAAGTGGGTTAGGAATAGGATTTCAAGTTATTTTGAAAAAATGGACAAAAAAGAGAATCACATACCCCACCTTTAAATTTTTTTACGTATTTATTTTAGTTTTTCCATTTTATTTTTGTTTACCGCATTTTTTCTATGAATTATTTACATAAATTCTTAATGTAACTTAATTGTATGCATTCTCAACAATACGTTTGGTTCTGGATATCAGTTATCACATTACATGTCTAATAATCGTATCATCTGTAGATTGCTTCAGGGTTGTGGGTAGAATGCCACTATTTCCACCGACTCTTGAGCTCGTGGTAGATGCTTTATCACAATTTTTGTGTGTGTGTGTGTGTGGTTTTCCCCATTTATTAATGTTTGACTTTAATATGTAATTGTTTCGGGTGGAGGTCAGGATGATGATGGAGGGTACGGTGGGCGTCAGCTTCACTAAAGCCCTAAAATGTGTCTCTGAGAAAATAAAAAAATCCGTCTCTGTTAAATATGTTTTCATTTTAAGTAGCAGACAGACACTCGGGCTTTGGTTTATAGTGGAACAAAGCTGAAAGCCATATGCGTTGGGCTGATCAATGGGGCTCGCTGCACGTCGATGTGGCTTTATAGCCGCTGCTATATTTAATTACCCATCCACCCCCACCTGATCACTACCACGTGTCTGTCGCTTGTGTTCGCTCGTCTAAAACGCGACAGTGAAGTCTGGGTGGCAAAATAAGCTGTTCCGCGGATCAGTGCTCGTATTAATTTGTGTACTTGCGTGCGAAATGCAAGCAGACGTATTTGGGTTACAGATTGTAGTGCTCTTGAGAGAACCGTGTTCTTTAAAGCCTGTTCTCGGTTTGCTTTCATATTCAATGAAATGGCTCTAATGCATTTCTGTCCTCCCCCATCCCTCTCTCTCTCTCTCTCGCCGGCCGGCCGACCTTCGCTCTATTATACTCTCTCTCTCTTTCTCTCTGTCTATCTCTCTGCTTTTCAGTTGTCTCTCTTCTTCTCCTCCGCTGATCCACAAACTCGAGCACTACTTGTCAAGTCCCTCTCCAAGCTTGTGTCCTTGAGAATCAAACGAAGAGGAAAAAAGCCTTTTGAATTTCAGCTGAGTGTCCGTTTCTCCCGGCTCTTTGTCCCACTTCCCGGTGAGAACTTGGAGCTGTTTGTTGACATGCCTGTGTGTGTGTGTGTGTGTGTGATGGTCAGTGGTAGCGCTGATAAAGCCTGTGTTTGGTCAGCACCGGTGATACCGTGGCTCTGTTCTCCTGATAACTGAATATAACTCGGGTTTTCCCGGCTCTCCTCCCCATTTCCAATCAGGCTGGAGCCGCTGGACGGAGATTCAAGCTCTCCGAGGAACAGTTTTAGCCTGTTTTTTCCTCTCTTATCACCAAGAAAGAGTCTAAGTATGAGCATGTCAGGAACATAAGCCCGACCCTGCGTGATCTACAACAGTTCTCAACTCATGGTTCACAGACAGCATGGAAACATTAAAAACAAATGAAACGCAACAAGTTTATGTATGCATGTATTTATTTAAAATATATTAAATGTTATCATAATAATAATGCATTGAATATTTATTTATATTTATTTTATTCATGATATATATATATATATATATATATATATATATATATATATATATATTTTTTTTTTTTTATATTAATATAATATATTCTATAATAATATAATATATTTTAAATATATTATACAATTGTTTTGTTCATTATTAAATCTATTATAATTATTAATAAAAAATATATGTTATTTATTAAATATATATTGTTTATTTATTTAAAATTATTCTAACTATTAATATATCAAATATTTATTCGTTTATTTTTTACTTATTTTAAAATATACTATTGTTTTTTTTAAATATTTATTACATATATTATCATAATAAATGTATATATGTAAAAAAATATATATGTATATAAACATTTTTTTTAAATATATTAAATATAATATTGTTTTTTTAAATATTTATTACATATATTATCATAATAAATGTGTGTGTGTATATATATATATATATATATATATATTTTTTTTTTTTAACTTATTTTAAAATATATTAAACATAATATTGTTTTTTAAAATATTTATTAAATATATATATATATATATATATATATATATATATATATATATATATATATATATATATATATATATATATATAAATATAAATAAAATTGTATTAAATATATTGTATATTAAATGTTTATTGATTTATTTTTAAATCGATTATTCTAACTATTAATATCAAATATTTATTTATATTAATTAAATAAATATTAAATGTTTTTATTTATATGAAATATTAATTTCATATAATATCATTTAAAAACAGAGTAATATAATTTTATTTATTTGTTTATTTAATTTTTGTGAATACCTATTTCCTCTATTTTAACATTGAAATATTCTTTGCCATCATCTGACATCAAAGTTAGTTTAATAACACTAATCATTTAATAAGGCTGTTATTTTCAGTAAATCAATTTTTCATACATTATAATAATTAATGCCTAAAATTGGCTTTTTGTTTGTAGTGTTCATTTACTCCTAGTTAGTTACTTTAATTTATAAAACAATATATATTTTTTTGCATATGAATTATCATTTTTCCTGTTCACTAGCATGATCTAGTCACTGCGAGTCGCCACTCAATGTCCATATTAAAAGCAAAACCTCGTTACAGTAAGAGTCTGGATCTCCTCTCTTGTCCCCGTGAGCTTTAACCCCGTTTGCGCCATTTCTTAATTGAAAGCACAGAGCAAATGCGTGTCTCCGCGGAGGAGGACGGGGCGCTTCGTGACTCCATTGTGGCGGGACTCCCCTCTCTGTGCAGGAATTCTGGGAGTTAAAGGTGAGGGAACTGAAAAGGCTGACTGCGCGGTGTGTGTGTTTGGATTGCGCCTGATCTGTGTGTCAAAGCGCCAGGACTGTGAACTGGCCAGCTGTCCTGTCTGATGAATGCCCGCTGCTTTTACTGCTTTTAGCTGTTGCTGTTGGAAATACGCAGGACAAAGGGGAATTTTCATAGAGGCTAAAACCAATATCTGACCTGGCGTTCACTCTCCGGCAGAATGCTTTCAATGTGCAACTAATTAGTGGAACTTTGTTTTGAGAGCCTGTCTTTTAGCTTTGGGGGTGTTAGGACGAGCAGGGTGAAAGTCTCATGTCAGGAAAATGGTTCAGCAGTGTTTAAAAGAAACTGGACTTTTACATTTACAGAAAAACATGTACATGCCAATGTGAAACTCACTGCCAGGGTGCCAGGAGGCCGCGGGTGCTTGCCAGGGCACTGCTATGCGGTTGCTAGGGTGTTGTGGATGGTTACTAGGTGATTGTTTCTCACCCAAGTCTTTGTGATGTTTGAGTCTATCCGCCAGTGCAAGTCCAAGTATTTGCAATTTTATCCTTAGTTTGTTTTATCAATTTTTTTGCCATTTTATCTTTTAAAGTAAAGAGAAATCATTAATGCGTTTTGATTTATTTCATTTTCTTTGTTTATATATATATATATTTTTTTTTTACTATTTTAATTTTTTTTTCTTATTTTATTTAATCTTTTATTTTATTTATTATTATTATTATTATTATTATTTTTACCTGGTGTGAATTAAAATGAAATGATTTTTCTAAAAAAAAAGTTTTTATATATATATATTTAATTATTATTTATTTATTTATTTATTTATTTTACTGGTGTGAATTAAAATGAAATGATTTTTTGAAAAAAAAAAAAAAAAAAAAAAAAATATATATATATATATATATAATATTATTATTATTATTATTATTATTATTATTATTATTATTATTATTTATTTATTTTTTTTAATTAAAAATTTAATTTCATTTTATTTCACACCAGGCAAAAAAAATAGATGAGTAATCGTCCAACTCTTCTCAACAAGCTGCATGATTTGACATGTCGTTTGTTATGTCCATCATTCAAACCATGCAGAACGAGCTACACAAAGTATCTTAAATATAAGCAATAGTAATCGTGATACTTGCCTTCGAGAAAACTTGCTGCCATCCGTTTTGCTCATGAAAGCCAGTAGTGTAACAACCACAGATCTATTATTCAGAGAATAAGTGCATGAACTTTCCCTCCTATTAGACCTAAGTGTTGGTTTCACTAAAGCACAGAATAAAGTTTTGAATCAAAATTCAGTTTTAAAATGAAATTCTCTCTTTGGTTCTGAGTGTTTGCGTTCAGTCATATTACTTGATTTCCAGTAATAAAAATGTCCAGCAGCACAGTTACAGTTTCGGTAAGAACCTCGTCTTGGTTATGAATGTTTTGGTGATTTGTAATGAGTCATTGGAAGTTGGCACATTTAAACGTCACACTTGTGGTCCGCAGCGTGCTCGCTGAATCAAGACTTTACTACCAGGAATGGAGATGTTGTCAGCAGATTCTTCTGCTTTATGATGAGACTTCTGGTGTGGCGTATCTCTGTAGGCCTGTTAATAGTTCAGTCACGGTTAGTTGTTAGTCAGTAATGCTGTGCAGCTGGTCGAGATGCATTAGCAGCAAGCCGGCTTACTCAGTTATCCGTCAACTTAAGCATGAATGTAGTAGTTCCACAAATTTCTGTTTGAATAATCTGTCAGCTTTGTTTTGCACTCAAACTGCGACCTTATTATTGTACGTTGACCTCACTTTCTCCACCCTGTCTCTCCACCCAGGTTTCAGTTAGTAAGTTGCAGTGAGCGAGGTAATCCTCATTCAGATCGCTCAAACTGAAAGAGTGCGTCCTCTTCTGTGGGGCTTCTGAGGCAGAAAGCCCAAAACAGTAATTCTCATGGCCATTGCTTTTATTGTAAAGCTAATGTTTGAAGAGGAGCCCACAAGTTTCCTCGTGAGTCTTGGCAGTGTCCTGATGATGGTCACAGTTATACTCGATGTCAGCGGACCGGCCTCAGAGATGAGTTCTGGGCACTTTTGATCAGTTTGTTGCCAGTAAAGGTAGGGCTGGAAGATTTTGGCTAAAATCATAATCGCGATTAATTGAACAAGTCAACTCGATTACGATTATTGAACGATTATTTAAAAAAAAAATTCTCATGTCACTGGCAAGGCTTTTACTGTAAATATGTTTACGGTTATTTTTTCTAATGAAAGAGTGCATAATCCTATCTTTGTGATTCTAAAATAAGGAAACCCACAGATAGCTATTAATGCTTATTTATTAAATATTTCAAACATTTGAATTAAACAAAGCATACAATGCTTGGAATAAAAACGTCTTATAAAAAACGTAATTTAAGTTTTAATGTAAAAATAAAGTTTCCTAAAAATGTAAAAATAAAGAACTTTTAAAAAGTTATTTTTGTAAACAAAATAAATTATTGTAAATATTGCCATCTTAAAAGTAAAATATAACTTGTATAAAAACTAAAAAACAAATCATTTTCATATTGTGTAGCATTTTAAATGCTTGTGTTAGACACATGCTTTGTGGAGGCACTTGCTGGGCGTTTGTCAGTCTCTCTCTCTCTTTTTGAGCAATGCACACGTAATGTCTCAGCAGCTTCTACAGTTTGCTTATGAGCTGCGATTTCTCTCTCGAGAAACCACGCTTGTGCATTTTATTCTCTGATTCGATCATAAACACGCTGGCGAACGATCCCGGCTTCAGCGTCATCACGACGACACGGCACTGATTACAGCTTCTGTTCACACAGCGCGCGTTTCGGGAATGAACACGGCAATGTTACTAGGTCCCCGACCCGGCATCAATCTCGGGTCGTGTTTGCGTTCACACAGAAGGAAATTTCCCGACAATTTCCCGGGATCAACGCGCTGTGTGAAAGGGGCTCATGTTGCTTCAATGTCACAGACTGGACGGTGCGGAGTCACGTGACTACACACGCGGTAATATGGTTTAAAGGGAAAGTACATTAACACGCAGTGGGCGGAAATATTAATAGGATTCAAAAACCGAAATAACCGACATGGTAAAATTACGTCGGTTTTAGGCTCTGAATTTCGGTTTCGATTATTTTTCGATTAATCATCCAGCCCTAAGTAAAGGCCTCGGCTTCAAGGGGAATCAAAGAACAAACTGGTGTGATTTATAATTTAGGAATTTATAAGTTTGTTTGGAGTTTCAGGAATTCTAAAACCGCTTGCGAACATTCCGTAAAAGCCTTCGAACTGCTATTGGTCCGTGACGATTACGTAATGTGTAATGAAGCTCCGCCTTCTTTAATCGTTTCACAGACATATTTTACTCCTTAACCGTAATCGTGATTAATCGCATCCAAAATAAAATATTGTTTACATAATGTGTGTGTATAATTATTTTGTGTATGTATATTTTTTTATATATATAAAATGAGAATGAGAGTTAAAAACATCAATACACAGGAGAAATTGTAGAAATTGTTGTAATACTAATTGAAAGTGACTGTTTTTCCTGTTTAATACTGTACAGCTGCTTGCTTTATGGCAGTGTTGTCAAAAATAACGATATTTCAATATCTATCGATACTGAAATATCTGAAACCTTTTAAAATACTCCTTTTTTGCATTATTAATACATCGATACCAGCTGCACATTCTCGCTCTTCCCTCTGACGGCGAATTGACACACACC